>CM021101.1:165896249-166209926 GCA_007115665.2 Sequoiadendron giganteum | reverse complement strand
TTGCTTTTGTGTATGTCACAGGATATTATCAGAAAATGAGAGAAGAGAAGATGAAGATGGATGTTAGTACGGAGAAAAGATGCATGTTAGTGCGGAGAAAATAACAAATCCTTCAAAATCTTGCCATAGTGCTAGTCTAGTTGTTGTTCTTTAATCATCATTGGGCGAAAATGACATGATAACCGACAAACACTATGATATGACAGATCAATAGTGTGCAAGGTTGAATCATCACGTAGATCAACAGTCGCAAATAAACACGGCCATGACTCATGTGAGGAACCTAGTCACCCCTAGTCATTTTGTCATGTCCAACTGCCAAAAAACAAAGAGAATAATCATGAGACATCGTTGCCTCTCTAAATCCTGGTATGTTAGGACATCCTTGAGAAACTGGCCACCTGATAGTCAAAAAAAATAGAAAAACCATCGTACTAAGTCGTTGCTTCTCTAAATCCTATAGTCAGGACATCATTGAGAAATTATTAGTACGGTGATCATAACAGACAAGGATGATCATCATGATATGTCACGGCTCCTGTGACAGAAGGAACTAATATCATAATAACCATCAAAAAGAAAGATAAAGTTTGCCAAGTGTTTGCCAAGTGTTTTAGTTTCAAGATGAAGTCAAGGTTGCCAAATGTCGAGTGATATCAGATTCAGGAAGGACACAACCTGAATGATGTTGATATCGAGGAGATCAATTCTTGGAGTTAAGAGAATCCATCAAAAGATGTCAGATGATGTTTTTGACAGTGCTTAGGAAGGACACATTCAAAAGCGCATAGAAAATTACGAGAGTTGTTTTTCATAAGGACACATCTGAAGAAGAACCCAAAATTTTGTCAGTTGAAATGTCATGGTAACAGTTGGATTACATGCTCTTGCTGACATGCTGATTTGACTACAGAGTTGATGAAACAAATTGCCGATAGATTTCCTGTTTTGAGATTGATTGAAGATTTTCTTGATTTGAAGATATTTAACATGTGTGAAAGTGTAATGCCACGAACCCTAATGGATTGACCTAGTGCGGCCTCAGGGGCTCATCAATTGATGGCCTTGCCTATATCGTGCACTCAGAGACCTCGTAGTTCGACATGACCACTGACTTTGTCCAAAGGACAGAAGTTTGAAATCATGATTTTATTCTGACAAACCTAGAAGGACTGACCTAATGTCTCGGGGATTCAAAGATGAATCTTTCCTATGTAGCAAATGTGTAGAGACAACGTAGTTCAGACTAATGACAAAGATTGATTGACGCGAATGATTGGATTGACCAGATAGACATTGACTTTGACTTTTTTTGGGGGAGTTTAACATTGATTTGAATGTTTTTGTATTTTCTCAGGACATTTTTTGAATTTTTTTTGGTCTTTTTTAAGGACTTTTTCAAATTTTTAAGGTTTTTTTCAAGACTTTATGGATCATGTGCGACACCCACTATAGTTACATGATAAAGGTATTGCCCCTAGATAGATCAGGGTTTATCTAGGCCAAATGATATGAAGATAGGCAGACACAAGGCGAAAGGCAAGGATCTGCTATGGGTGATGTCAACGAATGCTAACCATGGCCGAACTTGACAGGACATATGACGAAGTACGTGGATGTGTTAGGCCATTGTGATTATGGAAAGTGGATAAGGGTTGAGTAGAGTAAGAGTAGATGGCAGAGCAATGATCAACTATGCATGGCGCCTATTTGCCAGGTTTTCACCATGATACTTATCCAAAGCGCCTGTTTGCCAGGTTTTCACTTTTGGACGTATTTATTTCTTTTTACTATTTTTGTCTTCTTCTTTTTTTCTTTTTTTTTGGTGTCACCAAGACGCCTGTTTGCCAAGTTTTCATCAAGGGACGAATTTTTTCTTATTTTTCCATTTTTTTTGTATTTTTAGGTTTTTAGCCAAGCTCCCTGATGCTATGTGTAGAGCTTTCTCAGATGTAAGCTATTGATGGGTTCTGTCAATTGTTCTTCGTCAGGTGTAGCCAATCGGTAAGCTCTAGAACCAAATGTGGCAATGATGATATAAGGACCAAGCCAATTAGCCTCAAAATTTCCAGGCTTTTCACGGTTCGCCTGATTTCTTGGGTTCTGCATGAGGACCAAGTCATCGATTTCAAATTTTCTCACCTCTACTCTTTTGTTATAGCTACGGAAGAGACAATTTTGATATTCTTGTAAATGATTTAAGGCATTTTGTCATCTTTCTTGTAACATTTCTAGTTCATGTAGGCGAGTATGTTTGTACTCTTCATCATCAATCATTCCTTTCAAGGAGACTCAAAGAGAAGGAATTTTGACCTCGATAGGCAATATGGCCTCTGATCCATAGACCAGGGAAAATGGAGTGGTTCCAGAGGGGGTACGAATGCTAGTACAATAGGCCCATAAAGCAAGATTAAGTTGTAGGTGCCAATCTCGGCCAGCGTCGTTGACTGTTTTCTTGAGTATGTGAAGAATCATTTTATTTGATGCCTCAGATTGACCGTTACCTTGTGGATAATATTGAGTGGAAAAATGGTGTTGGATGTGGAATCACTCATAGAGTTCACGAACGTCCTGATTTTTGAATGGACTACCGTTATCTGTGATGATGGATTGTGGGACACCATACCAGAAAATGATGTAATTTAGGATAAACTTGGATATTTGCTTACCGGTGATGTAAGTGAGGGGGACAACTTCAATCCACTTAGTAAAATACTCAGTGGCAGTGATTATGAATTTATGGCCATTAGAAGAGGATGGATGGATCTTTCCCATGAGGTCAAGTCCCCATTGCGCGAAAGGCCATGGAGAAGTGATCAGTCTAAGCTCCTGTGCAGGTGCATGAATGAGGTCACTATGCACTTGGCATTTTCGACATGTTCTGAAAAATTGAAGAGCATCTTTTTCTAATGTCAGCCAGTAGTATCCCAATCTGGTGACTTTCCTAGCTAACATTGGACCACTCGAATGAGATCCGCATATACCTTCATGTACTTCCTGTAAAGTTGTTTGGGCTTCATCAGTTTTGAGACAACGAACAAGGGTGTTATCAAAGCTACGACGATATAAGGTATCACTGACGATGGTATGTCGAGCAACTTTTCGGATAAAAGACTTTCTTTGGTTGTTGGAAAGGTTGGGTGGGAGGGTTTGGGACTTAAGATAGTCATAGATGTCCTAATACCAAGGCGAACTGGGACCAACAATCTCACAAACCATTTATGATTTTGGGATATCATATGCCAGCATCAAAAGTTGTTCTACTAAGAACTCAAATTGTGGCACATTTTTAGGGATGTCCAAGAGAGAACCAATAGTAGCCATTGCATCAGCTGCCTTATTTTGTGTCCTTGGGATTTGTTCAAAAGAAATCAATTGAAAGTATGTCAGGAAACTATCCACCATCCTTTTGTATGGAAGTAACATCTCATCCTTTGCTTCATAATCATCATTCACTTGATTGATAACGAGCTGGGAATCCCCGAATACAAGCAATTTCTGAATTTTCCATTTAATCACTATCTTAAGACCTGTGACCAGTGCTTCATATTTGGCAATGTTATTTGTACAAGGGAAAGTGATCCGGAATGACTTAGGAATTGAATCCCCTTGTGGTGTGATAAATAAGATTCCAGCACCTGAGCCATGACCAGTATGAGATCCATCAAAATATAGCTTCCATGGTGATGCTGGTTTTGCATGAAAAATGGACTCATCGGGAAAATCAATTATTATTGAATCGGTGCATCCGCAAGTTGATTGGTGATTACCTGTCCTTTTATTGTCTTACACTCGACATATTGTATGTCATACTCACTTAGTATCATGACCCATTTTTCCAACCAGCCTGTTAACACCGCCCGACTCAAGAGATATTTCAGTGGATCAATCTTGGCGATCAGTTGTGTCTGGTGACTTAGCATGTAGTATCTTAGTTTTTGGGATGCAAAGACAACGGCAAGGCATGCATGTTCAATGTTTGTGTAGTTTAACTCATACCATATCAAATGTGCAACTGATGTAATAGATGGCTCTTTCTTTTCCTTCATAGTCATTTTGTGCCAGTAATGCCCCCAATGCATTTGTAGTCGCTGAGACGTACAAGATCAAAGGCTTGCCCTCAATTGGTGGCATTAAGACAGGTGGTGTCAATAGATATTCTTTTATTTGGTCAAACATTGTCTGACATTTCTTTGTCCATACAAAAGGAATGCTCTTGTGTAACAGGTACTGAAATGGTTGACATCTGTCCACCAGTTGTGCAATGAAGCACCGGATGGATTGTAGTCTGCCTTGCAATGTTCTTAGTTTACTAATGCCTTTTGGGGGAGGCATGTCCAATATTGCTTTCACCTTTGTAGGATCAACTACAATGCCTCGTTGTGAAACAATATATCCCAGTAGCTTGCCTGAAGTGACCCCAAAGACACATTTTTTTGGGTTTAGTCAAACCTTCTAGTCCTCTAGTCGTTTAAAAATTTTGTCAAGGACATTCAAATGATCCTTCCTTGTTAAAGACTTGGCCAAAAGGTCATCCACATAATCCTCCATTAGAATGTGCATCATCTCATGGAATATCATTTTCATGGCTCTTTGGTAAGTGCCACCTGCGTTTTTTAAACTGAATGGCATGACATTCCAGCAATATGTTCCCCATGGACACGTGAATGCTATTTTGTGTTGATCTTCCATGGCAATTCATATTTGGTTATAACCTAAGAAACCATCCATGAGAGACAACATCTCATACCCTATTGTAAGGTCAACAATCATGTCTATGTTGGGTAGTGGGAAATCATCTTTGGGGCAAGACTTGTTCAAATCCCGGAAATCCGTGCAGATACGGATTTGTCCATTTGGTTTCATGACAGGGAAAATGTTAGATATCTAGTCAGCATAGTCGATTGACCTTATGAATCCTGCATCTAGTAACTTTTTTAGTTCAGCCTTTACAAGTAATGCAATTTGTGGATGCATTTTCTGCAACTTTTGTTTGACTAGTTTGATATTTGGTATTAGCAGAAGATGATGCAGTACCAGTTCTAGATCTAGGCCCGGCATATCAGAATATGACCATGCAAAGTTGACCTTCCTTTCTGCGAAGAAATTTTGGAACTCAGGGTTTTCTTCCTCTGTTAAGGATGCAGCTAAGAGAACCATTTTAGGATTCTTTGGTGTGGCTATGTTGACTTCAGTGGTGTCTTCAATTAACATTACTGATTTCTCTTGTGTGATAGGAAGAAAGTCCAATCCTCCATCCTTAGGCGCCTCGAAGAGGTTTTCACCTTCGGATACGTCCTTTATTTTTACTATTTTGTTATCAGAAGGTGCCTTGTGGTTTTCACCTCAAGATAAATCTTTTTTTGTTTTATTCTTTTCATTTTTTTGACTAGAGGATTGCACAATCTCCTTGAAGTAAGTTGCACAATCTAGGTCAATAGAAAACCCTTCCTTGTGATCGCCCCTTGGTATGCCTTCCCGGAGTCCCATGAATTCTGTTATCGCCTCATCATTCTGAAAGATATCCATAATTGGTGGTTCATGTTGGTCCCAATCAATCAGTTGTGGGTATTCAAGTATGATCCCATTGTCAGTGTTGGTAAAGGATGGGGAGGATTCAGAAAGCATACAAATGGAAGCCCCCAGTGTGAAGGCAAAGTTTTCAATTTCAACTTCTGTATCAGATGCAATAGATGGACCATATTTTGATTCAGATGAGTTAAATTGAAAATCATAATATGGCAGAAAAGTATTTGCATCATGACTATTGGATGGTCTTTCAGAGTTATGGCTTGTGGATTCAAATTGTTCAGGCTCGTGGGTGGGCTTGGGAATGGGGTGGGATATTTGAGGTGTTGACGAGAGTAATTTGTGCTCTTCTGGATCCCAGGGAATGTTTACACATTCCTTATTTTTAGAATGTTTGTTAATAGGGTCAATATTGTATTCTTGGTTGAATCTTTCTTCAAAGGGAAGTTGACCAAGGTCCAGAAAAATTTGTCAATATCATAATTGCTTAGGGTTTTCTCAGATCCCCATTCCCATTCGTTTGAGTCAGTTTCGGTAAGAGATTCTTCACTTGTCTTGACACTTTCTGTAGCCATTACATCCTTACTTGAAATTTCATAGGTACGTTGATTGTCAGTTCTGAGTTCGTCAAACCCTAGCCCTATGTACCTTGGTCTTGTAGATACGATAACAAGCTCTCTCCTTCCATTGTTGTCTTTTCCCAGACCACTTGTGCCATCAAAACCTAGTGCTTTGCATATGTCATAGCCTTTTCCATAGAGATGCATTGGTAGTGGAGGTAGCTCTTCTAGATCTTTATAAACCTAGTTAGCTATTTCAATGATGACTTCATTACCCATATCGCCCCACAGTGTGAAAACACTTTTTGGTGGGACTTTGAAAGTTGTTTTGGGCTCAACTGCAAAACACGGTCTACCATAGACTTTAGGTGGCTTAGGTATTGTGGTGATACAATAAGCCGTATTTAGTTTGAATTCTCCACAACCAAGGTCCTGGATCTGAAATTTTTTAGTTGGTATGGAGGCCGAAGCAGATGGTGTGGCAGAAGGCGATGGAATGGGTGATTTGGTGAGTGCAGATGGGTCAATATATTTGGATGAAGTGGAAGTTGAGGCTTCCCGATTGATGGGTACTTGGTCCTCAACAGTAGCTCGTAGATTGGTACAATATTGAAATGGATCAGGATCTCTTGGGATAGTGATTTTAGTACCATCAAAAGGAAATTTTAGGCATTGGTGGTATGTGGATGGGATGGATTTTAGAGCATGAATCCATGGGAAACCAAGTAAGATATTATAATGTATGTCACAATCCAGGACCTGGCATGTTGTATCTATGATAACTGGTCCCACCCGGAGTGGAATTGTAATGATGACTTTAGAAGCACACTCTTCATCATCATACGCCTTAATGACAATGCTCTTGCTAGCATCTACACATGCATCAGAGAAACCAAGAGCTTTAACCAATTTTAAAGAGAAGATGTTAAATGTTGCTCTGCCATCTACTAAGACTCGTCTAACCTTATGCTTGTGAACGAAAACCTTGATGTGAAGGGCATCATTGTGAGATGGTTTGGGCGAGGAATAGTCACTATCTGAAAAGGTGATGTGATGAGGCGAATTCAAATATCTGACCATAGTCTCAAAGTGGTTGACATCAATGTTGGTTGGGATGGATGACTCTTGTAGGACTTTATCCAAGATGGCCTTATGTGCGAGTGAGATACGGAGTAGTTCGAGAATGGATATTTGAGTTGGTGTTTTATTCAATTGCTCAATAAGGTTGAACTCCGGTTTAGGGGTTGGCTGTCTAGTAGATGGACTAGGTATGGTGATCTTAGGTTGACGTGTAGAAGGACCTGGGATAGTGACTGTGCCTTTACGCATGGTGACATTGCATTCTGGGGCCTTTTTAATGGTAATGGTATTAACACATTTATCTTCATCAGCAGCGCAAAGATTGTTAATGATTGTACCACCGGGATAATTGTATGCAGGGCGGGTAGTATTATAGGCCGGACGGATGTGATTGGCTTGATTATTGGTATTCTTTGTGCTAGATGAGGAAGCTTTACCATGATCCTGCAGTGGGTTTTTGTGGATAGTATGATCTGCATTAGACATAAATGGTTGACCACCTAACTCAGTGGTGTGGTTCTCAATGAGGTCTTGTACCAGATTTCGCAATTAATGACAAGAAGAGGTTTTGTGCCCTTTGGCATGCTGGTAGTCACAAAATATGCTATCATCCCACCATGATGGCTTGAACTGACCAAGGTCATACGGTTTAGGCTCTTCCAGTGTTATGACACCATTTTGAAGAAGTTTCTTTAAGACAATTTCAATAGGTTCACCCAAAGGGGTGTATGTGCATTTTTGGAATTGTCGAGGTTGATGCAGCTGTCGTTGATTATTTGGCGCAGGATTGTTCTGGATAGCATTGGCAGTTGGTGTCAGTGTAGTTACAGGTGCGTTTTGGTTTTGTACTCCTTTGATTGTGAGTACATGACCTGTTGCATTGACGATTTTTGCATCAACTACACTGTCATTCTTGATATGCTTGTTCTTAACCCAGTATTTGGTTTTGTCGTTCGAGCTACTTGGGTTATTATTTGTGGTGGTGTTGATGGTTTTGCCACCATATTTTAATTCACCTTTGGCAATCAAGGCTTTCTCAAGTTGAACACCCTTTTCAACAAGGTCAACAAAGATGGTGCAACGATGGACTTGTAAGCCATACCTTAGCGGTCCTAGGAGAGTTTTGTACAAACATGGTGACTTTCTCCTTTTTAGGTATTTCTACCGGACATCTACTTGCTAAGGTTCTCCATCTTTGAAAGAATGGGATAAAATTCTCTCCTGCATCCTCTTGGGTAAGTTTGCATAAGGAGGTGATGTTGATATCCGTGTCAATGTTATAGGCATAGTTTTCAACAAACTTGTTTGCCAACTCATCCCATGTTTTGATTCCTTTAGGCAATAGGGAGAACCATTCCAGTGCATGACCTGCGAGACTTCTAGAAAAAAGTCTCATGAGATATGTTTGCTCATATGCAATGTCAATGCAACTAGAGGTGAATTCTCTTATATGTTCAATAGGGTTCGTTTTGCCTTTGTATTTAGGAAAATGGGGTACCACATATCCATGAGGAAAGGGTGGCATGTACAAAGTTGTGTCAAATGGATATGGGCATAAGTCATGGGATATATAAGAATTTTTATTGGATTGTTGCAAGGTCTCCACTTGCGTTTGAAGAGCAACAAGTTGGAGTGTGAGTGCTTCAATAATTGGGTTGTTTGTAGCATCACACATGTTGGTGATAGGGATGGCTTGAGTGCCCACCTGATGTGATGAGATGTGTTGATTTGGAATTGGTTTTCGGTGAGAAAAATGAGTGTTCTTATTATGCGGTTGTTGGAAATGAGTGTTGTGATGAGGGACATGCTACTGTGTATGGAGTTGAGAAGCATAAGTGGGAATGTGAGATCCTGCCATGTTGGACTGAATTTGAGGACCTTGTTGGTTTTGAGTTTGTTGATGTCCAAATGGAATGAAGGATTGAGGACCTTGCTGATTTTGATCTTGGTGATTCCAAATGGAGTGAAGGATTGAGCACCTTGATTTCCTTGCCCAAATAAGAGATTGTGACCATGAGGAATGTTGGTATTAACCTGTGAGGAAGTAGGTTGGGTGCCTTGTATGACAACTCTTCGTTTATTTCTTCCAAAAGGGTTAGATGAGTTGGTTGCCATAGCATTTGAAGAACCTAGTATTAGGTTTGCTGATGTACTCATGGAACTAGATGAAGTTCCAAAGAGGTTTGAGGTGGTTGCACCTATTGTTTGTGAAGGAATGGTGGATGTTTGTTGGGGGATAGATTGTGATGTGGTGTTCAGTTGGGAAGATGATCCCCCAATAGATGTTGTGTTGGTTTTTGTGGTAGTATGACCAAGGGAAGTAGCATTGATGGTGTTAATGGCATTTTGTGAAGAGAATCCCATGGGAATATTGTGTGATTGGTGATCAGGAGATGTTGCTCTAATAGTGTTGAGGTCAAATCCTTTTGGTAACCTAGCCCCTTGGTCAAGGAGCATGGCTATATATCTAGCTAAATCATTTAAGACCAAATCTTCCACAAAAGAGGCCACTTCTGGATTATGGGCAGCGGCTTGTATGTCTTCTTCATAGATTTCCCCATTTTGGTCTCGACGAACAAATTGTTCAAAGGGGTTGTGTGAGATGGATATCTCACTAAAAGGATTGAGCATAACATTTCCCATGTCATTAGAAAGAGTGTTCATGTTGCTAGGAAATGAACTCATGTCATTGGTGAAGTTGGGAGAATCGATGTCTTGATCAAAAGAATCCATGAGTCTTTTCTTTCTTTGTAACCTAGTTTCAACCATAAAAAAAATTTCCCAACTTAGGGATGATGGAGAGAATGATCTAAGTATGACACTATTTTTTTGGTTTTTTTTGGATTTTAAGAATGTTATGAAATGCAAGTGAGACAAAAATGAGGCTAAAGATTTGTGAATAAAAATGGTGTGACACTAAAAGGAGATGCTAAATGGTATGCAACTAAAAAGAGCCTAAGATGTACTCACTAATGAGGGATCTAAAGAGGACAACTTGAGCAAACAAAGTTTTTGCAATGATTCAATTTTGGAAGACCAATGGACCATAAGAGGACTAAAGGAGGACAAAGTGAGGTTTCCACACTAGACTGGTGAGTGGGAAATAATTCAAAAAAGTGTTGACTAAATGACAAAAGGTAATTGGGTCCAATGATAACCTACTATTGAATGCAAAGTTTGACAATGAATGGTAAGGGTCAACTCCTAAAATCTGCAAAAGTAAGTGTCTAAGGCGATGGTGAAGTTAACAATGCAATCTAATGGACTAGAAAAGGAATCCTATTGTGATCCTAAGAATGGTACCTAAAATGCAATGTTTGAGGGAAGTTGAGAAATTCAGTGTCTGGTTTAAACTGTAACAGTGAAGGAAGACTTGGTTGAATTAAAGACAGGCTGTGGATTTTTAGTTTTGACACTGAGAAGATGATTTCAGATTCTTTGCAAACGTGTCGTAGAAAATGTGGTATAACAGAGTGAATGCAGCTCACTATGGCGAATGCGATTCAAAAAGTGTCAATTGCAACACAATATGGTGAATGCGGGTTGAAATTTCACAAATGCGGGTCAAAATACTGAATGCCGTTTAGGATTATTCAATTGCAGCTCATCAGAGCGAATGTGGCTCAGGATGTTTCAAATGCGACCCATCGGAGCATTTGTGGCTCAAAATATGGTGATTGTGGTTTAACAGAGCAATTGCGTCGCATGAAGCAAATTATTGGAAAAATAGTTTTGCGGATTTGATCAGTTTGGATCCAAATTGTTGATGTTCAGTTTGTTGAAGTTTGTTTGAAAAACAATTGGCAAACACATAGAAAGTAAAACATTGAGTGTATTGAACAAAAAGACAATGGAAGCAGACTCACTCTTAATAGTCAAAAGGTCATCATAGCAATCACAACCCACATCTTAAAATTGCGTCGACTCACATAGCCATGTCACCCCCTAGAGGGCGCCTGTGTTTTTGTCTTTTCTAGGTGCGTACTCAAGGTGACGGAAGTGGATACCGAATCCCCTGAGCAAACAATCTATGGCGATTATATGGTGAGTGTCTTGGGGGTAGATTTTTCCCTCCCCTTGCACTGTGATTGAAACAATGTCTGGATACTAACATGGTTGGCTTTCTACACTATGGCTCGTAGTCAAGGTTTCCGTTCGGCATGGCAATAGATAAACTCCCTCAGGAGACCTCCCAATCTTTAGAACAAAGATTTTGGGGATGGTTATCTTGCCACTTCCGTTGAATATGGGTTTCCCCAAGATTCACTTTTGATTATAGTGGGTTGGAAAACCTAGCTTTGGTTGTTCCCACTTAGGTCATTCCCATAGGGTGAGTACTTTTTCCCACTACGGCAGGCCTTGTAAAGGATTTAAGAAAACATAAAATGCATAAATATAAAATAGGTAAGTCTGTTTTTTTGATCACCCAGTAAAGGGGAGAGCATATACCTATTACCCAACAAGCACAGCAAACAAGTTGTTCAGTTTTAAACCCAAATGAAAATTATCTACACTAAGTGAAGATGTTGCTTCACAATAAACAAGGGATTCATTTTAACCAACATGAAATGAAATTTGGTGACTATCCTAAGATTGATAAATTCCCATTTAAAGTGTCTATCCTAGGATTGATTAATTCCAAATTAAAATGTCTCTCCTAGGATTGATAAATTCCAAATTAAAATGTCTATCCTAGGGTTGGTTCATTTTAATCCCATCAAAATAAATAACTGGCTGCAGTTGCATCGGATCCAGATTACAATTTAATAATGAAATTAACTAGTCACCTGCGACATGAAATGGCAGATGTGGCTCGGGTTCTGTCAAATGTGTTGCATCTTGTCGAATGTGTCATTCTTGAGCTCGTATGTGTTGCGATAGGGCGTATGCATCGTTTGCGATCGCAAATGCGGTGCGACAGAGCACTTGCATCGCGTAGGCCTGTGGTTGCATCATTCTGTACTCCTGTACCTGCAAAACAAAATCTGAGGCCGTACGAGAACCTGCAAAATGTGTTAGTGGGTCGGGTTCACCAATGTAATGATGGATTTTTTGCAAAACAGATTGTTAGTCTAATAAAGCATGGAATATTAATCCAACAAATCAATAGAATGCATAGGAAAACAAAATAAAAGAATGAATAAGAAATCTCTCACCCAATCCTTTCTTCTCCATGGCTCATTTCTATTGTACCTTCTAACTTTGTTGTGATAATGAATGCCCTCAGATTGTGTATGTGAGCAAACTCTAAATATCTAGCCCTAGACAAAGCTTTGAAGGATTTGTATGAAAACTCTATGCAAACTAGAAATTTAATTATATTATGAAAGTTATTAATAAGCCTAAAAGATGATATGATAATAAGAAAATGACAATAATAAGATTACCAAAAATAATAAGAGATCCCAAAAATGAGTTCAAGATTGTCATTTTATAGAAAATGCAATCTTGAATAGATGGATGAGATGAGATATTGAGAAATGCCCTAGAATCACTGGTTAAAATTCAAAATGGCAACTCTCAATTAGGGTTAGGGTAAAAATCTCCAAATGTGCGAATAATATTTAATTAAATGAATAAAATCAGGAATAAAATGTGACAATGAGATGAAATTAGTAAAAATCAGAAGATAAGAAGATGGGATTTTAGAAAATCAGTAATTTTAGACATTACTTGATTTATAGAAGAATATTTCCATTTTGAATATAATTAATTAAAAGAGAGGATTTAGGAATTAGTGACATATTGAATAAATATATTAAAATATATTTATTTGATAATCAAGAGGACATTAATGACAAAGATTATTTAAATAAAATGAGCACTTTATTTAATTATGAGTTGACCTTAGATAATTAGTGATGCATTAAATAGATATGATTTATTTATTTAATAGTCAGGAAGAATAGAAGACCCTGAATTAATTAAATAATTGTGAATTATTTAATTAATAGTTGAAGATGGGTTAGGAACATAATTAAAATGTCATAATTATGCTAGGATGGAAAAGTTATAAAATAGTGCTTGCAGGTCTAAGTCATTTTTAGGTGTCTACACTGTAAACTGCCCATTTTGATCTGGAATGATCAAGATAGGTGCATAAGTAAGTTTCTCCTTTAACAACTAGAAATCCTTTTCACACCTATCACTCAATTGAAAGTTATTTCCCTTTCTTTGGAGTGTGGTGATGGGTGTTGCAATTTTTGAGAACCCCTTGACACATTTTCTATAATAGCCAGAAAGCTCCATAAAGCTCTGAAATTTTGATACATTTTGTGGTACTAGCCACTCCATGATTGTCTTGATCTTATCTGGGTCCACTGCTATCCCCTCAACTGAAATAACATGGCCCAAATAGTGCACCTTGGTCTAGTAAAAAGTTCATTTTGACATCTTCCCAAAAAGCTTATGATCCCTCAAACATTACAACACTATCCTTAGGTGTTTGTCATGTTCTTCTTCTGATTTGGAGTATATCAAGATATCTTCTGAGAAAACTAATACACAATCATCTAGGCAGTCTTGGAAGATGTTGTTCATCAAATTCATAAAAGTTGTCGGGGTGTTGGTTAGCCCAAACAGTAACACCATGAACTCATAGTGTCAGTATCTAGTCCTGAATGCAGTCTTGGAAATGTCTTCATCTTTTATACTTAGCTGGTGGTATCTTGATCTTAGATCGATCTTCGAGAATACCTTAGCCCCTTTCATATGATCAAACAATTCATCTAATCTAGGGAGAAAATATTTATTTTTGATGGTAGCCTTGCTTAGCATTCGATAATCAATACACAACCTTAAGGTCCCATATTTCTTCTTCACAAATATGGCAGGTCCTCCACATGGAGACACACTTGGCCTTATAAACCCCTGGTTAAGAAACTCTTGCAACTAGGACTTCAACTCATACAATTCACTAGTGTTCATCATGTATGGTGCTTTAGATTGAGGCTCAATTCTAGGTAGTAAGTTTATTAAGAAATTGAATTCTCGTTTAGGTGGTAACACAGCCAGTTCATCAGGAAATACTGTAGACACATAAAAATAGCCTAGACCTACAAACTACATCTTTCTATATCATGCTTCGTCTCAACATAATTAAAATATTTAATTATGTCCTATAGTCCAATGTCAACTATTGATTAAATAATTCTTAATTATTTAATTAATTCATATCTTTTATTCCTCATGACTATTTTAATAAATAAATTTTATTTATTTATTTTAATACATCACTAATTTCTTATGTCACTCTACAATTAAATAAATTCTTAAATTTATTTAATTATCCCTTTGTCCATTATTTCCTCTTGATTATTTAAATTTATTTATTTATTTAATGCGTCATTAATTATTTATGTCTTCTCATAATTAAATAAATTTTCCTTTTATTTATTTAATTATTATCCTCTCCAACTTTCTTTCTAATTTTAAATAAAATCATTTATTTAAAATCACCCACTTTCTAATTTTCCTCCACAATTAAATAATTTTAATTATATAATTGTCTTATTGATTTTCTTTCTAAATTTAAATAAAGGCATTTTATTTAAATTGGCAATTTCCCTCTTTTTAAGTAAATAATTTTAAATTATTATTATTTACTATCACATGAATTCACCATTTTGGAATTAATTTAAAATATTAATTTCAAAATAGCATTTATTCTTCTACAAATCAAGTAATTACTAAAATTACTGATTTTCTAAATTTCATCTTCTTCTTCAAATCTTATCTTCTTGATTTTACTAATTTTCATCTCACTGTCAAAACTATTCTCATTCCTTAATTTAATTTCTTAAATTAAATCTTGTCCACTCAATTTGAATTTCATCCTAGAGTTGCCCTAACCCTAATTAAGGGGTTGTTATTTTGAATCTTAACCACAGATTCTAGGGCACTTATCAATCTTTAATCTCATCCGTCCATCCAAAATTGCATTTTCTATAAAATGCCAATTTTGTCCTCATTTCACATCTCTTAATATCTCTTAATTTCACATCTAAACTTCTTCTTCTTCTCGTCTTTCTTCTTTGTCTAACATTGTCTTTTGCAGATTTTTATATTGCATGTAGAGATTAATTTTTGACTTGCATTTTAGATCAAATCCTTCAGCACTTGTTAGGCCTTGTCATAATCATAGTTGCTCACAAAGAAATCTGAGGGCACAAGACAAATTGCAACAAATAGAGAAGGTACAATGAAGGTGAATCAAGGAGATTTGAAGATTGGGTGAGATCTTTCCTAGTTTTCATTTTTATATTTCCTTTGTTCTTTATTGTTTACTTAGGTTTGAGTTTGTTTATGCATTTAATCATACTAACATAATATTTTCCTATGTTACATTAGTGAACTTGATATTTTATTTGCAGCTTGTGGCAAGGAGTCTAATATTTGTTTGTTTTATTTTATTTCACAAATCTTAAACAAACAACTATAAAGTTGCATTTTTATTTTTATTTTTACATGCATGAGTTAAAATGAACATGCATGCACATTCATTGGATTAAAAAGAACACAATTTTGCATGATAATTCATTGGATTAAAATAAACTTGCATCTCTTCATAGCATTGGGTTAAAATTAACTATAGATTAGCTCACACTACAAACAGTTAAAATGAACCTCATGTTTGACAATACTACAAACGGTTAAAATGAACCATTGTTTTTTTTTTCTGTTTGTCAAAATATTTTGATTTGGGCATTAAAAAGAACACCATGCGAGTGTGAGTTAGCATATTCATGTGCTCTCTCTTTATTTTTTAACAAAGATTGATTGAACTATGAATATGTTGGATCGCTTTTGTTAGCCTTAACTTTTGGGCCTGCTTTGGTGGGAAAAAGTACTCACCCCAAAGCGACTCAAATCGAGAATGCGCTAAAGCCAAGCGACGCCCAACCGGTATACAAATTTTAATGTTAAGGAAAGTTTAGCATTACGGAAGCTCCTGTGGACCAGCAATTGACTCCCCAATACCCTTGTGGTGTGTTGAAACCTGCAGAGCCTAACCTCTATAGACTAGGATGATAATGCCTCTCGCATGGCCTTCTGAACGGGTGCCCGAAATAAATCCTTTGTGTTAGAAAGCCAAAAACCCTCTATTCTTTGGTGCAGCAATGGTCATTGCCAAGATACCTGCACTTGCGCAATTCTTAGTAGAAATGATCAATCTACCATGAGATTTTCATGGAGATTGGAAGCTTGGTTGCCTTGAAAAGTGAGTGCACTGTAAGGGGGAGCTCGTGGGGCCAAGCTTTTGAATTCATTCGCTAAGGATATGTGGTTCGTGGGATCCATAAGATTATTGTCCTTGCAGCCTTAGGATTTTTTGTAAATGTCTTCTATGTGGTTGATTTTCATTTTTACAACACCATGTGTTTTCCAACTGTTTTAAGAAAACTTCAACAGTTGAACATCAAACTTGCCAAAATCTGAAACAAAATTTCAAAAACAAATCAATCCTTATTCATTGTCAAACCTTTGTCTCAAAAATATGTTGTCATTGGACCAAGTCAAAACAAATCAGTCTTTAGTCATTGTCCTCTTGTGAGACATTTCTAATTCATAAGTCTAGTGTGGAAATCTCATCTTGTCATCTTGTCCTTCAAATTGGTCCTTTGACAATCCAAATCAAGACATTGGCCAAAATTTGAATGGTTAGCAAACCTTTCTTAAAAATCATTTGATACTCATTTTAGTCTTCATATTCACTTTGCATTTGACATTCCTTTTATCCTTACTATCACTTTGTATAGTCTTAGTGTCATTCCATCCACCATCATGTCTTCAAGCCACTATGACATGCTTGCTAGTCGAATTTAATGTCAATTCATTAGTAATGGTCAAGTACAACTAGCTAGGGACTTCAAAACACTATACTTCCAATCCAAGTCCAAATTTACAACCACTAGCCCTCCATCCATCTATCCATCTTACAAACAACCCATAAGTCCTATTCCTTTATCCATCTACTATCAAGAGTCTCCTAACACCATCCATGACACTAAGTCACAACAATCTTCCATTAGTCATACCCACTCTAACCTTGACAAGGGAAACCAACCATCCATCAACCCTTTCCAAATCTCCATGTCGTATCCTAGTCCTTCATACATGTCCTATCCTAGTCTTTTATCCACATCCCAACCTAGTCATTCATACACCCATCCCTTCCAAGTCTCCTCATCATATCCTAGTCCTCCATCCATGTCATATCCTAATCCTCCATTCATGTCATATTTTAGTCCTCCATCCATGTCATATCCTTGTCATGCATTCATGTCCTATCCTAGCCCATCATCCCTCAACCAAGTCCAAACCTCCATGTCATATCCTAGTCCATCATACACCAATCCATTCCAAGACACTCCATTTTGTCATGAAAATATATCTAGTCATGGTCTCCAAAGTCCCATCTTCATACCTACACTTGAGGATACATGTCAAGAGGCAATTCCAAATCATGACCTCATAGCATCACCATCATGTCAAGATCAAAATAGTCCATCCCATGACCCTATCTTTAAATCCATTCAAGAAGTCTTCCTATATAATCATGGCATACCAAATACACCTATCCTTGGTCAAGAGTCCATCCACAACCATGTCATTCAAGACGAACCTATCCTTGGACAAGATCCTATTTTTGATCATGTCATTCAAAATGAA
Organism: Sequoiadendron giganteum; assembly: GCA_007115665.2. Lineage (NCBI taxonomy): Eukaryota > Viridiplantae > Streptophyta > Pinopsida > Cupressales > Cupressaceae > Sequoiadendron > Sequoiadendron giganteum. The sequence goes on along the minus strand of CM021101.1, from coordinate 166,192,086 downwards.
CCCATCTTTGATCAAGACCCTATCTTTGATCAAGCAGTCCAAAAGGATCCACTCCTTGACCTTTATGCCAGTCATGATCAAACACTTAAAGATGACCCTATCCAAACTTTGGATATTGACACTTTCACAAGTGGGACACTTGCCTCCATGGGACACATAGATGATCTACCACTAGAATAAGAGTCTTCTAGCATGGACATATTTACAAATGATCAAGCCATAGTTGAATTCAGTGGGCTCTATGACATTGACCATCAAGATGGTTTCGACATTGACTATAATGGTCTTCCGCAAGCCAAGGCCAAGAGTGAGGTTAAGGCACTTTTTCCACCCAACCATGAAGTTCTAGAATTCTCTGGGTTTCTTCCTAACATGAAGAAAGCACTGACCCTGCACGAGGAGCCTAGCAACCTAAAACAATATAAGCAGGAGGGAAACTCGTGATGCGTACCTAATACCTATATGCATTACTAAACTAGAAAAACATAATTCTTGCATGCATAATGTGGCGGAGACATAAATAACATATAATATAGGCTTTTCAAAACCATCTATTTCACTGGTACAGTAGCTTGGCCAAGCAATGATAAACAAAATGGTAATTTAGAAAAGGTAAATTACCATCTCTGGGAGCCAACATTTGGCATCTTATCCCATAATTAATTCCATAGAAAGAATAAATATAGCATCTCATAAGTTTGTTTAAGTTTCAAGCATTCACTAATTAATGAGTTCTTTCAAAAACACATTTTTACTCCAAAGTTTGTTATATTGGTTTACACGTCCATCTAAATTTACAAATCCAATGAAATGAAATACTTCATAAGAAAAATAAGTTCTTTATATTTAATTCTACAACCAACAGTTTACTCAATTCAATAAGATTACTTACATTCCAAATGAAAATAACAAATATATGTATATATATGTCTTTTACCTATTTCACTATTTGGATATTATCCGATATTCAAACACAATATCTTTGGCAAAATAACCTTGCATATATGTGTATATATGTATATATGTATATATATATATATATATATATATATATATATATATATATTTATATATTTTACATATACAAAAATTTTGATTTACATTAGTGTTTAATTATTGATCAAAATGAAGATTCTAACAACAATTTATACATATTTATTGTCAAATTATAGAAATGTGTGTGTGTATATATATATGTGTGTGTGTGTGTGTGTGTGTGTGTATTTGCAACCTCGGAACAAATTACAAAGGAAAATCACAATCATATATATATTTATCTATAGATATAAGTTCATGTAAATGAATCGCAAATATATAAATTTTCAGTCATTAAATAATTCTCAGAAGAAAACACAAACATATAAACTCTAACAGTGAATTAAGAGGTTGAGAGGGGTCGTTGGCCTCTGTCATGCCCATAATTTTTGCTAGAAAACAAAACCTATCACTTTTTCTTTTTTTTTCCTTATTTAACGAATGATCATTAAGGATATGCCAGCCATGCACTAGCACAACATTGTATGATACACATTGATGACATAGCTTGTGCATTAATCCTATCCATAGACCCACCTTACGCCAAACCCACCCCTAACAACCATGAGTCAACCTATATGAGGGTTGGGGAAGCTTCATTTGGATGTGATTTTGACTAACGAGTGTTAGACATTAACGTTCTTAAATAACTCCTTCTACTTAATGCACTATCAACTAACTATACTCTGTTATATCTTGCTTGAATTGAAAGTAACATTTTTATAAGATGTTACTACTAATGTTAAGAATTAAATTTTTATATATGTTTTTTTTTTTTATTAACCAACATATGATAATGTTAGTTCCACGTTACACTAATATCTTTCAAATTCTTTGTGTTTAGCTCTTTGAAGGCTTAATATGATAATTACAAATCCTATTGATAATATTATTATTTAGCATTCCCACATTAATACCATTCAATAGAAATTACAATAGTATAAAATTTCTCAATTAACCTTCCATATTCATATTAATATTACTTACTAACAAATTATATTCACAAAAATATTTGAAGTATCTAATTACGACTTCATATTTATATTAATATGTTCACGTATTAGAGCTAAGGTCCGCATGGAGTAACATTTGTTTATTATCATTTATCTCATGTTGAGTTGGAATGTTTTAAATAGTAATTTTGTCGAATTATTCTTGATATAATAATTTAAATATCCATAACATTAATACAAATCTAACTCTTAAGAATTTCCATGACCAAAAAAAAAAATTAATTAAAACAAATAAAATATTATAAAAATAAAACAAAAGAAAGTAAATACCCCAATTAAAATCTTATCATATATACTACTCACTATAAAGAAGCTTCATTTATTTATTTAGTTAATTTAACTAACATATGAATATCATGCTAAATTCTAAAATAAAGCGTGAGTTCTTAAAGAAAGGACTTTAAGATAAATGCCACGATTCATTCTTTCTTTCTCTTTTTAAATAAAAAGGAAACTTGAGAAAGGATTTAAATAAATTACTTAACTACTCAAGGAGGGGCCTATTAAGTTTGTTTTAAATTTTAGACACAAGAACATATGAATTGAGGATTAAAAGAATTTAGTGGCAGGTGCACTAACTGTCCATTCTAATACCATCCGCTACAATATTTTGAGCGATATTCCCTCACGACAAAGGAGGATTTAACCACTAGGGTAAAAAGGCTAATAATTTAAAAATATAAATACATGCAATGTTGTTAATAATTCGTAGACAACGTAATAACTACGACCGCTTCATCTGAAAACTTATCATTACTTTCATCCTATCCTTTAATATTATTTTAAATTACTGTTATCAATAGCTTTATTAACTGATAGTATAATTATGCAATTTCTCGGGATATTAGCATTGCTTCTATTATTGTTAATATTAACCGTTGAGATAATGATATCCGTAGCACCCAAGGAAACAGTATAATTTATGACCCGAGATCTCATGATTTACAGCTGCAATCAAGGTAGATTAATTTTAACATTGAAAATAGACTTGCCCAGCGATAGCAAGATGGTAACCATTCCACCAACTCACGATCCAGCATGGTGACGATAAGAGACGTAAACTATTGCATTATAACATGTCACCTGAAACTATAATATTCGTTAAAGAAGGGATATCGAAGTCCTTACTATATGTTTTCAAAAAGAACACATCAATTTATAAAAATCTGGATATTTTACAAATTTCATTGATATCGCCATAAAGGTACTTATTTCAAGTACTTGTTTTGTTGATATAATTTTCCTACATGAAAGTCTCATCTGACGCCTAAAAGAAATGAAACCTGAATTATGTGATTTGATAATTCAGAGATTAAGTAAACCGATCTTGGGCTTCGCTCAAACTATAGTATTATTACTACTCTCGAGGCAGCGAGGGATAAGATCTCAGGGTGATTCAGCCAGCAATGCAAATCCCATCCTCAACCTAATTTCTGACGCCACTACAGACTATCTAAGAAGGCATTTAAAATATAGAACAACTGATCAATCAACTCTACAAGTCTACATTTAATATTCCTGCCAAGACTCCTATCACCCAGATATTTTTTTCACTCCTATTCTCCTTTGGTTGAAGTAGTAGGAACAAGGCGATGATGGTGAGAGAGATGGGACTGTTGGGAGTGCGACCTCACCTTTAGCTCGAATTCCACGCATAACGTTCATTCGTGCACTTAAATCTGACCAGTTTTCAGAGGAATTTTCTACGGAGATCTTTAGCAGAACGTACCCCCTCATCCATATGTTTAAAAAGCGATATGATAGGTCATCAACATCGTGGGATGCACAGCAAGTAGGAGCAAGTTACTGTCTACTAAAATTTACATAAAACTCTGTCATTCGACTACTCTACAGGTGCGACCATTCGTTGCAAATAATAAAGACTGTCAGTTTCTTGTAGGCTATCTCTGTGCTTTAGGTGGACCTCGGCTAAGCTTGTATTAAGCCTAAATCACCCTTAAATTCAAGAGGGTGTGCAGCTGACAGATTTCAAATGATGGATCGGGCAGAAGGCAACCTATACACAATATGACCACTTTTGCTAAGACTCTTGTGAGTGGATATGCCTTTGACCCACGAGAGACTTAGCTCCTTGACAATTGTTATTTATGATAAAATGACGTGGTGGCTATTGGAGGGCGTATAAGCCATGCTCACACTATGACCATGCATTTAATGCATATTTTAAATTGATCATACCAGCCTTCTCTAATCCAGACGACCCAAAAAAAATGTCCAAGAGAGCATTCGAATGCAGTCTAGAGATCAAATAATTTGAGTTGCGGCTTGGCACTCGCCGATCACATCTTCCTTCCTCAGTCCTGTTGAATGCTACAACTCATGACATTTTTTTATGTTAGGGTGGGGTTACAGGCCTGGTACGGCGAACAGGAAGGCATGAGGAGAAGCGATAAACTCAGCTTCATCAGAATGGTTCAGAGTAATTTCCATGATCGATGGGCTCGACCTAATTTTTGTAGGATTCGTATTTGTTATGTTCCCTTTGTTTAAAGAGATCTCTCAGTTGTTTTTGTGCGTTTTAGTTATATATATTTTTCCTTTCTTTTGTTTTCCTTTGTTGCGCAGGGTAAGCCCTATGAGAAAATTTTAAAATATAGTTATATCTATATCTATCAAGCCTATTGGCATACAAACAGATTTGAATAAAAGGTTTAGTTGGATAGATCTATGTATATTTCTCCATCTCTTTTTACTACACTATTTTGTAGATAAGAAAATAAGCATTCTTAAGTATATATAGGAATCTTTTAGAAAAAGAAAACTTATAATATTATTTATGCATTTCATCGGGGTCATACTATTTGTTTGAAAAAATACAGGAAATGTCAAAAATGTGAATATAAACTTCCTTTAGCCATTAAAATGAATTTTCATGTTCCCTTGTTCAAGACTTGAAAATAAGTTAGTTTCATCCTTTTAAGTTTAAGCATATATACAATGTCCGGGCCTCACCCTTTCATTATAGTAATTATTTCACAACTAGGATCTTCAATGATCTATTGAATTCAATAATGCTTTCAAGGAAACCAACAACTAAATTAAATGTCATTACATTTATCATCCCGAATTAATAAAATTGTTTTACTTCATCTTCAAGAAAATAAACCTGAAATTTGAAGGGACATAATGATAGATACAATTTTCTATATTCCATCTCTTTTTGTTTTATTAAAATATATATGAAAATTTCATCCCTAAATTGGCAATGGAACAAATAGAAATTGAGAAATCAATGGTTTACATTCTAGTGAACTTAGGCTTGCTCTCCACCCTACTGTAATGGCGTCATGGAGCCTCATGGGCTCTAGCCATACCCCCGAGCAAGAAATACAATATACACCATGGAAATCAATGGTGAGAGCTTAGTGCTATGAAAAGCTTTCTCATTATACAACACATCACTCAAATATATCCCTTAAACAGTCTTACTTGTCATTCAATGCATAGACCAAGCTATCTCTACCAATACTAAGAGTAAGAAATGGAAAAACAATGACTTATCTCTCTACAAGCTGCTTTCCTTGGTCTCTTATTCTTTCATCCAACTCCCTCCTTTTCTTCACTTCACAAGTTCTCCAAAAGGAGAAGTGGGCAATGCTCAAATCTTCCATCTTCTTGAAGTATATAGGAATCCTCCAAACCTACACTCTTTCCCACAAGTGCTCACACATGTGTGAGTCTTGTGCCAATTCCAAGAACTTTTGGGGAGTGGGAGGTTGAGAGTGACAAGTCACTCTTCCCAAGCCCCAACACTTTTTTGAATTTTTCATATTCATCAATGTGGACTATTGAGGGGTCTTTTCACACTCCAAGGACAAGTTCACATGTCAAAAAGGTTTCAAACCCATAGGTATAGGTCTTAGGGGTCTATTCTTGTTCAAAAACCAAGGAAATTGACTCAATAATCCCTTTTTAAAACCCACACAAGAATCCATACGAATTTTGATCCTAGCCAAGGGTTCCAACCCTAACCAAACTCACATCACATGTCCTACAATTGGATTCTACTCAAACATAATCACCCAATCAATAATAAAACCTCAAACCCTTTTAAGTCAAATAGGGCTACACTTAGAACTTCCCAAAGATCTATTTGATTTGATTCCAATATTTATCCATCCTCCTATTTGTATATTTGATTCTTGCACATTACGAACGTCAGCATGATTAGATCATATATCTCTTCATATTATTAGCTAATCCAATTCACATAATTTTCACTCATGAATTATTTACTCATTAATACATCAAATGAACCTAATGATTCAATTTTTATTATAATCAAAGGAACTACACACTTACTCCAATACAAGAATATAGTCAATGAAATAGTTACTCCATTTTTTCTACCACCTTAGTAATTCATATTAAACTCCTATAACCTTAACAGTGAACCATTTACCAAATAACCTAGCTCTTTCAAATTACATCCAAAAATTCACATGTGCATATATCATAATTAAATCAAGGTTAATGCCCATGAATCCTAAAAATAGTTTTGTCATTCATTTCATCATAATTATCTTCTAGCTACTTGTTTGATTGGAATAAAATGGGGGTTACGAAATAGGGTCTTACATTCACAGTAGCATAAATAAAATGTCAAAATGAAAAGCAAGAATATTATCAAATAATCACACTATTTTTCATCCATAATACATCTTACCATCTATTTAGGATCACATACAACATATTAGAGCTTTACTAATCACATGCAAGGTGGGGCCTTACAGCCTCCATAAGGGAGCACTGTTTGTGGAAGGGTTGCTACCTTCCACAGTGCAACCTTCTCTCAACCTTATGTTGTAGTTTGAATAAATAAATTTCTTTTGTAAACATATTTCCATTAAAACTTCCTTCCGGACATGAAACCACATTCAGTATTTCCACAATGAATTTTTCTGTAGATGATATTATTTTATCCATTTTTAATATATATATATATATATATATATATATATATATATATATATATATATATATATATATATATATATATATATATTATATAGTATAGTATAATATATATAAATATATAATATTATTGTATTCATTCCCGATAAATACAACTTAGTAAATCATTTAAAATGCAATTTGTATTTACTGTTTAGTATATAAAATATTCATTACTAAAATATGTAGCAATAAAATGTATATATACATGTATATATAGATACTATCAAAGAAATAAGAGTATATAGTCTAGTACAACCATGATTCTTAATTTTTCATATAGAAAATAAATGATTTTTCTTTAACATCAAAATGCATAATCAATTTGGTATCAATAAAGAGATTTATTCTTTCACACAAAAACGGAACTTCATCCATTTATTCACACAAATTGAGATTTAAAATAATGGAAATTACATAAAAACCCAGTAAAATGCTATCCTTTTGACTCTCCTCTTGTTCTTCTCTCTTTTTCACCGTTCTTCTACTTTGCCCAATTCCCCAACTATACTATTCATGTTTCTATTTTTGTTTTGCAGATTGAAATTTGAGAAAATGAATCTAGTGTTCTGAATGAATCTTTCGTTGATGAGAGAATGAGAGATTATTCTCTTTTTATTATTTTCTTTCTATTTTTCCATCTTTGTTCTACTTTGTTTTTCTAAATTTAAGTTTTTTTCTTCTAATTTTCTAATTTTCCATTGTTTTTTGTATCATTGTTTTGTTTTTGAAAATCTTGCTTTCTTTTCTATGATTTATTTCTAATTTATCAAATAAAACTAATTTTTTAATAGAAAGCATTATTTATTAGCATGCATCACATTTATCCACAAAACAATAAATAATAATAATTTATTCTTCAAATAAAATCAAGAAATAACATAAATTAAAACTATTTCTTCTATTTTCTATGTTTATTTAATTTTTACCACCAATTAATTAAATAGCCAACTATAAAGTAAGAAGCAATATAATACAATTTAACTAATAAAATTCTAATGCAACTATATGATTTATAAGTGTTTGTGTGTGCGAGAGAGACCATTCCATCTTAACCCTTCTAGGTAGCTAGCCTCCTCTACCTTAACCACACCCTTTTCTTCGACAACCTGCAACTCATGAAAACTCAGACACCCATTAATAAATTAGTGTCCAAAAATAAATCGAAGCAATATATTTTATCATTCCACAATAACATTTTCTATATTGCATCATTTCAAAATAAAACAATATTCATTACATTTCTTCTTTTCCAAAATAGAATAATCATTTACTTATTTCATCTTTCAAAATAACACAATATTTATTCTAATACTCACAATTATCCATAAATCAGCTCCACATAAAGTAAATTCAAGTAGCATAAAAGTTTGAGACGTGACACATATTGTTACACACAAGTATTATGGATGAGACAAACATTGAAGGATATCATAGTAGTATACGATGAGCCTACATCTTTCTTTTGTGATAATACAAATGTAATTAACATTTCAAAAAATCCAGTGACACATTCAAGGATAAAGCATATATCAATTAGGTAACACTTTCTGAGGGAGAAGGCTATGGAGAATGAGGTGAAGCTACCTCTTAGGGAGAGTAGGTAGTGTACCCTGTGTTGTCATTGTGTAGAGTTGGTCATTGTGTAGAGTTGTTGATTTTTTTGGGTGCACTCCTAAGGGAGAATATTCAGAGGAAGTATCTTGGTTCAATGTCAAAGGGGGAGAACAATGCAAAATACTTTATCCTTTTCCATTGATTTCAAAGGAGGAGAAAGATTCATGTGAAAAAAATTATCTACTCAGGGGGAGAGAAAAGGAAATCATGAGAAAGTTTATTCAAATTTTTTGATTATAGGAAAGATAGGTTTTTAAGGGGCCCCAAAACCCTTTACAAGATCGGATGTTGCTTCATCATATAATCAAAAATAGAACAAGCAACCAAAAATAACACATAGATAGCCAGAAAAAGACACAAAACACATAAACAAACTAGAGATTTTTGAGAATATCTACAGCTTCAAGATCACTATCAATTATTTTCTGATGGAAATTTATGACTTCGACCACATCATCAATAGGAATACCAGCCTTTTCATTAAGTTTGGTATTGTTATGAGTATGAGTAGAAGGCCCCTTATCACTAGTCATCTTTTGATGCACACCACCATCAACCGCCATCTCTTTCATTCCAGAGTTGTCCCCCAACCAATTTCAAGCCTTCTTATTCAGTAAACACAATCCATCAACCTAATTTCACATAGCATGTTTATTGACCTCCAAAACCTTCTCCAACTCGGCATCAATAGCAACAATTTTTTTCTTGTAGGCATTCTTCATATTGAGCATTTCATCAAATACCATTTTGAGAGTATAAAAAAATTGATTGAACTCTAACTACACCTTGTTGATTTGATCCTACATATTAGGCCCCTTAGAAGAGGAGGCCTCATTAGCATTATTTCACATAGCTCTAATCTAAACATTAGTGGAGTTCATCTCATGGAAAACCCACTTAAAAAGCTTGAACAAGGAGAGAGAGCTCTTTTTAACCAGACCGAGATAATTAAGCATAATCTCCCTCCTAAAACTAAAATCATCTTTAACCATAGCATAATCTTCTTGGGAGTCACTACTAGTAGAAGCATTCTTCATGGTCTCCTTCCCTTTTTGATCAGAGACTACAACACCTTTATCCAAATTCAACTCCACCAACTGGTTCTCAACACTCGACACATTGCCAACAAAATCTTGTTGCCCATCCCTACCCAAATTCACAGAATATTTTTTTCCTCTGTTGTCCCTCTATATTTTGCACATTAGGAATAGGTGAGACCCCCAGCTGACCCTTATTAACCAGAGTGTCCTTGCACAAGTTATCCAATGTAGTCCCCTTCTTCTTTTTGCCACTCGAACCCTTCACATGATTAGATTTATGGCAGGCCTGACCCACCTCAACCTCATCTCCCATTTTGTACAACATGATCTAACCACCCCCTCCTAGGAGATCACATGCACCATAACATATATATAAATCTTGGTCTCAAGATAACAAGTACCATTCCAAACTCTAATTGCACATCAAGAGTAAACCATGACATAATAGAAAAATGCTCTAAACCAAGAATACATATCTCCAATCACATGAAAATAACAATACCCAATTATGCATCCACGTCACTTCCAACAACTTCCATTGAACTGTGAAACCCAGTTACACATGGCATCATGACAACCATCCTCTCCATGAAGATCATCTAGGTCTGCACACACTCAACTGCACTATCATTAATATACAAGTGAAACCAAGATAAGAAGAAACATACAACCCCAAACCACCATAAACATATCCATTGCCCCCAATCCATCACTATCAAAAGATCCCACTAAAAGTGTATAACCAATGAATGTAACAAGCTATCATGACATCATGATAACAATTTCCTAATGAATATCAACCAAAGACCCTCACACAATCAAATAATTCAAATGCAACATGAGCTCCTCAATAAAGAAGGAAAATTAAACTATGATCCACATATCAAGAAGATACACTACCACAATTTGAATCAGGATCCAATCCAGCACCACCAACAATGCACCTGCATAAACCATCATGACATTCCAAAGTATCTAAAGTACAAGAAAAATCCATGACACCATGATCACCACCAAATGTACCAACAACTCAATCCACCTATGTCCACATATTTGCATATCATAGTCAACTACATAGGTCTCATATCATGACTATACCTGGTAATACCATCTCATCTCCTCAACATGACATCAAAACCAACAAACCAAGTGACTAGACTAAGCCACCAAAACTAAAAATGCATCAACACTGAAAATATCTATGGGCATAGACAACCCATGTCCAAGTCATAGGTGCAACAAGTAAGTATAGACTTCCTAGAATGTTACACATCTTGTAGATACCACAATGAGGCATACAAATTCAACCAAATATTGATAACCATGTGAAAAAGAGAATAATTTGAGATTTACAACTGAGCATACAATTAATCCAACATCAAATCTCCTAGATTTGACAATCCATAAGCTCATAGTATCACCATAGTCAAAGAAACCCATAAACAGCTCAGGATAGAATATCAGCAAATAAATCATATCAAAAGAACTCCAAAACTGATCCACTATGTAGTTCTCTGAGCAAGCTTTCTATCGACTATTTGAAGTCCAAAATCCAACTTCATATACACCCAATATCATCTTTTGAAGCTCAAATAGAACACTTGACTTCCAACAAGAAAAGCACTATAAAAACTACAAAATCTAGAAAATCCTCTAGCACCATAGTGTAGATCTCTAATTCACCTTTCCAATAAGTCCAAGAAGAGCAAAAACAGACAATCTGGGTGAAATTTATGCACCTTGGAAGAAAAAGTATAGTTTGCACCTAAGGCAAAAAAAAATTAGCCACCCTTGGTGGTTGAGTGGTAGCCCCACCCGAGCAACACCACTCATTGGGTGGTGGACCCGAAATAAAATTTCATTCCATTTAAATTTATTTGCATTTAAAACCTTTTTACGATCCCTTTTAATTTTTCATCGAATCCAGCATTTATATTAAAAAAGGCGGACAAAATTTTATTTTAAAATGGTTTTAAAACCCCTAAAAGGGGTGGCAATCGACAGTAGGTCGAGCCACGTCGGTAGTCACCTATTGACAGGACTTCCAGTGGTACCTTACAATATCGTCGGCAATCTTTTTGTAGATAGACTAGCGACAAGGTAAGATGATCAAGGGGGCGACCCACCAAATTTGCATTTATATTTTTCTTTTTAAAATTTTCAATAAACACTTTTTTTCTATCAGGTTTTTTGATGATTTTTAATTTTTTTATTCTCTTTTGGAGGAAATATTTTTGCCAATGGGGGTACAATTTTTTAAAAAAAAAAAATTGATATTTTATTTTTTGAGGACTGAATTTGACATTCATATGACATAATAGGGGGATTTTACTAAAAAAATTGCATTGTTTTCAACATCTCCAAAATAGGTCAAGTAATATATCAAAATTTGTCTCTCGGCTAACCTAAATCCAACCATGAGGCCCATTTTGTCTCAGGAGGTCATTTGTGAAATTTCCCCCAGAAAACTCCCATTTGAATGCACAACCAAGAAACCCTTTTTGCCCAAAATTTTTCACACCCCAAATCTACAAACAACCCATCATAACAGGAAACCCAAAACCCTTAGATCTGCAAAACCCTCATATCTTGTCATGTCTCTCATTCTCTCATGCATTGCATAGATTCAAACTTCAAGCAATATTTTCTCAACCTAGGGTTATGATAAAAAATCTTTAACCATGAAAACTTTGATACCACTTGTAAGGAAACTTGCAGCCATTATATGATAATTTCCATATAACCCAAAAGAGATAACAATGCAAATAAGTGCTTAGAATCCACATGCAAGAGAATATACAACATACCCATCAAAGATGACACAAGATATACCCTAGGAAAACCCTCAAGAGGGAAAAACCTAACCTCCAAAAGCATCCATACTCCATCATATTAATCATCCATGAAGCAAAAACAAGAGTTACAATGAACACTTTTAAAGCACCAAGCCCTACAATGCATTCTCATGTGTCCAAACATGAATCCACACATGCCATGTCATGCTTCACAAATGTACTCTCAAGAAGACTCAATAATGATAGTCAAACCACCCAGCCAACCTAAACCACTACACATGTGTTTGCATTTATAGACACAAGCTCACACAAAATACAACTAGTGGTAAGGTGAAAACATGTACCACAAAACAATTTGAATACAAAACCACTAACCCCTTATTTAATATTGGGTACTAAAACATCACATTATTTAATATTTCTCCAATATTAAATTATTATCAAATGTCTCTCACACATTAAATAATAATACAATGTTACAAAAAAACATCAAGTGGGCCCCAAATAATTATCTAGTGTGATTTACAACACCACCAAAGTGTATCACAAATAATTTTTTAATTATATAATATAATAAATCAATTTATGCAATGGTGTACAACACCAAGTGCTTTTGAGAAAATTTGATAAACAGAGAAAATAGTGTTGTGCAAGTGTTCAAAATGTGCTCCAAGATTTACTCCACATTTATTTTTTGTTGATGCTATGCATGTTCAGATCTGATATGTTTTTTAAGGTTTTCAATAGTTTCTGCATCCATAATTTGGGTTTTTGGATCACTGTGCAAAGTGAGATATGTTCACCAATGTGTGAACTAGTTTTTCAGTGTTATTTTTTGTGGTATGGGAGAAATTTATTTGCTCCACGTTTCTCTACATTTTGGTTTCAAGTTGTGAAAATTTGGGAAGTTTCTTGTAATTTTTGTATATTTCAAAATTCAAGGTCTCACTTGATTTGGTACAATACAATTTATTTTTCACGCGTCGGGGTGTGTATGAGGTTAAATGGATGTTTTGGGTTGAATTATTTATTGGATCTCAGGTGATTTGTGGATTGTTCTAGATCATGTAAAATATATTTGTATGGTTTGTGTGTCATCTTGATCAAATGGGAAGCATGTACTTAATGTTTTATGGTGTTTTGCACGGGTATCGGCTAACCCAGTGTTAACACTACATGTGAAGCTTATAGAATCATATTGAGGTGTGTTAGGATTAATTTGGGTCCTAATTAAGGATTTATATGGGTCGCCCTCATTCCTATCCACTGCAGGAATGTTTGGGTTCCAACCTAATTTGGAATTTTAAATGTAAAAAATAGTTGTTGACCTTAGAGAAGGTTTTCAAGGTTGAGGATGATACAAATAAGAGTGGTTTTTTTGTAAGATGCAAGAGAGAGAAAAGATAGATGTGAGATAGATGAAATTGATGAATTTGATGTGAACTATAGAAGTATAGACGTGAATTTGAGAAGAGCAGTGTGAACTTCAAAGTATTGGATTTGTCAAAGCAGTGAGATGAAGGTGTCTAAAATATTTCAAACAAGGTTGTGAGAGTGTTGGAGAAATTGTGGTAGATTCTTTGTTGCATTGAGAATTTGTTCTCTGTGTAGAATTTCTCTTCCATCTTCTTTATCTTTATGTGGCAATGAGCCTTACCTGTGAGCATTCTTGGATAGTGTGTCCTATTCTGGTAGTGATCCCTTGTACCATTTTTTAAATTACTTATATTGTGAGCTAATCCTCACAATGGTTTTTCCCTCATTGGTTTTTCCATGTAAATCTGGTGTTCTCTTGTGTATGGTTTTGTTATTTCAGTTTCTATTATTTGCATTTCATGATTAATCACTTTAACAGAATAAGGGTTTAATGAATTCTTGTGGATTTGATTATTGTTGAGGGTTTTGATGTTTAATTTGCTACAACAGATTCACTCCCCTCTCATTTTTCTTGTTCATTCAATAAATCCTCATCATGGTTTTTCCTTCTTGGTTTTTCTACATAAATCTAGTGTTCTTCTATGTATGGTGTTGTTTTGTTTATGTTTCTATTATTTTATTTCATGTTAAATTAGTTTAATAGATTAAAGGCTAATAAGGTTAATGAGGATCTGAATGTTTTTTTTTTTAGGCGAAAGTGGCAAGCCACTATATAATATATTATAATTATAAATAGGAAAATACAAAATCTGGCTCTAGGGAGCATACCACTATTATAATTATAAAATAGTATCTATATGTTAATAAGGGTTTTGATGTTTTAATGAACAACTGATTCACCCCCCTCTCAACTATCTTGTTCTTTCAACAATTGATATTATTAAATCAAGGTTCCTTAGAAGAAAGCTTAACCAGTTGAGGTAGACCTGGGATGGTGCACAAGAAGGAGACTCATCTATTTGATTGATATAATATATTATAATTATAAATAGGAAAATACAAAATCTAGTTTTGGGGAGCATACCATTATTATAATTATAAATGAGGATCTGAATTTTAATAAGGGTTTTGATGTTTTAATGAACAACTAATTCAAACCCCCTCTCAACTATCTTGTGCTTTCAACAATTAATATTATTAAATAAAGGTTCCTTAGAAGAAAGCTTAACCACTTGAGGTAGATCTAGGATTGTGCACAAGAAGGAGGCTCATCTATTTGATGGATTATATTATACATTCTAGAATACTAGGATGGAAGGTTTCCTTATATCCCTAGGGCTTGGAGTTTGGAAGTCTATTGAATCTAGATATACTACACCTACAAATGGTTTGAGTACTAATGATGAGATCAAGGAATATGAGAACAATGGCAAAGCAACATATTCTCTTTTGTGTGGTCTTTCTAATACAAAACTTGTGAAGGTTATGAATCTTAAAACTACTAATGAGGTCTGGAAAAATCTAGAAATTATCTATGAAGCAGACGACAAAGTCAAGGAAGAAAAGATACATAATCTAAAGATCAAGTTTGAGAACATGAGAATGTTAGAGGATGAAGATATTACAAGATAAATGCATAAAGTGGATGAAACAGTCAATTCTATCATAGGTCTTGGTGGAAAACTTGATGAAGATGAAGTGGTAAATAAGGTATTGAGATCTCTTCCTAAAAATTATAGTCATAAAGTTTTTGTTGTCAAGGAAACTTGGGATTTAAGTAAATATACTAGAGATTAGTTGCTTGGTACTTTAATTGCTTTTGAATTGAGAGAATATGGTCAAAGTGATGCAAAGAATGAGACTACCTCAAATCTAGAAAATGAAAAAAGAATGAGGAATCATATCATGATGATCTTGATGATGTCGAAGCAAGCTTTGTGAGGAGACCGAAAAAGGGAATTGGAAAATATAGAGCTAAGTTACCTTTCAAATGTTTCATTTATAGAAAGATAGATCATTATGTTTCAAGATGTCTAGTCAAATCTTCCAATGATAAAAATAAGGAGAATAAAGGTAAATTAATTAAGAGAAGTTATGTTAAAGAAGATTCTAGTATATCGAATGATGAATCTGATTATCTAGATGATGAAGATAATGAGTTCTTGTTCATGGATCTAAATTTTGGAACTAATTTTGCTAACTCTAAGAGATGTATGAAGGAAAGTGCTCTGGAAACAATTCATATTATTGAAGGAACTATGTTGATTGGTTTCAATGTTGGAGATGAGAATAACTTGTAGTCATTGATAGTGGATTATCAAATCATATGATTGGAAATAAGAGTAACTTTGTTAAACTTAAAAAAAATTTAAGGAGGTCTTGTTAAGTTTAGTGATGATACATCTACTAAGATATGTGGAAAAGGTTTAATTAGTTTTGATGGAAATCATAATATAGATGATGTTATTTATGTTAAGGGTCTATTACATAATATTTCAAGTGTAGGAAAAATTTGTAGCAAAGGATATAACCTTTTGTTTCAAGATGATGGTTATGAGATCAAAAAAGGCTCTGAAACTTTGGTTGTTGTAGGAAGAAGGATAGATGGAAAAGTTTATTATCTTAAAGGTGCAAATGGTCAGTGCTTTATGAATAAAATCAATGAAAGAGGTATATAGCATAGAATAATGTGTCACATAAATTTTGATAGCCTAGTGAGGATCAATTCAGGTCAAGCTATGAGAGATCGGCCAAAGATTACAAAGCCTATCAATGTTTGCAAGGAATGTCAAATTGGGAAGAAAGATAGAAAGAGTTCCAAAGTCAAAGAATAATTTACTACCAGTCCTTTGGAATTAGTGCATACAGATATTTGTGGACCTACCAGAATAAGAATTTTTTAAGGCTATAGGTATTTCATGTTATTAATTGATGATTATTCTAGAATGACTTGGGTTAATTTTCTAAAAGGAAAATTAGAAGCTCTAGATAAGTTTAAGGCATTCAAAGCTATGGTTGAGAATTAAATAGATATGAAAATCAAATGTTTAAGATTTGATAGATGTGGATATTTTACCTCCAATGAGTTTAAAAGTTTCTGTGAAGTTCATGGAATAAAGAAGCATTTTTAAGCCCCTAGGACTCCTCAGAAAAATGGAGTGGTTGAAAGAAAGAATAGGAGAGTTCAAGAAGCCACAAGGACAATGATGAAAGAAGAAAACCTATTGGAAGTCTAATAGAGAGAATCAATTCATATTGCAATCTACATACTTAATAGAGCACAAGCAAGGACAAATAGTTTAAATACTCCTTATGAGTTATGGTATGGAAGGACTCATATTATTAAATATTTTAGAGTATTTGGAAGAAAATGTTATATCAAAAGAGATGAAGAAAACTTAGGAAATTTTAATATAATATTTGATGAAGGTATCTTCCTTGGATATTCTTCAAAAACCAAATCTTACCAGTGTTGCAACAAAAGGCTGAAAATGATTATTGAGAGTGCAAGTGTCAAGGTGGATGAAGATTTACATAAAATTTTAGTGATGATAGATGGATATGAATCAGATGAGTCCTCTTGCAAAGAAGAAGAAGAAGATGAAGGTAAAGAAAAAAAGTATGCATTAAAGAGGAAGAAGCTTTGAAAAGGATCCCTAAGACTCCTAAGTATGTGCAAAAGAATTACTCTAAAGATCTAATAATTTGTAACAAGAGAAGAGGTGTTTTGACAAGGAGAAAATCTACTAAGATATAAGAATAGGTAAATCTATGTTTACTATCCAAAGTTAAACCTAAAATAGTAATTGAAGCATGTAAATATGTTCATATTGGATCAAGGCTATGGAAGAAGAATTGATTCAGATTGAGAAGAATCAGACTTGGGAACTTGTTCCAAGACTAGCAAAAAATATTGTGATTGGAACTAAGTGGGTATTCTAGAGAAACTGAATGAGAATGGAGAAGTGGTGAGAAACAAGTCAAGGATTGTGTGTAAAGTCTACTCACAAGTGGAAGGAATAGAATTTGGGGAGGCATGTGCTCCAATGGAAAGAATGGAGGATATTAGATTTTTTTTGGCTTTTGTAGTACATAAATATTTCAAAGTTTATCAAATGGATGTGAAATCTACATTATTGACTGGTGAGTTGGAAGAAGTATATATTGAACAACCAGAAGGATTTTAGTTATCAGATAAAGCTAACATGGTCTACAAATTGAAGAAGACACTATATGGGGTCAAGAAAGCTCCCACGACTTGGTATGAAATATTAGATAGGTACTTGTTGCAGCAAGGATTCAATAAAGGTACTACAAATATTAATATTTGTTTCAAATTTGAAAAGGATCAAATATTGACTGTGTTTGTGCATGTTGGTGATATAATATTTGGAGGAAATGAAGCTATGTTTAAGAGATTTAGAGAACAAATGCAGAATGAGTTTGAAATGTCAATGTTTGGGGAGATGAATTTCTTCCTTGGACTACAAATCAATCAGACAAAAACTAGTATCTTCATTTCAAAGTCAAAGTATGTCAAGGAAATGAAGTTTGGAATGGAAGAATCTAAACTAGTATGTACTCCCATGGTTACTAATTGCAAGTTGAGAAAGAATGATGAAACTCTTAATGTTGATCAAAGCAAGTATTGATCAATGATTGGAGAACTTCTATACCTAACTACTACTAGACCGGATATCATGCATGTAGTTTGTCTTATGGCTAGATTTCAAGAAGATGCCAAAGATTCACATGTGTCAGCAATGAAGAGAATATTCATATACTTGAAGGGCACTCTGAAACATGGTTTGTGGTATCCAAAGGATATTGATTTCTCTTTGAGTGCTTATACAGATGCAAATTAGGTCGATTTTGTAGATGATGGAAAAAGTACAAATGGTGGTGCATTCTTTCTTGGAAGCAAGTTGGTGTCTTAGTTAAGAAAAAAGCAAGATTCAATGTCATTATATATTGCAAAGGTAGAGTGCATTGCAACATTTTTTTGGTGCGTGTTGAGAATGTGTGTCCCAAACTCACTGTTGAAACCCTAGGTTAGTTGCCAGACTTCTTAAAGTGTTGCATTCAAGCCCTTACCATGGTACCATAGGGTGCATCCAAGAGAGTTGCAGGCTGGCAGTGTTACCCACCATCCTGTGGTAGTATTCGTCACCTTGTGCGATAGTGCGAGAGAATTCCTAATCTACCACCCCACAAAATTCCATGAAGTGGTTGGCGGTAGAGCAAGGATCATCCTGCCACCCCATGACAGTTTAAGAAGGTGGCTTTTAGTAGTGCGGGCCATACCACCACCCTCTAGTAGCTCGTGAGATGACTTGTGGTGGTGTGGTATAGATCCCACCATCTTATGATGGTCCAAGTGATAGCCTATGCTAGTGTGGGGAGGGTAGCTTGTGGTGTAGCGGTGAACAAGCTATACAGTGAAAGTCAGTTGGAGATGACTATGATGTGGTGGTATCATGCAGTATGGAGGTGGCTAGTAAAATGGTAAAGCTTCATCAACAAGATCTCCTTATAGCATTGGGAGATGTTGCATTGTCCGCTCGATAGTATGGTGCCAAAAAAAAATGTAAGTTGATCGATGGTGATAGTTGAACAAGTTAGATGGTGACGTGTGGCACAAAGTTATTCATTAATTGCACATCGTTTATGTGAATCAATGTGATCATCGATTGATAGTTGAAGTCCCTAATAACCATGCAACTGCCTGCAGGATCTTGATGTTCAATGGTTGACAAGGTGGTACTAAGACATAGAAAGGTTAGGCCGACCTGAATGAGGATATAGATATATAGAGATAGACAGAATGTTGTAGTACATTGTATTAGATTGATCATGGGTCAAAGTTGTAGTTGGTTGAAGGAAGAGTGAATGTAACACTGTCGAATTGATTCTTTGAATCGACACCTGAAAGAGCATAGTTTTGTAACTTGTATGTAATTGGCATTTTACTGTAATACAAGAGATCTTTGTTTTGGTGTGTGGTTTTTTTCTTGTAAGGGATTTCCCACATAAAATCTAGTGTTCGTTCTATGTTGATGTTTTATTGTCTATTTTTTTATTCATTTATGTGTATCTTAAATGAACTATAATTGTAAATTTTTAAGTGGTGTTTTTTTCTTCTCTCTCCTGAAGATTAGTATTAGGAAGGTGTATTATGCACTCTTCTTTCCTTTAAATTGGTATCAGAGCTTGACCAACTTTGTTGTCCTTGTGGGTAAGATGAGTTTCTTATGTTTATCTTGTTCAATGGGAGTTTTGAAGAGAAATATTGTTTATAACTTATTGCAAATTTAAGATGGCAAGCACATCCAAAAGAATAGAGATTGAGAAGTTCAATAGTGGCAATTTTGAGTTGTGGAAACTCAAAATGGAATATTTTCTTATGGATCAAGAGTTATGGGATGTAGTGTCCTCTCACAAACCATTAGCAACCTCGCAAGATGACTGGGATGTAATGGACCAAAAATCCAAGGTTTTGATCAAACTATCCTTGTTTGATTCAATTCTTTTGAATGTCTATGAAGAGAAGATAACAAAGCTTTATGGAAGAAGCTTGGTGAAATTTATCAGGGGAATCTCTAGTAAATAAGTTATTCTTGAGGAAGAAGTTGTACTCATTGAAGATGGAGGAAAGAGTGTTTGTTGCAGATCATTTGAATTTGTTTAACATGATCATTGCTTAGTTTGGGTCTGTTAGTGTGAAGATAGATGACAAGGATCATTGCATGCTCCTATTTTGTTTGTTTCTTGACACATGGAATCACCTAGTAATGGCTATTGGGAGTACAACAGCCAATTTCAAGATGGAAGATGTGGTTGCTTTGTTGTTGTTAGAGGAAATGTGAAGGAATTTTTTTAAGATGACCAAGGAGGCCCTTGCTATTCGAGGCAGATTAAACAAGAGAGGAAAGAAGAAGGACAAGAAGTCTAAATCCAAGTTAGAGGGTAGATCAAAGTCTCCTAGTAAGAATTCCATGGTGAAGTGTTGGAACTGTGGGTAGACTAGACACATCCAGAAAGATTGTAAAGAGGAGAAGAAGAAGAAAAAGAAAATTAGTTCTTTGAAGAATGAATCTTCTCAAAGTGATATAGATGCCTTCATAGAAACCTTGGTGACTTAGACATCAAATGATGTTTGGCTAATTGACTTAGGTGCATCCTTTCACATGACCTCTCATAGGGATTGGTTCTCAAAGTACAAAAAGTATGTTGGTGGAAGGGTGTATCTGGGTGATGATTCTCACCTAGAAATTGTTGGTCGTGGAAGATTCAAAACTTAGTTTCCTAATGGAAGAATAAAGGGAATCGGTGATGTGATGCATATACCAGGTATGGCTCAAAATTTACTTTATGTAAGTAAACTTAATGATGTTGGTGTGTAATTTTCTTTCTCGAATGGTGTTTGTAGAATGAAAAGAGGCTCTATGGTCCTGGCTAAGGGTGCACGAATTGGCACTCTGTATAAGCTAGATGCATGTGCAGTATAGTGTAATAGTTCTTTTGAAAAGTCAAGTAAATCTAATCATGTAGAGAAAGGGGGTGTTGTTCCTATGGATTCTAATTCCTTATAAGTGAATATCCCAATGGAGAAGACAATATTGTGGCACTAGAGACTCGATCACATTGGTGAAAAAGGCTTAAAAGCCTTGAAAAATAAAAACCTAGTTGAAGAGATTGATGGTTGTAATCTTGAGTTCAATTTTTGCAAACATTGCATAAATGGAAAGAAACACTATGTTTCATTTTATTATAGTCCTCATAAATCTTCTAGAATCTTGGATTATATTCATGCTGATGTGTTTGGTCTAGTTAATATTCCTTTGTAATAAAAATCTATGCATTTTGTCTCATTCATAGATGATTATTTGAGAAGGATATTTGTTTATTTTCTCAAAAGTAAACTTGAAGTTTTCAGTCAGTTTAAGGAATTTAAAACCTTGGTAGAAAATCAGACTAGTAAAAAAATAAAGGGTTTGAGGACAGATAATGGTGGTGAGTTTTTTAGTAGATTTTGATAAGTTCTACAAGGACCACAAAATTAAAAGGCATAAAACCACTCATTACACTCCACAACAAAATGGAGTTGCGGAAAGGATGAATAGAATGTTGATGGAAAGGGCAAGAAGTATGTTGAGTAGTGATTGTCTAGAACAAAAGTTTTGGGTTGAGGTTGTGGCTACAACAAGTTATTTAATTAACAGATCTCCCACTTTGGTTCTCATGGACAAGACACCTATGGAAGTGTGGTTTGGTAAGAATCCCTCATTGAGACACACTAAAGTCTTTGGTTGTGAGGCATATGCATATGTGCCTAGTGAAAAGAGATCCAAACTAAAGAACAAAGTTGTGATGTGTATCTTCATCGGTTATGGAATTGGTGTGAAAGGGTACAAGCTTTGGAACCCAATTATAGAGGTGTTGTATAGTAGAAGTGTGATCTTCAGTGAGCTAAAACCTTCTACAATTGATCTACAGCTAGAGGTGAAAGAAGCAAAAAAGGAGGTAGTTGAGTTTCCTCTTACTCTAGATGAGGATGAACTACATAATCCTAGTGGACCTATTAATGAGGAGAGCTCAAGAAGCTCTAAAAATTCTAATCAAGAAGAAGAACCTTAGCCTCAACCTGTGAGGAAGTCTACACATACTAAGCAGCAACCTAAAAGTTTTGGATATTCTATGTTAGATTCTAGTTGTGCCTTTGCTTTGATTGCTAACACTGATGAGCCTAGGAATATTAGAGAGGTTATGGGTATGTCTAACTCAGATTCCTAGTTGGAAGCCATGAATGAAGAAATGGCATCATTGAAGAAGAATGAAATGTGGGATCTGGTACCTTTTCCTGAAGGAAGAAATCCTATTAGATGTAAATGGGTGTTCAAGAAGAAAATAGATCTATATGGTAGTGTTGAGAAGCATAAAGCAAGGTTGGTCATGAAACGATATTACTAGGTGGAGGGGATTGAATATGGAGAAATATTTTCTCTTGTAGATAAGCTAGCATCTATCAAATTTTTGTTGTATCTTGTAGCTGCATATGACTTACAGATTGAGCAAATGGATGTGAAGATAATGTTTCTTCATGATGATTTGAAGGAAGAGAGTTATATGTCCCATCCAAAGCACTTCACTGAAAAAGGTAAGGAAAACTTGGTTTTCAAATTAAAGAAATATTTGTATGGTTTGAAGTAGTCACCTAGAATGAGGTACCAAAAGTTTGATACCTATGTGTTGTCTTTGGGATTTGTGAGATAAAATTATGATCATTGTGTTTACTTTAAGACTGAGATGTTCTTCTTCTTATTATTGCCCTGTATGTGGATGACATGTTCATTGGGAATGGTAAGGGTATGATTTCTTAATTGAAATCTCAATTGCTGACATAATTTGAAATGAAAGATCTAGGATCAACTAGGTATATTCTAGGGATGGAATCAGAAGGGATAGGGGAGATAGAAAACCTTTTCTCAACTAGAGAAAGTATATAAATATTGTCCTAGAGAGGTTTAATATGATAGATTGCAAGCAATTAGTTGTTTCAATGTTGCAGGGAATGAAAATTTATGTTGAAGATTACCCAAAATCTCCTACTGAGATGGAGGACATGACCAAAGTGCCTTATGCAAGTGCATTTGGAAATTTAATGTATTTAATGGTCTGTACTAGGCCAGACATTGCCCAAGTAGTGGGAGTGCTTAGTTGGTTTATGGCTAATCCAAGAAGGCCACATTAGGATGTTGTGAGGAGAGTTTTTAGGTATTTGAAGGGTACTTCTAAATATACCTTGTGTTATCATGGTTACTCTACTAGATCTTAAGGTTTAGTTAACATTCGTGGATATGTGGATTCTGATTGGGTAGGGGACAATGATAGAAAAAGATCAACTAGTGGATATGTATTCATGTTGTTTAGTGGTGCAGTTAGTTGGATGAGCAAGCAACAAGTTGTAGTCAAATTATCTACTACTAAGGCTGAGTACATGGCAGAAAATCACACTTGTAAGGAAGCTATTTGGCTTAGAATATTGTGTTCTGATGTTGTTTTTTATTCTAAAAAGATTTTTATTTTTTGTGGCAATCAAAGTGTCATTTGTTAGCGAAAAATCCAACTTTCCATGCTAGGACAAAACATATTGACATGCAATACCACTTTGTTCATGATATGGTGGAGGCTGGAAAGGTTAGTATGGAAAATTTTGATACTCTAGTGAATGTAATTGATGCATTGATGAAGCTTGGATGCATGGATCAATTCAAATGGTGCACCAGTTCGATAGGCCTTGGGGCCTAAAATTTTTTAGTGACATCAAGTGTTGGAAGGGGTTTAGTGAGTTCTCCGTCAAGTGGGAGAATGTTGAGAATGTGTGTCTCAAACTCATTTTTGAAACCAGCTCAATTGCTATACTTCTCAAAGTGTTTCATTCAGGCCTTTATCGCAGTATCGCAAGGTGTATCCAAGAGAGGTGGGATCCTCATGGTGGTGTTCATCAACTTGTGTGGTAGTGCAGGAAAAGTCCTAATCTGCCACCCTATAGCAGTCCATGAAGTGGTTGGCAATAAAGTGAGGGTCGTCTTGCCACCCATGATGGTCTAAGAAGGTGGCTTGCAGCAGTGCAAGCCATACCGCCATCCCATGATAGCTCATGAGATGGATTATGGTGGTGCGGTATAGATCCCATCATCCCATGATGGTCCAAGTGATAGCCTATTGTAGTGCGGGGAGGGTACCCTTTGATGTAGTAGTGAACAAGCTATCCCATGAAGGTTAGTTTGAGATGATTGTACTGTGGTAGTATCATGCAGTATGGTGGTGGCTAGCAAAAAGGTAAAGATTCATCAGTGATATATCCTTATATTAGTGGGAGATTTTATATTGTCCCCTCGATACTACAGTGGCGGATGAAAATGTAAGTTGATCGATGGTGAGGGGGCGCATTAGATGGAGACATGTGGCATGAATTTATTCATTGATTGCACATCGTTGTTGTGAATCAACATGATCATTGGTTGATAGGTGAATTCCTTGATAACCAACAACTACTTGTGAGATTTTGATGTTCGTTGATCAACAAAGCAATACTAAGACATCAAAAGGTTAGGCTGACCTGAACAAGGAGATAGATATATAGAGATAGAGATAGTACTATAGTACATTGTATCGGATTGACCATGGGTCAAAGTTATAGTCGGTTGAAGCAAGAGTTAATGTAATGTTGTCAAATTGATTCTATGAATCGACACCTGAAAGAGCATAGTTTTGTAACTTGTATGTAATTAAAATTTTACTGTAATTCAAGAGATCTCTACTTTGGTGTGTGGGTTTTTTCCCATAAGGGTTTTCCAACATAAAATCTAGTGTTTATTTTGTATTCATGTTTTATTGTATATTTTTTTATTCATTTATGTGCATCTTAAATGAACTATAATTGTAAAGTTTTAAGTGGTTTTTTTTGCTTCTCTCTTGAAGATTAGTATTAGGAAGGCATATTCTACACTCTTCTTTCCTTTCAATGCACACAAGTTTTGTGGATGAAGAAAACTTGAAGGATATCAGAGTTGTATATGATGAACTAATTTCTATCTTTTATGATAATACAAGTGCTATCAACATTTTAAAGAATTTGATAATGCATTTAAGGACAAAACATATCTAAAATTCGATATCACTTTTTGAGAGAGTAGGTTGTAGAGAATGAAGTGAAATTGGATTATGTGCCTACAAAGGATCAAGTTGTAGATATTCTCACAAAGTCTCTTCCTAAGGATACTTTTGAGTATCTCTAGGAGAATTTGGGGGTTATTGCCCCTCTTTATTTCAACTAGATGCATGATTTTATGCATCAGTCCAATGGATTTTAATATTTATTCCTTGTTCTAGACTGATGTTGGTGGATACCTCTCAAGGGGAGTAGGTAGTGGAATTTTTTGTTGTTTCTATCAAGGGGAGTAATTATTGTCATTATGTGGTATACAGATGTTGTCCTTTGTCAGTTGTGTCAAAGGATATGTTTAGTGGTTGCTAGTTGGCACAACATGTTGTATGCTTCTATGAGGGAGTGTGAAAAGAAGTAAAGGTGTGTAGACAAGGTGTGAAGAAAATAGAGTGCAATAAAAGAAAAAAAAATTGCAATGCAGTGGTTGTTTCTTATAGGCATTGCCTTTGAGGGAAATCAAATACAAGTGTGATTGATGTCAAAGGGGAAGCAAAGAAAAGAAGATGTGTGTTTCCCTTTACCATTGATGTCAAAGGGGGAGATATTTCATTGAAAAATCTTATTAAGTAAGGGGGAGAAAGAGATTTTTTTTTAAATATAGATACTTGTGTAAATGGAGTAGTGTGCATTGATGTGCAGTATGTGTTGGTAATTAGGGTTGTTTTCCAGGTGCTTTTGCAAAAAATTGAATAAAAGAGGAAACAATGTGTCAAAGAGTTGTTATGTATGGCAGAGTAGTGTTCTATTTGTTCTCTGCATTTCTTATGTATTAAATTTATTCTCATGTGGTATGGATACATTAGTCAAAGGTATTTAGAGGTATTATGTCTAGATTTTCTTTTTCTAGATCCTTGTGCAAAGAAACTTATGTTCACCAGTGTGTGAACTATGAAAGCAGTGTTGTCTATGAGAAATGGTTTTGCTTTGCATTTCTTTGCAATGTGGTTTATATTCTTGCAGATTTGAGAATATGCTTATATTTATTATATCTATCTTTAGTCATAACTGTTCATGATTTATTTCTTCGTGAGGTTGGTTTCATGAGTTACAATATGTGGAAGGTTAACTAGTTGTACAGGATGAGTATATTCTTTAGGTGAAATTTGTTGTGAAGGAATTTATTGAATTTCAAGGTGTTGATGGAATATTCCAGAGTGTTCAAGTGATGTATGTTTTTTGCGAGTCATCTTTGGATCAAAGGAACCATGTAATTAAATTATTAATGGTGTTTACATGAGTTTGAATGATCTTGGGTGTTTACACTAATTATGGATATGCTTTGATGCTTGTGAAAGCATGGCATGGGATGTATGCATGGATTTAAATTAGAGTTAAGGTGTGATGTGATCCACCTTCATTCCTTTCCACCATAAGAATGTTTTGGTTTCGAACTAATTTGAATTTGCATGTTTGAGGTGCATATCCAATCTTGGAGATTCTTTTTAAGGTTGCAGATAGTATATATGAGTGTTGAGTTGATGGAGAATTTTTTTATGAAGTGTGAGTGATGTGAAATATGATGTGAAGTGTGAAAGTGAAAAATGTAGTGCAAACTTTAATGTTTTAGACTACTAGAAGTGAGAAAAAGGTGTACATTTTTCAGAGAGGCTGTGAATGTTTTGGTGATGTTGTGGTGGATATTTTTTGTTGCTTTGAGATGGATTTCTGATTGTAACAATCTTCTTTCTTATTTTCTACAATCTGACATTGAGCCCTTGGTAGTGAGCCCTTCTTTCTTTTGGGTAGTGATCCTAGTGTATTTAGTATTGCAGTTACTTTATATTGTGAGCTAATCCTCATCGTGGTTTTTCCACATAAATCTTGTGTTCTATTGTGCATGATGTTGTTGTGTTTCATTTTTTGTTATTTACTTTCATGCTAAATCAATTTAATAGATTAAAGGATAATAAGGCTAATGAGGATTTGAATGTTAATAAGGGTTTTGATTTTTTAATGAACTAATTCACCCCCCCTCTTAGTTATCTTATGCATTCAAAATCCTCTAATTCCTTATAGGATTGAAACCAAAATGGCTCAACCTCCACCAAAATTCTCTTGTGACCTCTTCCAAACTCACCACCTCATCTACATACACCTCTCCTTAAACATACTATATTGTAACAAATATCATATTCTCTTCCTTTGTTACCCCTTGTTTCATAACCAACCTCTTTGTACTGTATTTCTCTAAAAAAAATAGCATCTTCATGTCTTCCATAGGAAATTCAACAACTTTTGCAACATCATACTTCTCTTCTACCATTACTACAACATTACATTCACCACTATCTATTGTAACATCTCTTCTCTCATCCTATACCTCTACTTCAACATATTATAATCAAACATATTTAGCCATCCACACATATGTATCTTCACTAAGACATGTTGCAACCTCTTATTTTTATCTTCACATACAAGTTCATCTACACACATATCCATATCCTCTTTTTCATTCCTCTTCTCCACTAATTCTTTGGATTCTCTCAACCCTTTCAACATACATTATCTCCTAACAAGGATTAAAATCATTCAATACTTATCCATGGATAACCTCATACTCTTCATCTTTTTCATCTTCACACATTCACACTCAATCATACACCAACTTACAAGTCTTGTTTAGCAGTTACAAGTTCTCTTTCATACCTGCTCAAAAACTCACTCTCACGCCTATCCTCTACCCAAAAAATATTTATAGAAGGAAAAACTCTCACTTCCTCCACCCACTCTCTCCTAATGGAGGAAATTTTTACCCAACCTCAATATCTATTAGAGGATAACCCACACCTGACTCTCTTATACAATTACAAGACTCTTGCAACCACTCACACATACTCACCTATCCACTACCCAATAAGAACTTTTTTAAGATTCCCTCTATGCTTCCTCTACCCATATTCACCATGGAGGATTCCCTTACACATTCTACTCAACCTTAGTTCTCATTGGAGGAAAACCAACATAACCTCATTTATTGAAACTTCTCATCACACAACCCATCTTAACACATACCTAGTAACTTCACTCTCAATAACTAAAAATTGATCTAAAATGCACCTCACAACACCTCCATATTGACACATCTCAGCGAGAAAACTAGGCTCTGATAACATTTTTTGAGTCGTGACTAGAGGGCCTCACCAAATAGCCCAATCACACAACCTAAAACACTCTTTCATATTGAATTTAAATAATCATGTTTTGTTGCTTTCTTAGAACTATCTTTA
Organism: Sequoiadendron giganteum; assembly: GCA_007115665.2. NCBI lineage: Eukaryota > Viridiplantae > Streptophyta > Pinopsida > Cupressales > Cupressaceae > Sequoiadendron > Sequoiadendron giganteum. Next base: position 166,163,274 of record CM021101.1, on the reverse strand, counting down.
CATAGGGTTTTTATAGAGATACAAATTAAAATCACTATTATCTCATTACAAAATTGAACTTCTTCCTAATTATTCCAAAATTACCATAAAATGATAATATTTTCTTTTATACTTGAGGCCCGAGGAAGTTCAGGATTTTCAAGATTTTATACTGACAAGAATTGAATTGTTACCAAAAAATTGAATTGTAGTTGTAAATTGAAATTCCACAAGAGCATATGCAAAAAAAAAATTCTACAAATGGCTAGATCAAATAGGAAATTTCGTAAACCAATAGCAAGTGAAAGTAATGCATCTTTAGTTGGTAAATAGAAGTCTACAATCTATACCAATTTAGTTCACAAGATAATTCTTGTAATTCATACAAGGTGGCATCATCATTACATTATTCTTATGTCATCATTTGGCAAGTAACCCTTGCTCCCAGTGATGACATGTTTATATCATGTTGATATCATCACTAGAATTGTTCATCTAAACCAATTAACTAAGTTTTAAGAATTTAGTTCAAGTGAGTGTTCTCTCAAGTCTTGATAGCCATAAGATTACCACAAAGTCTTGTTGCACCTAATATTTCTACAAGGTTGAATGGGAAAGAAATCCCCACAAATCCAAATGACCCCGAAGTTCCCATAAATAACCGAATCACTAAAAAAACCTACACTCCAAACATGTATTTTGTGTAGAAGTTTCTTGTTGAGATAAACATCTAGATTAATGCACTTGTCTAGTTTATTAGAATTTTCCTGTAAATCCACTTGGCCACAAGATATCTCAATATAATTTGATTTCCACTATCCATATGTGAATTAATTTAACTTCTTTTGGATTTGATTGTGTGCTCATTTTTTCATCAATGTTTCATATCACACATAATGATCCGTCATCAGGATATAGAGCTAAAAAGAATGAAATATAAGAGTGAAATCATCTCAACTCCATTTATATGTAAAGTCTCCAAAAAATTTAGATAAGAGTGAAATCCTTTCAAATTCATATGGCTATGAGTTTCCCACAAATGCAAAAAAACAAACATCTAAACTAATTAAAGGAGTTGAACATATTTGGTTCAACACCAAAGTCTCACAAGTCCATTTGCAAACCAAAAACCTGCAAGGCTATAACTTCATCAATTTTTACCCAATTTTCACCAAATTTAAACTACAAGTACCCATTAATCTCTTCTACAATTTGATTTATTTTCCACTTGGAACAAATATTAGAGGGTGATAGGGAAACATATGAGGATTCATATGATTCTCAATCAATCATCTCTTTTTAGGCACTCTCAGGTTTTAGAGCCCCAAAAATACTCAAGGTAGTGGGTTTGTTAAATAAGTAGAGAGTAACAATGTTGATTGACTCATGTAGTACTCATAAATTCATCAAAAAAAATCTGGCTAATCATATAAATTATTTTATATATCTAGCTCCACAATTTCAAGTTTTGATACCATATGGTGGTATTCTTAGTCATTCTAGGAAATTCCATAGTATTAAATTATCCATGGGAGATTATCATATTGATAACCCAATGTTTTATATCTCCATGGGTGAAACTAATATTGTTTTAGGGGTACAATGGCTTACTACTTTAGGAACAATTGAGATGAGCTTCCAAGAGGTATTCATGAAATTTCAATCAGATGGAAAGACAATGGAGCTAAGAGGGTTGTGTGTAAAGTTTCCACAAATGGTGAGCTCTAATCAAATGCAAAATTTGATTACGAATGGAACTAAGGTATTTGTGGCCTAATTGTGTTTATTAGAATCATACCAATCAAATTCTCTTACCCATCCAAATTTATAAGAAATTATAGATCATCACTCATTGGTTTTTGGAGACATACCTAAAGGACTTCCTCTTAAGAGGAATCATGATTGTGCCAGACAACTAGTGCTAGGGATATAACCACCCAAAATTAAGCCTTATAGGTACCCATATGTACAAAAAAGTGAAATTGAAAAGATAATTCAAGAGATGCTAGAGGTAGGAATTATCAAGCATAAACAAAGTGCTTACTCCTCACCCATGGTGATGGTCCATAAGAAGAATTAAACTTGGCACATGTGCCTAGACTATAGAGTGCTCAACATTTACACCATCAAAGATAATTTTCCTATTCCATTCATTGATTATTTTATAGATGAATTGAATGGAGCTATGTATTTTACAAAGTTATATATTGGATCAAGTTATCACCAAATTCAAATTAAGGAAGAATATATTTCTATGACAACATTTAGGACTCATGAGGGTCATTGTGAGTTTTTGGTGATGCCATTTGGTCTTAGTAATGAAAAATCTACATTTTAAAGTTTTATGAACTATATCTTTAAGAAATTTTTGAGGAATTTTGTATTAGTGTTCTTTGATGATATATTAATTTATAGCAAGACATAGGAGGAATATTTGCAGCATGCAGATCAAGAATTACAAATTCTTAAAGATCATCAACTTTTTGCTAAGCCATCCAATTGTGATTTTAGTCTCAAAGAGGTGGAGTACTTGGGACATATAGTTTCACATGAAGGAGTAAAGGTGGATCCTAAATATATATATATATATATATATATATATATATATATATATATATCATAGAATGGTTTGTTCCATAAACCATTAATAAATTGAGGGGTTTCTTGGGATTGACTGGATATTATAGAATATTTGTAAAGAATTATGTCTAAATAGAAACACCCTCACATCATTATTGAATTAAAATTATTTTTATTGGAGTGAGTTCACTCATTCAACATTTCAACGATTGAACGAGGTTATGTGTACTGCTCTAGTGCTTGCCACTCTAGAAATCACAATTAATGATTTTATTGTGAAATGTGATGCTTCAGGAAATGGTATAGGAGCAGTTTTCATGTGAGAGGGTTGGCCCATTGCTTTTGAGAGTCAAAAATTAAAGGGTGAGAACCAAATCAAACCTATTTATGAGAATAAAAAGATAGATATTATTCATGCAATAAAATAATAGAGGCCTTATCTAATGGGTAGACACTTCAAGATTAAGACAAATCATGATAGCCTAAAATATTTTTTGGAACAAAAATTATCTTCCGATGAGAAACAAAAATGGGTCACTAAGATGTTGGGACATGACTTTGATATTGTATACAAGAAAGGGAAGGAAAATTTTGTGGTGGATGCACTATCTAGGAAGGATGATAAGGATGAAGCTTTATTATGTGTCATTTCCATATTATAAGAATATTGGGTAGTGGAAGCCAAATTCGAGTGGTAGGATGATGTTGCTACTTATTTTTCATTCAACAATTATAGAGTGATCCTAGTAGTTCAAATAAGTTTTTTGGAAGGGATATGTTTTGTGGTATAAAGAAAAATTATATCACTACAATAATTTCACTCTCAAGAAAAATATTCTCATAGAGCTTCATGAGTCTCTAGTTGGTGGTCATTCAATATTTTTGAGGACATATCATCAATTCAAGAAAGACTTCTTTTGTGACAGGCTTTAAGAGATGATGTTCAAAAATTTGTGGCTAAAATGTTTGGTTTTTCAAAGAAATGAAGTAGAAAAAATTAAGACAATGAGTCTCTTGTTGTACTTAGTTATTCCTAGCCAACATTGGGAAGAGGTATCCATGGATTTCATCAAAGGATTTTAAGATCTAAAGGTAATAATTTCATCATGGAAATAATAGATCACCTCACTAAATATGCATGTTTTATTGCATTATCACATCCTTTAACAAGTATAGTGGGAAAATATTTTTTGGATAATATACAAAAGCTACATAGTACACATAAGTTATTGTTAATGACCATGATCCTATCTTTACTCGTCACTTTTGGAAATATTTACTCTCATGTTTGGGTACTCAATCGGTTCATAGTTCTTCATACCACCCTTAATCTAATGGTAATGTTAAGGTTGTTAATAATTTTTTGGAAGGACATCTATGTTGTTTCAATTTAGATAAATAGTCTCAATGGGTAGATTGGCTACCACTAGAAAAATGGTGTTATAACACTTCTTTTTATAGTTCCTAAAAAAATGTCTCCATTTATGGCACTATATGGATATCAGCCTCCTTCCATAAAATTATTATTTAAGGTGTCACCAAAAGTTCAAGTGGTGGAGGTTCACATGCTTCATCAACAAAAAGTACTTTCAAAACTCAAGGATAATCTAGAAATGACACAAAATCAAATGAAACAACACGTAGACCAACACTGTAGTGAAATTTTTTTGAAGTTGGGGATTAGGTTTTCTTGAGATTGCAACCTTACAAGAAAATTTCACTTAAGCAACAGAAAAAGATCAACAATTCCTCTCTAAAATATTTGGCCCTTACCAAATCATGAAAAAGATAGGTAGTGTTTCTTACAAGATTGAATCTCTACCAACAACAAAGATACATCAATTTTTTCATGTTTCTTGTTTGAAGAAGGTAATTGGGCATAATATCCCTACCCAAATAATATTACTAGAGCTTTATGAAGAAGGAATAATTATATTGGAACTAGATTTTATTCTGTAGGCACATACAAATAAGCCAAGGACTAGAAAAGTATCCCATCTAATGGAATAATTTACTAGTTGAAGATGCCACATGGGGGGATAAGGAGGTCATTTAGAAGCATCAACACTTGATTAGCATTGAGGATAATGCTTCTTTGAAGAGGGGGTCATGTTACACCCTTAATATTAGAGTACATAGGGTTATGAATAATTGGCGTGTGGCTATATTAAATCTTAATTAAGTCATATTGTCATTATTATATTTTTTAAGTTGATTAGGCTAGCCTAAGGCTTATATAGGGTTATATAATTTAGCCTAGGTGATATCCTAGGCATAAATAGAGTATATATAGGAGTTAGTGAGTCTTATTTATTCATTAGATTGTGAATTATGTTCTCATTGGAGATATTTGGAGGTTTCCCCCCATAAATTGGCTTGTTATTATAAGTTATTATCAATTCTCTAAAGCATATTTCCTATCATATTCTTCTATTGTGCAAGTTATTTCATTACATAAGCAACCATATTTCGTATAGCACCATGATATGAAAGATCATGATATTGATGTGGAGGATAGGTTACGAGGACCCATATAGATGCAAAATAAATGATAATGCTACAAACAAGTAAGAAAACATGTAAAAAATACAAAGGAAAAAACTGATGTTACCCCAATCATGTTGAAAATACAAGATTAATTGATGATGGATGGGGAATTGTTGATGATGCAACAATATATCCCAAAAAAAATAAAACAATTGGGAAGGATACATACTGATGATGATAAATCGAATTAAGGCTTACAAAAAGGATATGAATAAGACCAATTATGTGATTGGATTATTTTTGCTAGATTGCATGGGATTCTCTTATTATTTTGGATTACAAGGAGCATTTGGATTATAAGGGAGTGATGGATGTGATGGCATTAATGGAAATAGATTGTATGTGGTGTGTAGCCTATAACTAGATACCAACATTTCACAAGGGATGATGGGATGAGAGGATGAAGTGTTAGGAGGGATTGATGGATGGAGGATAGGGAGATAAAGATTAGGGGATGTAAATGGGATAAGGGGATAGGAAGATAAGAATTGGGAGATGGAAAGATTATTGGATGAGGGGATAGAAAGATAAGGATTGGGAGATGGAAGGATAGATTTGGGATAGAGAGTGTGAATGAGATCTCCAAGGACCATGCCACGTAAAGGAATAAGATTCCCCATTATAGAGATGTCAAGTATGATTAGGCACAAGGATGCTCGTGATAAGATGTCCAAGGTAGGATGATAGATTAGGATAAGGGTTAAAATGGATTATAAGATGATGGGTGGGTAAGGAAGATTAAGGGATAAAGAGATGAATGGATAAGGAATATGGTTTGTGGAAGGATTATGTGGATTGAAGCGGAGGAAGGATGGAAGGATAGAAGGATAGAGGAATGAAAATTGTGTAATGGGGAAATATATTCCAAGAGGTTTCCAAAGCATGTATGGATAGCTGCCCTATTTTTATCAAGATTATGAGGAAGTTGGGGGGATTGAAATGGATAAGAGATGTAGGTGGGATGGAAGAGATGAAGGATAATTAGCTAGAATAAACTTGGCCCCAAGTGTGGAGAGAAAATAGATGAGTGGTTTACACCTAATGCTTGTTTTCTAGGTTTTCATCATGGGGCTTTCCCAAGGTGCATAATTTCCAATTTTTCATTATAGGAATTTCCCAAGGAGCTTGTTTTCTAGGTTTTCACCATTGGACAATTTTTTATCTTTACCATTTTTTTTGTTTTGTTTTGTTTTTTTGAATTTATTTTGGAATAGTATCCATGGAGAGGAGGATAAGGACGTGGATAAGTGGATGTGAAATATAGTGGATAAGTGATAAGGAGATGGAGGGAGGACTCAAACATCTAGTTCCATATCAAGGTAATATCAGCCTATTTTAAGTGATTGTTGTATCATGGTACAACCTTATTAGGATGGGTGGATTAAAGGGATTTTATGGGGGAGATATGTGGGATAATAGATGGGTTATTGGAAAGTGTATGGATGGAATGATGGGAGGGGAGTGTAATGGGGAGATGTTTTTAAGACCAACATTGGCACATATTGTGATGGTTTTTGAATGATGTGAGGAGAAATGAACAAAGGATGTGGGGATGATGGAGGAGTTAAGATAGTTAATTTTGGGACATAGGGGCCCAAAATGGATTTATGAGATGGAGGATAGGGATGATTATCTTTTGGATTAGCAATGTTGGATGCCATTTTTTATTTTTCTTTTGTATGCATTACTTCTTTTTGTTTTTGGATCCACTTGGTTTTGATTTTTTCTTTGGTGGGCCTTTGTGGCTCTTGGGATTTATTATTTTTTTGGATCATATTTTTCTTTTTTTATCATATCTTTCTTGAGGGGACATGGTGATCTTTAGATTGTGTTGTATATTTGGCTCTGTGAATTTTTACTTTGGCATCCAAATTACTTTTAATAACAATGGTAGGGTTGTGATGAGATTTATGATGTGGAGAGAATATGAATTGAGTGACGGATGAAGGATGTTACATTATTTTTATGGAGGTGTTCCTTTGTGGATCCTAGTTGAGATTTATAGGAGTGGTATTTTTGTGATGGGTGATAGGGATACGAGATTGGTAGATGAGGGGATTTGTAGGTTGAGATGTAAGATGGTACTTTGGGATATAACAGCCCAAGATGGACTTATGAGGTGAAGTATATGTGATGGTGGATTTTGGGACATAGGGGTTGAAGATTAATTTAGAGGGTGAAGAAGGGATAATGATAATTTCCTGAGGTTGGTAGGATGGAGGAGACGATTGTGATAAAAAATTTGGAGGAAGGATGGGAGGAACCTATTGTGGTCTTGGGAGAAGCCCTCTTAGGTTCCAAAAAAAAGGTTGGTTAGATCCTTGAGATATGTATCCAAGGCCTTGTGAACATGGATTTTTTTATATGGATGGTCTCCAAGATACCTTTATCATGAAGGCCTAGACATTTTCCTTGATAGTTAATGTTCTTGAGAATTTTATTTACATTAGGATGATTATTATTTTGAAATTAACAGGTGAGTTCATTGTTAGGTGTAGGAGGATGGGTGGTGGATATAAGTTCGTTTTTGCAAGAAAACCACCATATTTGAAGGTAAGAGGAACAAGGAGATAAGGTGATGGTGTTGGGATGGTTTGGGTATGATACAATAAAGGATCATGAGATGGATTTGATGGAATGGTAGAGTATTTATTTGGATGTGGGGTGATAAGGTATCATGAAAAAGATTAGGTGGGGTGGTAGGATCTTTATTTGGATGAGGGTATGTTTTAGTGTTCTTTAGAAAAATATCTTGACATGCATTGATTTGTGTGGATGGTGTGATGGGGGAAGAGTGTTGGATGGACTCCTCAATTGGGTGGATTGAAGGATGAGGTATTCATAAGGTTCATAGGATTGGGGTTGGATAATGATAGGAATAGAAGATTGGGATTGGGGTTGGATGGTTAAGGGTTGAATGTTTTTGATAGTTTGGGTGGTATTAGGAGTTCGAAGAGGGATTATAGATGTAGGATGGAGAAGGGAATCATTATTGATTACCTTACATGTTTTAATAGGGTGACATGAATCGACAACTTTGGGATGTCGATTTTGTGAGGGTTTCTTTGCTAGGAGCCCTTGGAGGAATTATGGAGATAAATGTGTATGTTTTAGGTTTAGATGGAGAGTTGGGATTAGATGGATTATTATGATTATGTATTGGTGGATTATGATTAGATAGAGGGTTAGTATTATGGATTACATGATTAGGATTATATATTGGAGGATTAGTAGTAGATGGAGGATTAGGAGTAGATAGAGGATGAGGATTAAATGGAGGATTAGGAGTAGATGGAGGATTATTATTAGATAGAGGATTAGGAGTAGATGGAAGATGAGGATTATAGATTAGAGGATTAGGATTATGGATTGTTGGACTATAAGATAAGGGGTTTGGATTATGGATGGAGGTTGGGTTATGAATAAGGGAGAAGATGGAGGTCTGGATGTTGGATAAGAGGGAGGTATGGATGGGAATAAAATGGAGTTCCCTTGTCAAAGGTAGCATAGGGATGGTCCTTAGATATGTATGGAGGTGTTATGGGATGGATTGTGTTAACTATTTCTTGGTCAAAAGGCATGCGTGAATGATTGATGTTTGGGAAAAGCTTGCTATCAATGATGATATTAAGGGGATCAATTTTGTACTCATATTGATCAACAAGGATTTCATCATCATCTAAATGGGGTGGATTAATTTCATAATCATCAAAGTGGGGTAAGTTAATTTCATATTTATCTTGATCAACAAGACTTTCATCATCATCAAAATGGGGTGGATTTTGTGGATGGATATGATGAGGAGAATCATCAAAAATAAAATGTATCCATGATTATCACTTGACAAGTTGGATGGAAAACAAAGATAATATTGAATGAAAAGAGATTATTTGAAGAAAATGGAAGAATTATCTTAAGGTTTGTTTCAACATCAAAATATCTTAGGTGTTGATTTTTAAAAATTGGGTTGGATAATTTAGAAGAAAAAAAAATTGTTTTTTTGCATGTTTTAGTAAGTCATGTTTTTAGAGGTATTTGGAGTGGAATTTATCTTTATGATTCTCATCATTCCCTTGGAATATATTGCTAAAGGAATTCTTTCCAAGGTACTAAAACTAGATCTCTTGGAGATATTTCCAATGATATAAAGAAGTTCAAGTTTTACCCATCAGGCCAAGATTTATGACCCTGCCAAGTAGGGGTACCTAAATCAACAATATTTTTTGAAATTTTTAGTTTTGGATAATGAAAGATGGGATTTTTTGTGTCTTAATATGTTAGATGGAAGGTGTTTTATTTTTTCCTAAGTGTTTGGGGAGCTATGACTATGTTTTGACCTAAAAAAATTCTCTCTAGTTTTTGTATGGGAGACAAATTTGTTGAAACATAGTACATAACTACCTAATTAATTCAAGACCTCTGAAAGATAGATGACATTTGGGACACTAGGATTTGAGTAGGAAATAACTACCTCAAGATAAGAAAATGTCACCCAAATGGTTGCAAAGCCTCCTAAACATAGATAGGGCCACCTAAACAGATTTGGATGGAATTTTCATGGGATATTGAGTAAACAATATTGTTGAGACACAATACAAGGCTTCCCAAATATAAAAAAGGTTATCTAAATAGATTTGGATGGATTTTTAATAGGATATTGAGTAGACAGGACAACTTAAACACAATAAAATGTTGCCTAAACAAACTAGGATGGATTTTTTACTTAGTTTGAGTAGTACATAACTACCTAGACATATCACAAGACCACCCAACCATAGAAAAAACTACCTAATAAAGATGGATATATTTTGAACAAGGTTTGATTAGAAGAAGGGGATTATGGATTAGAATGGATTAGAGGGGAGATGGAATGATTAGATGAAACAAGATTACTGTTATTAAGTTTGATATAGATTTGGGTGGGGATGAATGATTAATTTGATGGGTTGGATAGATTGGGAGGCTTGACCAAGTGGAAATGTTAAAAAATATCAAATTTAATCAACATACAAATTCTTTTAGATTGTAAGGATCTTGATTAAAGGAAGTTACATGAGTTTTGAAAATGAAGACACACCAAGAACAACAACCTATAATTATTGATGCAAATTAGGGTGGAATAAGTCCACACAATCACAATTGGAAACCTTTCCAATTCTAAACTCTAACTTGGTGGCTAGTTCACACAATCCATTATTTTGGCTTGTAGCATATCAAATGATGATATTTGAGCATATATTTTATAGAAGGCCTCAAAACCACATACCATTGACCATATTAGATACCCAATAGGCCCCTTTTCAACATATCAAATTTTGGACTAGGGTTACTTTGGAATAAATTCTTCAATTTAGGTTTGCCATGCTACTCCAAGGAAAAATTAAGCCACTTTTCCAAAGCAAGTAAGTCAAATTCAAACACAAAATTTCTGATCTCCACTCCAAGGGTTCTAAAACATCATATAGGTCCCCTTATGTAGTTTTCATCACCACAATTCATCACAAATTTGTTGTCTCACAAAATCTCTAACCTACCTAGTCTCCTAAGCCTAACACATGATGATGTTAGGCTAGGGCTGGCTCGAATCCGCCCCAAAATCCATCTTCTACTCTTAAAAACCCAAAAATATATAAGAGAGCACTAAACCCCTCCATTCCATTGAGTTTGGCCAGTTTTCAATGGTGGAATGGGTTGCAAAACATTATTTTTGTCTTCAAACCCTCACCCTTAAGGTTTACCGACTATTTTTTAGAAGACCACTTCAAAATACCCTATATCTCAATTAAAATCAACACAACCAAAAAATAATTATGGTGGATTCATTTCTTTAACCATTCACATGTATTTCATGTCATAAACCAATAATACGAAGATGTACTACACTCAGAAATAATAGAAAACACTAGAATTTAATAGAAAATAGAGCTTTTTCTATTGCTTGTCCATCAATAACCACTCCAAAATATTTCCTCAAAGTTTGTGAGGTATATTTAAACATATTCCATAGAAAACAATGGTCCCTAACCAACATTCGAACCAATGACTATTCAACTTCCCAAAAATGACAAAATTTCAAAGTTGCACAAGCAACTTTTGCAAATTTGACAAAACTTGACAATATGACCCTATATGACTTGAAAACACCAAAAATGGTCTCAATTAGACCTTATTACATCAAAAAAATTATTATACACACCAAACTCAACATTAGACTCCTATTTACATCAATTTGACAAAATTGACTAGGTGTTCCTACACCATACACCTGGGGAGAAAAGAATCTTAGGCTCCACCTGAGATCAACTCTTAAATAGTTGTTCCATTCCTTTTAATATCCTCCTCTATCATCCATGTTTGATATTCATGAGTTATACCTTTCTATTTCACAAGATATTCATTATACACTTTTTTCCTTGTTCTCTTCACCTCTTTTGTGTCCAAAATACTTTCAAGCTTCAAAGGCTGAGTAGGTGGTAAATCCTTAACCCAATCTTCATCAGCAACATCTACATCAGCACATGTACCTACAATCACAGATCCCTTGAAAGGGTATAGGTCAGCAACATTAAAAATTGGGGAGATAGCAACTCGAGGAGGGAGTTCTATCTCATAGGCATTGGATCCAAACTTATGGACCACTCTACATGGCCCAATTTTCTTCATCAGAAACTTTGTGTACTTTCCCTTTGGAAAAATTTATTTCCTCAAATGTGTAAGGACTAAATCTCCCACCTTGAATTGAACATCTTATTTCCTCAAATCTGCATGTTTTTTGTATTTTTCAACACCTTTTTTGAAGGTTTTCTCTAACCTGCTGGTGTATTTCCCTCATGACCTTTGCAAATCCTTCTCCCTCAGCACTCCTCTTCTCCATTCCACTTAAATCTCAGATCTCAAACACACCTATAGGTTTCAGTCCATACACCACTTCAAATGGGTTTTTCCCAATGCTTCTATTGATTGAATCATTGTAGGCATATTCAACTTGTGGAAGAACCAAGTCCCATTGTTGTCCATGCTCCTTTGTGAGATACCTAAGCATATTTCCAAGTAACCTATTGAATACTTCAATTTTTCCATCCATTTGGTGATGATAGGTAGTACTAAAGTTCAAGTTTGTTCCAAGCTTCCTCCAAAGGGTCCTCCAAAAGTGACCTACAAACTTTGAATCCCTATCTAATACAATATTCAATGGGAGACCATGAATTCTAACTATCTCTTTGAAAAATAACCCTGCAATATAAGAAGCATCACTTGTGCACTTGCATGGAATAAAATGAGCCATCTTACTAAATCTATCAACAACAACAAACACATTGTCATAACCCCTCTAATTTTATGGAAAACCTAACACAAAATCCATACTAAGAGACTCTCATGGTCTATTAGGTACTAGAAAGGGCTGGTAAAGACCTGCATTTGAACTTGAACCCTTGGCTCTTTGGAAAATTACACAAATTTTTTGACATCTACTTGCATTTTTGGCCAAAAATAAAATCTCCTTACCTGTTCCAATGTTTTATCCACACCAAAATATCCTCCTAAATTGCCACAATGTTTCTCTTTTATCAAGATAGTTCTCATGGAGCACTTTGGAATACACAATTGAATAGCTTTAAACAACAACCCATCTTGAAATATAAAATTAGAATATTCATCATGAAAATTACCTTTAAACTGATCACAAATAGTATATACCTCTTTGAAGTCATCATCTTCCTCATACATACCTTTCAAGGCATCTATTCCCACACTTCGAAGTTGAATTTCTTGCACCAACATTGACCTTCTACTCAAGGCATCGGCTACCTTTTTGGACTACTCTTATTTATGTTTAATTGTGAAGGTATAGCTCTATAGGTACTCTACCCACTTCACATGTTTGTGACTCGGCTTGTCTTGATTGTTTAGAAACTACAAAGCATGGTTGTTAGTGAAAACAATGAACTCCTTGGGAAAAATATAGTGTCTCCACTTCTTTAGGGACTATACCATTGCATATAGCTCCAAATCATAGGAAGAGTACTTCCTTTTTTCTTCATTAATATTTTCACTAAAGAAAGCCATAGTTCTACCTTCTTGACTCAAGGCTGCTCCAATTTCAAACCCACTTGCATCACATTCTATAGTGAAAATCTTATTGAAATCAAGTAATGCAAGGATGGGTTGTTGTGCCACTCTATTTCTAGGTATTGAAATCTTCTTTCTGCCTCACCATTCCATTGAAACCTTTTAATTTTGTCCCCTTTGATGATGTCAATAATAGGTGAGCATATATGACTGATTTTTTTAAAAATTTCCTATAGAAACTAGCAAGACCATGAAAGCTTCTTACCTCCAATACTAGTTTTGGAGTTGGCCAACTGAGAATTGCTTCTACTTTGGTGGGATCCATATTCAATGAACCTTTGGAAATCAAAAAACCAAGATACACTAGCTCCTCTTTCATGAATTCACATGTTTTAAGGTTTATCATGAACTTCTCTTCATTCAACTTCTGCAAAACCATGTCAAGATGTTGCAAGTGTTCTTCTTTGGACTTACTAAACACAAGTATGTCATCCAAATAAACAACCACAAATATACCTATGAAGGGTTACAAGACCCCATTCATTAGTCTCATAAATTTACTTGGGGTGTTTAAAATCCCAAATGGCATCACCATCCATTCATACAAACCCTCATTAGTTTTAAAATCAGTTTTCCACTCATCTCCCTCTCTGATCCTAATCTAATGATAGCCACTTTTCAAGTCAATATTTGAAAAATAACATGCACCTCCCCAACAGTCCATCAAATCCTCCATTCTAGGTATTGGAAACCTATATCTAATGGTGATTTTGTTGATTACCCTTGATTCTGTACACATCTTCCAATCTCCATCCTTTTTAAGTGTTAAAATAGTAGGGACATCACATGGACTCAAACTTTCCCTTATTATGACCTTATTTAACAATTCTTGGATTTGTCTTCTTATCTCCTCATTTTGTTTAGGATTCATCTTGTATACAACCTTATTTGGTAAATTTGCACCAGGTATAAGGTCTATGTGATGGCTTACATATCTCATGGGTGGAGAAGAGATAGGTAACTCATCAACTACAATATCCTTGTATGTTTTCAACAAATTTTGAACCTCACTTGGTATACCCTCAACCTTAGTTGATACTAAAATAGATTTGGGTCTGATCCCTATCCACCTTCTTCCTTTAATGTTTTCAAGAATTATTTCTCCCCAACTACCATAACATCAGACCTAACTTTTTTAACTAAGCCCTCATCTTGTAGTGGTGTCAATGTGAATGAAACTCCATCTTTTTCTATCACATAGATGTTTTTCTCCCCATCATGTTTTTATTTTCTGTCATACTACCAAGGTATTCCTAGCAACAAGTGACAAAAATCCATGGGGATGATGCCACACAATATTTTTTCTTTATACCACCCCCCAATGTTAAACTCAACCCATGTTTTTTCATTGACCAAGACTTGTTGACCCTTATTTAGCTAAGAAACCTTATAAGGTGTGGGGTGTGGAATCCTTTTCATTTTTAACTTTTCAACCATATCTAAAGAAACTAAATTATTAGTTGAATCAGAATCTACAACAACCATACATACCTTTCCTTTTGATTTTCAAGTTGTTCTAAACAATGATTTCCTTTGTGGAGGCTCTTTGACTGTTGGCACCTTAATGAGTTTCCTCATCATCAAAGACTCACCTATCTCTAGAGCAGCATTTTGAGATGGTGAATTGACACTTTCAATGTCTTCTTCTTGTACCACTTGAGATCTCCTTTCAACTCCATGTGAACTTGAAGCTTGCTTTTCTGGGCACTTCCATGTTGAATGACCAAATTGGTTGTACTAATATCATCTTCCTGAGAAGGTAATTGACCCTCTCCCTTGTCCACCAAATCTACCTCTACCATTAGGTCTTCTACCTCTGAAGTTTCCTCTTGATTCATCACTTTTCTCTTATTAGTAGCTTGACTCTCCTTGCTACTTTTTTTATTGTACTCTTCCACCAAAGTTGCCTCTACCTCTGAAATTCTTTCCTCTACCTCTTCATTGCTACTCTTGTCTCCTTTTTATCCTTTCCTCTACCTTGACAGCCATTTGAAAACATTCTTCAACTGTCTTGGGTGTTGTGAGGCTGATCTCATCTTGGATGTTGTACCTTAGGCCATTTAGGTACCTTGCTACCTTTTCTCTTTCATTCTCTACATGTCCTTCTCTAATGCTTAACTTATGGAACTCCTCAATGTATGCCATGACACCCAACTATTTTTGTTTTAGACTCTGCAACTCCCTAAATGTCTAAATTTGATAATCTTCAAGTAGAAATTATCCTTTCACCTTAGCTACCATTATATCACATGATCTTATCTTTGATTTTCCCTTCTTTGCTCTCTCCTCTTGCACATAGTTCCACTATGTTAGGGAAAGGCCTTTAAACTTGGTCTTTGCAAGTTTCACCTTATCATCTTCTACCTCTGCATACTCAAAGTAATTGTTCAGAGAATCCATCCAATCCAACACTTATTCACTATGCATATTCCCACCATACATGGGAAATTCCATCTTCAACTTAGGAGTATCCCCCTTGACAGCTTTTAGTATCCTAACCATTCTTGCTTCCTCAGGGTCCAATTATTCTTCACTATCTTGGACTCCTCTTTGAGGGTTTTCACTCTCACCCTCTTCCTCTTGGTCACTTTGGTCTCCATTGACCACACCTCTCCTTTGGTTAGATTCTAGTGCTACAATTATAGCAAGGGAAGATTCATGAGACTCCTTAACTTGTCTCAACTCCTTGGCATGTTTCTCTTTTAGTTCTCTTACTTCTTTGGCCATATGATTGCTCTTAGGAGGCATCTTTATTATTCAAACCTTCAACCTCTTTTCCACTTCTCAATCAGAACCTATGCTTTGATACCACTTGATGCAATGAAGGGTGGAATAAGTCCACATAATCACAATTGGTAACCTTTCCAATTATAAACCCTAACTTAGTGGATAGTTCACACAATCCATCATTTTGGCTTGTAGCATATCAAATGATGAGATTTGAGCATATCTTTTAGTGAAGGCCTCAAACCCACATACCATTGACCATCTCAGTTACCCATTAGGCCCCTTTTCAACATATCCAATTTTCGACTAGGGTTACTTTGGAATAAATTCTTCAATTTAGGTTTGCTACAATGCTCCAAGGCTAAATTAGGCCACTTTTCCAAATTCAAACACCAAATTTCTGATCTCCACTCCACGGGTTCTGAAACATCATATAGGGTCCCCTTATGTAGTTTTCATCACCACAATTCATCACAAATTTGTTACCTCACAAAATTTTGAACCTACCTAGTCTCTTAAGCCTAACACCTAATGATGTTAGGCTAGGGCTGGCTCTAATCCACACCAAACTACATCTCCTACTCTAAAAACCCCAAAATCTCTAAGATCACACTAAACCCCTCCATTCCACCGAGTTTGGCCAATTTTCAATGGTGGAATGGGCTGCAAAACATTTTTTTTGTCTTCAAACCCTCACCCTTAGGGTTTACAGGCTATTTTCAAAAAACCACTCCAAACTACCCTATATCTCAATGAAAATAAACACAACCAAAACCAAATTAAATTGGATTCATTTCTTTAACCATTCAAATGTATTTCATGTCATAAACCAATAGTACGGAGTTGTACTACACTCAAAAAAAACATAAAACACTAGAAATTAACATAAAACAGAGCTTGTTCTATTTCTTTTCCACCAATAACCACTCCAAAATATTTTCTCAAAGTTTTTGAGGCATATTTAAACATATTCTAATATAAACCAATGTTCCCTAACCACCGTTCGAACCAATGACTGTTCAACTTCCCAAAAATGACAAAATTGCAAACTTGCACAAGCAACTTTTGCAATTGTTTCGTAAAATTGACAAAACTTGACAATATGACCCTATATGACTTGAAAACACCAAAAATTGTATCAATTAGACCTTATTAAATCAAAAAAATTATTAGACACACCAAACTCAATATTAGACTCCTATTTACATCAATTTGACAAAATTGACTAGGTGCTCTTGCACCAATTATTTAATTCAGTGTGACACTTAATGTAGGCTCAAAATGGAATTAACAATTAATAAAACATATAATAGATGAAGGATAGATAAGGATAATTTCATACACATGAAATCCCCTACCAAGGAGTGTCAAAAGCTTCACCAAGGTGAGTTTTTTTCAAAAAATAGAAGTACATTATGAGTAGCTTCAAGGTATGATTTGCATCCCTTGCACCAAATAAATGAAAACTGATTCCCTTATGATTCTATCTAAAACCTCACTATGGGGATCCATGAATTGAGATCTCATCTACATGCATGGAACTATGAGGGCCTCTCCCATTTCCTTCACCTCCAAGTCTTGATAGATTACGGGTCTTGGGGATTAACTAGACACGATGATGGCTCACTCTTGTATAAAATTTTATCTTCCCCCTTTATACATGCCTCCACAAAAGATGGTTGATTTCATCCCTTGAGGTGATGAAATTCCCAAGAAGGCCTCATAAATGGAAAGATTCACTAGGCACTTTTGATCTCCAAGATCGCTCGAAGCATAAGGAGAGAGCATATATTTTACTAGTACTCTTGGGTTCTAACTAAACAAAGGAGAGGATATAGGAATTTCAATCCCCAAGATCACCCAAGGGTGTGAGGGGAGAGCATACATCCTATAGGCTCTCAATAAAAATCAATCAAGTTATTTCCCCCTACTTTAACTAACATGCCTAAGATTATTAAAACATGACCACTCAACAAGCGATATTGCAAGGAAACCATAATTATTTTAAAGTTTTGATATTATCCTTGTGTTAAATATGCAAGGTAAAATCTTATATAACACCATTACTAAGTGAAATTTTAGTAGGTTAGCCCCTCAAGAATGAAATTGAGCTTGCAAGAAATTTACAGGGAATATAACCATTTAAACATAGAGTGGAACCATCTAAACATACTTAAATACCAAACTTGTAGTGCCCCTCACACTATTCTTTGTTAGACTTTTAGTTGTTTGCTTAGGACCAGACATTATGACATTATGACACTTTTTTTTATTGTTATGATGAAAACTAATGATACTTGGGTGATACTTCTAGTACTTTAGTCTATGCACATGTTATGGCTGTTATATGGACTTATTTGGTTATGTGGATTAATTTAATTGTGAGCATGATGTGTTTTTTGATTATGGTTATTATATGATTGTCTAGAGATTTTTCTATGGTGTTTATTATGTAATTTTTTGTTATACATTGATTTGGTTTCTTGTTTGAGGTTTCTTGGTGAAAGTGATAGTGTTGCATTACTCATTCGTGAGTACCTTGCTACGTTGTGATTTCCTTTCACGGTGTGTCTGACTATATGATTATATATATATATATATATGTTTGACCTTTTTTTTTTATGTAGGTTGTAGGTACCAGGCACCAACTCCACCTAAATTGACGGGTTTGAGTATGCCTTAAACCCAATGTAAAAATGTTGAACAAAGATAACTTAAGATACCCTACCCTGGCCATCATCCTCAGAGAGGATGAGTATCCTGTCGGTCACCCGTTAGTCTATTTGTTGTTGTGGTCATTTTTTTCTCATTTTGACCGTGTTTATGCTTAAGTGATTATTATTGATATTTAGTTGTTAAATTAAATTTGTTAATTATGTTGTTTGATTAATTGTCAAAGTAAATAAAATATTAAATATATTATTAAAAAAATCTTATGGATAAATTGATATGTATGTTGTTTTGGATAATCAAATTATTAAATTAAATTGTTTTTGATTGGTTAAGCAGGGAAAGGGCCTTGACCTGAAAATTTTAGTACAAAATTAGAAGAACAATAGGTGGAAAGAAACAACAAAAAAGGAAGCCCACCAAACTTCCTCCTTCCCACAAGAAAAATCTTAACCAATACCCTTATGATCAAACATGGTAGTTCTATCAAAAGTAGAAAAATAGATTAACCTATCACAACTAGCATCTTTCCCATTTAACCTATAATACCTATTAATATCTAACTTAAATTCCATACTAAAACTAGAATCACTAGCAACATTACAAACATTAAAGTTCAGGCACCAACAACCATTAATAGTTTTTACATCCCTAGAAAAAACTCCACAATAAACCATCAAAACAAAAAGCACAGAAAAACAAAATGAAGCACCATAATTATGCTTCCTCAATCAGCTTCCAGGTGGTCAGTAGGTCCTCAGCTATGTCATCCATTGTATCGTTCAACTCCATCTTCCCAGACAAATCCACACCATCACTCGTCACTTTTTTCTTTTACTACTTTTTTATTTTACCCATACCCGATACTATAGCCATTATAGCCCTCTTCATGAAAACTTTAACCACTGAGCATAAACTCTTAACCACCTTTTCCAAAGCTTGGATTTTTTTGTACTTGTCTTGGTCTTGCATCCCTTTCTCTAAAACTTGCATTCTTTCATCCAATCTATTTATATTACCACCATCCTTGACTTTGCTCTTAACAGCTTTTTGAAGAGCTTGAATTTTGTTGTCCTCATCCTTCTCTTGCATCCCTTTTTCCATACTTGTAATCTTTCCTCCAATCTTTTCATTCTCTCATTACCACCGTCCTCGACATTTTTTTCCTCATGATCTTTTGTTTCCATCTTCTCTTGGTTATCCATGGCATTGTCTTCTTCCTCCTCCAGGGTCACCTCTTGTTGTGACTCCTCTTCCTTTTCTTCATTACCATTACCACCATCACTTTCTGATTTTGAATCTTCCTCCTCGGTCGAATCACCACCCAGACTATTAGGCATCTCCTTTATGGAAGAATCATTATCCTCCCTCGCTTTCTTATCTTTTCTTTCTTGCGGGCTATGGGTACTCTTTTCCTCTAGGCTCTACAAATTTTAACTACATTCTTGCCCCATCAAAGCCACCATTTCCAGTCTCTTAGATCTTCTATCGACCAGATTTGAGCCTTCCACCTCATTATCATCAAGTATAGTGATCGTGTCCACCTCTTCCCCCAGTTCATGAATAATCAATTTCCTCTTCTTATTAGCCTCTAGGTCCATAGAAACATCTTCTTTTTTTTGGTGTAACCGTTAGCAAATCCTTCCACACTGATTCATTAGGGTTAGAAGACTTCTTACTAGGTTTTTTGGCTGGGGGATGGGATTGGTCTTCAATAAGCTCAATTTTCATAGAGCTTTTGGGCTTGGGGTTTTCAAGCAATTTGAGGGTTGGGTTTCTCTACGGAGTCTTAACCAACACAAATTTGCAGATGGCTATTATAAGTCCCTGATGTAACGGTGGGTTGGCTCCATGCATTAAACTCTAGCTCAAGGAAGAGAATAAAAAGAACGAAAGGTTAATTTTTTCAAGATGTCTTATGTGATTGAGAATGGGGAAATGATACCCATGGATGGACTGGAAGCACCCCTCAAGGGTAAAATACTTCATAATAATGAAACAGACATTATGATACGAGGGTGGAAGCTTAACCCTAGAGTAGTCGTTTTTAAATTGTATTGCCTTTTCTTTGTCTTCAAATAACCTCTCAATGTAATCTTGATACTTACCATTACTAACCTTGGCCACCTTCATTCCCCCATATGCCAGTCTCATCGCCTATGAAATTAGCTTCACATCCACTTTAAATTGAATGTCACCCAAATTAACTTTGCCATCCATCCATGCATTGGAAAACTTGTAGCTTAGTTTTTCATTATATCCTTCCATTGCTGCAAAGTATGGGGTGAAACCCACCCTCTCAAAAAGACCCCAAACCTCCTCATTATTGCGAAGCGACTCATATTTTTGAGGTTCAGTTTGCTTCCTAGGGCCTCCCATGGTGTTGTCTTGGCTATGGTAATTCTTAGGGATGAGAATGAATTCACTTTTGTGTCCTTCAACATTCTCAACACTATTAGAGTAATTGGTTATTTACTTGATTAATTAAACAATATTTGTTTAATTAACTAAAGTCCCTTCTATCTCTTTTACACTTCAGCTAATATTAGGTGCATAATAATTAATTATTAATGTGCAAACCTAGGGTTTTCTTTTTTAGGGTTTTGACCTATATGTGGTTGAAAACTTTTCTTTTGTATCATTATTCATTTTTACATTTTGGTGAATACAGAGCTCCACATCTTTGAGCACCTTTCATTGTTTGCTTCTCTTTGCTTCTCCCTGTAACAGGTATTCTTGCTTGCAGAGATCACTGGGCTCCTGTGAAGTTGGATTTGCTCAACTTCTACATGGTATCAGAGCATCAGATCTACAACTACCTATTCTTGTTTTGAGATTTTTTGCATTGGAAGCACATCTGGGGTTTCAGATGTTTTCTTTTGTGGATTTGGGGGGGACTTTATTTTTGGTGCACTTTGGGCAAAAACCGACATCACGGTTGAGTCCAGAAGGCCCAAAAACCCCTATTTTCATATAAAGTTTGTCAGATTTGGCCACTGTCAACTGGGGAGGCAATTTATTTTTACCCAGGAGCTATACGGCCCTTGGGCACATTTTTCGACGTCAAAAAGAAAAATAAATAAAACAAAATTTAAAAAAAAAACATTTTTTGGGGTTTGTAAAACCCACGGCCAGTGCAAATCTTGTCCGCTGCCATTCCGTAGCGGCCCCCAGAACGCCGCTGGACTGCCACCTCCGTCGGCCGGCCGCCCAGCCACCGCCAATGCCCTCCATCAGATCACTACCGTCGCACAGCCCGAGCACCACCTGCGCTCAGCCAGTCTGCCACCTGTCTCCAGAGCGCCACTAGAGAGCCACCAGGTCCCTCAATCATTTGTTTTTTTCCCCTTTTACTCAAACGAGCATATCTCGGTCGTTTTAGCTCGGACTTTCGAATGAAAATAGGTGTTGGAAGGCTGATTCCAGTGCTGATCTGATGGTGCAGGATTGTTTTCAATATTTTACCATTCTAGTTTCTATTTTTCCAATCAAAGTGGGGTCTCTTTTCTGCACTTTCGGGGCCATAGAAGGTGCAAACGGACTCCGTTTTTCAAACTCGAATAGGTGTTGAAAAGCTCCTAGCATGCTCTATTCAGATATGTGATCTTTTTTCTCATAATTTTCATTAGGTACATGAGAATTTGTTTTGAATTTTTTTTGCTTCCGCATTGCTTCCTCTTTCTCAGTTTGTACTAGGGTTTGGGTTTATCTCTTGTGGGGGTGTTTTTTTCTCACTTTGTATCATTTATATCAAAAAACTAGAATACCAAAACTCTCAAAAAAAAAAACCCTTCTACATCTTCTGTCTATTCTAAAAGATCACATAATAATAAAAAACACAAGCAGGTACAGGTGCAGGGTTTCATGGCAGACTCTTCAGTTGAGTTACTCACATCACACAAATATCACACCTAGAAGTCTCACATGATGAGGCTACTCAGGTCATGAGGGTTGTGGTCTTGTTTAGATGAGGTTCAGCCTTAGTTGCAATGTCCTTTTGAGATTATGCAGCACAAGAACAAGATGGATGAAGCTATGGGTTTGCTATCCATGCACATTTCAGATAGTCTTTTGTTTCACCTTGATGCTTTGCTCACTCCTCGAGCCATGTGGTTGAATTTTGAGACACTTTTTGGGGCCATTAATGAGTTATGAGCATTATAGATTGAGGCAAAGCTGACTTCACTGTTACTTAAATCATTTCCCACTATTGAGGATTTTTTGAACAAGTTCAAAACTATCCGCACTATTTTATAGGGTTGTGGCAAGAATAAGTCATACACAGAGTGCATTTACTTGATCCTTTCGAAGCTTCATGGTACATTTCAAATATTTTCTTCTTCCTTCTATTCCACCATGGATGACCTGGGTACTCATTTTACCATGCCTACCTTTGATGTGTTTTGTGAGCGTGTGTCTCGTGAGCAGTCACACCTTTCTCAAATGGATATGCTCTCAAGATCAAAGAGCAAAGCATTGGTTGCTCAGTCATCTAAGGAGAAACAAAAGCAGAAATCGAAGCCCAAGAAATATTTTGTAGGCAGTGAGCATTCCTCCAAACCACCTCCTAAGTCTGATTCTAAACCATCTCCTCATCCCAAACAGGGGAAATCTTCGAAGTCTGGTGAGTCTTCCTCCAAGACTAAGCAGAAATCAGGAGGCACTTGTAGCTTTTGTGGCAAGGAAGGACATCCAGTTTTCAGGTGTTGGAAATTATTAGAGTCTTTAGAGGAAGCCATGCAGCAACATCACATCTCCTCACCTCAGTCGTCTTCTCCTTCCACAAGGAAAGGCCATGCTCTCACTGCTCGAGCATCGACCTATGGGTCCACTTGGATTTTAGATTCTGGTGCTTCTCACCATATGACTCACACTCAGCAGTTGGTCACTTCTCTTGCCTCTTGTGGTACTTCACAGATTACAATGGGTGACTCTACAGGATGTTTTGGTTGTTCCTGACATCTCGATGAACCTCCTATCCATCTATCAGATTTTCCATATTGGCTCTGGTAAGACAGTTGAGTTCTCACCACATGATATGGTTATTCGGGACCTCCATGACTCTGATCTGGTTGTGGCTACTGGGAGTGTTGATATTGCATCTCGCCTTTACAAGTTTGATGGATTTGAGCCTTTTGAGGGAACAGGTTCATCTCGTATAGCACATGCAGATTCAGTGAGTAAGCTTTGGCATGAGCGTTTGGGCCATGTCAATTACAGATATCTTCAGCAGATGAGTACACAGGCACTTGTTCTTGGTCTTTCATAGATTTCCTGCACAGACGGTGTTTGTCATGGTTGTGTGCTTGGCAAGCATCACAGGGATCCCTTTCCGAAGGGAAGAGCCACTCGTGCTTTGGCACTCTTGGAGTTGATTCATAGTGACCTCATGTCATTTCCCACTCCTTTTTTTTCTGGGGCCAAGTATGTACTCACATTCATTCATGACTTCTCCAAATGCACATGGGTGTACTTTCTTAAGTACAAGTCTGATGTCTTTGATTCCTTTTGAATCTTCAAGACATTTGTAGAGAAGCAGTCCGGCCTTTCTATTCGACGGATATGTACAGATAATGAGGGGGAGTATGTGAATCAAGCTTTCAAAGATTTTTGCATTGAGCATGGTTTGCAGCATCATTTTACTGTTCCCTACACCCCTCAGCAGAATGGTGTCACTGAGAGAAAGAACAGGACTTTATGGGAGATGGAAAATTGTATGATTCAGTCCAGGTCCATCGATTCATCCTTTTGGGATGAGGCATTTAATTGTGCCAACTATATTCAGAATCAGATGCCTCACAAGGCGATTCGACATATGACTCCTGAGGAGGCTTGGTCTCATGACAAGCCTGATGTTTCATCATTTCGAGTATTTAGTAGTGAGGTATGGGCATTTATTCCTAATGCTCAGAGGAGAGCCAAGGAGCGGAAAATTTGACCCCTCATTTTTGTCAGCTACTGTCAGGATGTTAAGGTGTATAGGTTGTTTGATCCTAATTCCAGAGAGGTCCTATTTCGATGAGATGTCCAGTTTGATGAGCGCCTTCCCACAGTGGATACCCTGTCTCCAGTGTCTACTTCATTACCTACTCCTCCCACTGCTGCTCTTCAGGATTATTTTGAGGATGATTCTGATGAGGATATTGATGATCCCCCATCTCCACCTCCACTTGCTCCACCTTAGATTCCCAAATGGGCCCGCTTTACTGTTGAGGCAGCAGGATCTATGGCAGGTGATCCTTCAGACACTCGTCGCACTTGTTCTCATACTGCGGGTTCTAGTCTTTTGAGTCATGCTCTTTCAGAGGATCCTCAAAAAAATTTAGAGGCGACAAGTCACCCTAAGTGGGATAGTGTTATGGAGGAGGAGTATTCTTCTTTGATGAGGAACAGTACTTGGGATATATGTCCTCTTCCTAAGGGCAGAAAGATGGTTCGATGCAGATGGTTGTATCGCACCAAGTATGTTGTTGATGGTTCTATTGATAAGTATAAAGCATGTCTTGTTGTGAAGGGTTTCTCTCAGGTTGAGGGTATTGATTACTCCGAGACATTTTCCCCTATCGCCAAGATGAATTCTATTCACTTTGTACTATCACTTGCAGCTTCTAGGGGATGGCCCATTTTTTAGATGGATGTGAAGAGTGCTTTCTTGCATGGTGACCTACAGGAGGAGATCTATATGGAGTAGCCTCAGGGATTTGTGTAGGATGCTTCTTTTGTTTGCAAACTTCGGCATTCATTATATGGTCTCAAATAGGCCCCTCGGGCTTGGTATGAGAAGATGGACTCTTTTTTGCTCTCCACTGGTTTCTCACGCTGTCATTCTGATCCCACCGTCTATATTTAGAATCTTGAGGGTCGGATCATGATTCTTGTGCTATATGTTGATGATCTCCTCATCATAGGTAGCTCATCCTCTATGATTCAGCATGCTCAACAAGCTTTGATGGAGTAGTTTGAGATGACAAATCTCGGTCTTCTGCACTATTTTCTTGGTCTTATGATGGGATCTCCATTTACCAACAGAAGTATGCTCTTGATATGCTTCAGCACTTTGGCATGCTTGATTGCAAGCCTACCCCCACACCTTTTCAGTTAGGGGTTGTTTTGACTACTCCTTGCCCCACTCCTTCAATAGATTCTATAGTTTACAAGCAGTTGGTTGGCAGTTTGTTGTACCTGACTCACACTCGTCCTGATCTTTCCTTTGTGGTTGGCCTTGTCTCTCGATTCTCCCATGATCCTCATGAGAGTCATTGGCAAGCTGCCAAATGTATTTTGAGGTACATTCAGGGCACCATTTCTTATGGCATTCACTACACATCAAGGGATCCTCACATTGTTGGTTGCACTGACTCAAATTGGGCTGGTGATGTCAATGATCGGAAGTCTACTTTTGGCTTTTTTTTCTATCTTGGATCTGGTCCTATCACATGGTCTTGCAAGAAGCAGACTGCTCATGCATTATCATCTACAGAGGCTGAGTATTGGGCTGTTGTGCTCACTAGTCAGGAGATTTTATGGCTTTGACAGTTGATGACTGAGTTTGGTTTTCCTCCTGATAGTCCCACTATTCTTTGGTGTGACAATCAGAATGCTATACAGATTTCTCGCAACCCAGTGGAGCATCAGCAGACGAAGCACATTGATCTTCATATGCATTTCATCAGACAATTGATTCAGGATGGTTCTCTCATATTGGAGTATATTCCCACTGCCGAGCAGGTTGCAGACATCTTCACGAAGCCTTTTGCATCACCGTGCTATCTTCAATTGCGCTCTATGGTTGGGGTGAAGGAAGTTGTCCTTGAGGGGTCTTTATGAGGCCTTCCTTCCTTCATGTTTCTTTCAACATGTTCTTCTATCTCTTTTTGGAGAGGAGTTTTTTCCCACTGGGTTTTCTCCCATTCTCCACTTCATAGAGATTTCCTTGTACTTGGGTACCTGATCAGGCCTAGTTGTCGGAACCCATTGCTTTTTCTTTCAGTAGCTTCTTCTAGGTTTTAGCTTCTCCCTGAGTCTATCTTAAGGGGGAGTGTTAGAGTAATTCGTTATTTACTTGATTAATTAAACAATATTTGTTTAATTAATTAAAGTCCCTCTTATCTCTTTTACACTTCAGCTAACATTATGTGCATAATAATTAATTATTTTATTAATTATTAATGTGCAAGCCTAGGGTTTTCCTTTTTAGGGTTTTGACCTATATGTGGTTGAAAACTTTTCTTTTGTATCATTATTCATTTTTACAGTTTGGTGAATACAGAGCTCCACATCTTTGAGCACCTTTCATTGTTTGCTTCTCTTTGCTTCTCCCTGTAACAAGTATTCTTGCTTGCAGAGATCACTGGGCTCCTGTGAAGTTGGATTTGCTCAACTTCTACAAACACTAGTGACAAACAATTCTAAAAGTACAATTTTAATGGTGACTCTATGGCTACTCATTTGAAACATAAACAACTTAGGGTTTTTGTTGCAGTGCATTAAAGAACTATGCCTCGGTTATCACCTTTTTGAATATCATCATTATTGCAAGTGGAAACTCCGCCTCCCTTTCTCATAATGATTACATATTTTTTATTACTTCTTTTGTCTTCGCTACAAACATGAGTCCATTTGTCATTTCAGAGATCAAATTCATGATTTTTTCTCATGTGATTTATTTTCTTATTTAAACCTTTCTTGTCAAGGTATGAAGCTCTGCAGCCCATTTTTCCTTTCCATCTTTGGCATTTCATTTCATCGAGACTTGGCACTCCTCTAACAACATGCTTCCTCCTTTGTCCAGTCAGCTTGCCATCATGCATCCATGAGGTCCACATTTTCGTTGGACACCTCAACCCATCAACCTTTTTACTCATTATAATTCATGTCATCATAACCCCTTATTTGAATATTTATCTCGCCAAGTCTATTCATAGCAAGAATTTATTTAATTTGGTTAGAAAATTAGAGAAATCCTAGAAATTTACAATTTCCTGATAAACACCTAGGTTGGCCACAGCATCTGCAACCTTATTGCCTTCCCTAAAGGATTGGAAAATTTTATAATATTGAATATCTTGTGTCATGCTTTTACAATCTTCTAACAAATATTTGATTTCCCATGGGATTTTAGCCATGCTATTAAGATAGTCAATTATCAGCTTTGAGTCTCCTTCTATAATCACCTTACTGTACCCCTTCTCTCTAAGATAACTAACTCCCATCCAAACAACATAAGCTTCAATGAAGTTGTTCATTCTTGTTCCTAAGCCCTTGTATCCTATTAGATAGGTTCCTTTATCATCCATTATCACTCCACCAATAGAAGCTCATCCTAGATTCCCTTTGGAGCAACCATCAAAGTTACATTTCACTCATCTTGGATCTAGGGGAATCCAAACAGTATTCTTTCTGATAAGTTATTTTTCCCAATTTATATTATTTAAGTCGTGGGAGATCCCCCATTGTTGTTTTATGCTTAACTCTTGTTGTTTTGGCCCTACCTTAGCTTGGTTATATGAACAAATTTCTAGGTTTTCTTGAATTTGTCTTTTTACAGTCAGACATAGATCGTTACTACTCCTAGTTGTATCTCTAAACAACTTGTTTCTTTCTTTCTAAAGGCCCCAAGCTAGAAACGGGGGAACTTGTCCCCATAGATCACTAGTAATATTATGAGAGTAAGGAAAAAAAATCCATCCTTCCACAAACATTTGAACATTAGCTAGGAAAACCCAGTCCACCTTTAGAATCTTGAGAAAAAAACCCTAGACTTCTTGAGCATAAGAAAATTGAAAGAACAGATGTATGGTAGTTTTCTCTTGTTCATTACAAAGACTACATCTATTGACCAGATACCAGCCTCTTTTCTTTAGGTTTTTTATAGTAAGGATCTTACCATGTGTAACCATCCACCAAAAATAGTTAATTTTTTGGATTAAATTCTTCCACCATTCCTTGAGCTAGTTAAAAGATCCCAAATTTTGAGCTTGTTGCATCATGGATTCATAGGTCGATTTAACAAAGAACCTACCATCAGCATTTTTATCAAGATTCATTCATCCTTTATGTTTCTTGATAAGAGGTTGGGATTTCCAATTTGATTCATAAGAAATTCTAAAGTAGAATCCTAGTTTTGTTGTATACTTCCCCTTAGAACACTGTTCAGGTAATATTTGAAGCCTATCCACTTGGGTCTTGACCCTTCCCAAACTAAGTAGTTAGAGAATTTTTTTCCAATACCTCTTTTCAGTCTAATTCTAAATTGTTGGAGGCCTTCAGAAGCCAACAAAGGGGTCTGTGTGGACTAGGTATCTTCCCAAAAATTAGACTTAGCCCATTCCCAACCCTCATTTTTTCTCCTCTAGTCAGGATTCCTCTTGTTTTAAGAAGATTATTCCAAAACATTGATCCATACGAAAGCTCCTTCTTCCTTATAAACAACTAGCTTCCTTATTCTTTAGATACTTCACCCTTAAGATTTGAGCACAATATTTTTCACCTTCCAGGAGAAACCAATCCATTTTCACCACAAGAGCTCTATTGAACAATTTTAATCTTCTGATTCCCAACCCTCCTACTTTCTTTGAGGCACGGACCATTTCCCGCTTGATGAGTGTCATTCTTTTTCTTTCCTCCACCCCTGACCATAAAAAAAATATTTGAATTAAATTTCAATTCTCTCAGCTATATATGTCAGGATATTAAACATAGATAGGTAATAGATTGGTATGTTCTATAGAGAAGCCTTTAAGAGCTGAATTTTTCTTGCCAAGCTCAGCAGTTTGCCTTTCCAACCAACCAGATTTTTTTAGACTTTCTCCATTATATAGTTCCAATAGTTGTTGTTTGTCTTTCAAGAAAATAGAGGTAGGACAAGGTAGGTAGTAGGTAACTCCACCTCCTAACACCCCAAAATTCTTATGACTTTGTTTTTCACAATCGGGCTAGTATTAAAAAAATAGATTTTTCTTTTTTGGTAGTTTATACACTGGCCTGGTATTTTAGCATATTTATCAAGAATAGCTTTCCATTTTTTAGCTTCAACTATAGATTCCTCCCCCATAATACTGGTATCATCAAAAAATTGTTGATGTGAGGTAGGGGGTAAGGAAGAAGCAACACAAAAACCTTTCAGAATTTTATTATTAAGTTGTTTCTATATGTTGCAACCTGAAGCTTCAGCCACAATGAAAAAAAAAAGGAGACAAAGGATCCCCCTATCTCAAACCCCTAACTAGTGATAAAAAACCATGAGGAATACCATTAACCAAGACCGAGTACTTCTTAGTAGTGACACAAGTTTTTATCAAATTGAGGAATTTGCTAGTGAAGCCAAATTTTTACAGAACAACAAACAAGAAATTCTAGGAAACCCTATCATAGGCTTCGGATATGTCTAATTTTAACACCATACTTGGTTTCTTACTGTAATCCATAGAGTGCAAGATCTCATAGGTGTAGATTGTTGCATCCAATGTTTCTATTCCTTAAATAAAACCCTTTTGATTAATTGCAATCAGTTTTCACAGAACCAACTTCAACCTATTTACTATGATTTTAAAGCAAATCTTATAGGTGGTGTTGCATAAAATTATCGATCTATAGTCATTAATTGAAGCATCCTCATTAGTTTTGGGAATTAGGGCTAGAAAGGTGGTATTCATCTTATTCAAGAGTCTTCTTGATCTAAAAAAATCCTTAGCTGCATAGAAAAGGTCTAGAGAGACAATATCCCAGTAGACTTGGAAGAAACTGGGAGGAAATCCATCTAGTCTAGGTGCTCTAAAAGCTCCAAAAGAGAAAGCATCCTCCTTCACTTATTTCATGGAAACAATCTTGGTTATTTCTTTCAAGTCTTCCTCCATGATAACTTTGGGTATAACCTATAGAAACTTTACTAATTCCAAATTATCGATCTTTGGGAGCTCAGCATAGTTTGAAAAGAAGGAAACAGCCTTCGCTGCTATTTCTTCTTCACCATCAAGTCGAATGCCATTAGAGGTGGTAAGATATTTGATCTTATTTCTTCCCCTATGCTTCAAAGTAGATTGGTGAAAATTTTACTTTCTATCTCCTCGTAGCCACTGAATCCTAGATTTTTGTTTCCAAAAAAATTCCTCCTTACTTATTTTGTGTCATTGGGCTCTCAACTCCATTTCTTTGATGTATATCTCATCATCACAAATTCCTACCCTCATTTTTTCTTGGATTTCCTTAATTTTCAAATTAGGTCTTTCTTAGTAGTAAAGATGTTCCCAAAAGTGTATTTTCTCCACGCCTTGACCTTTTCTTTAATTATTTTTAATTTTTGTGTTATTCTAAACATAGGGGTGCCATCACAAGGTAAATTCCACCATTCCTTCATTAGGCATTTAAAGTCTAGTTCGAGGGACCACATAGTTTAATATCTGAAAGGATATGGTCTTTTAATCACTCTATCGTCCCATTCCAGAAGTATTGCATTATGGTTGGACCCTATTCTAGGAGAGGCTAAAAGGGAGAGATTTTGCATTATGTTTTAGTTAGAGGAGATAAAAAATTATATCCAGTTTGACCTGGATAATTTGATTTCCCTACCTTCTATTTGACCAAGTAAAGAGAATCATGTTAGAGGGATGTCCATTAAACCAACTGAATCAAGAAAGCTTGAGAGGCCAATCATACTATTCGAGTAATCAATTAAACCTCCTTTTTTTAGATGGGTATAGCAGGGAGTTGAAATCTCCTCCAAGCATCCATAGTTCATCTTTGTTGTTTTCCATTACTCCTTCCAGCATATTCCATAGCTCTAGCCTATCCAATCTCAAGTTGGGGCCATAGATATTGCCCATATTCCAATTGGTTTAAGAATCTCCATCCCCATACTAACTAAGAGAATATTCTTATTCTTGAATTTAAACTTCCCACCAAACCTCAAAGAGTTCTAGCAAGTAGAAATCCCTCCAGAGGCACCTTTCGCATCATTGACTTCAAAACCATCACCCAACCAAAGCCATTTCAAGGTTTTCTCAAAACTTTCCTTTTTCATTTTAGTTTCCTTGATCAAAAGGATGTCAAGTTTCACCTTAGCTAAGCAAGCCTTTAGCACGTGTTTTTTATAGGGGCCATTTAGACCCCTAACATTCTAAGGCAGTATCCTCATAAGGTCAAAGAATAGGAGAGCAGTACCAGGCTGATACTACCCCAGGTGGGAGGTTGTACTCCCTTACTTCCTTTATGATTTTTTCCTTGCCAAGGAATCAAGGGTTTTCTGCTTCCCTGCTGCCACATCTCTTGTTGTTTCCTTTAATTGGGGTTTGCCTACTTTTTTATTTCCCCTTGCATCTAGTTTTTTCTTTTTTCATGATTTGGTGTTTATCCATCCTTTTTCATCTTTTCTTTCTGGTGTTTGTTCCTCCCCCAAGTTTGGTTCAGGGGGTTCATGGGTTGGATTCAATAACTTTTCCTTTTGGCTTATAATTTACCCTTTCTCATGGGGCTCATTTTTTTGTTCTCCATTAGAGTTTGGAGGTGAAGCAAACCCGTTGTTTCCCAATCCATTCTCTAATACCAACATTTTCTCTAAGGAAGGCGGGGTGGATGGTTCATTGGTAGCCTCTAAAAATAGCCTTTCCAAATTTTATTTTGAGCATCCTTTTTTGGGGTTGAGTATTCTTCATTATTTCCTTGATTACGGTCCAAGGCTTTTTCTGTGAGTGACAATTATTTATTAGGTGTTGAGGTTTCAAATTATTTTGATATGTTCATCGGGGTCATATTCTTCAAAGGAGCATTCATTTGTGTCTCAATTTGATGTATCTTTGGATCAAGAGGAGCTTTGTTGAAAGAATCGTGTAAATGCCCAAAATTATTACACCCTTGATAGAGAACCATGGCTCTCTCATATTCTAATGGCTAAACCCATTTCCTAAACTTAGATTTTAAAGTAACATAAGTGGGTAGAACTGTGTTAACCTCCACATTCACACATATTCTTGCATAAACCAATCTAGATTTAAGAAGAGTAAATTTGTCAATAGTGAAAAAAGAACCAAATGAGTTTGCAATCCCCTTGAAAACCTTCTGATGCCAAAAATCAGTGGCAACCTAGGGAGCCTAACCCAGGTAGGGGCAGTTTTTCCCAGATCTGTAGAGGCATCAAACCCTAGTTTCCACTTGCATAGAGACAAAATATTTTTAAAACATCTATCAAAGGCCCATGATCCCCCTGTGAGAACCTTCAACATATCCTCAAAGATAACAAAAGTAAACAAAAAAAGACCCTTGAGAATGGCACTTATAGAAACACTCCCTTTGAGTTTCCAAGTGTCAAAGGTCCATTTTCATACCTGGTCTATATTGGGTCATCCAGCAAAGAACTTCCCCACCAAACATAGCTTCAAACCCTCTAAAGTATCATTCAATATTGCATCTAGGATGTCCACTTCATCCCCCACGGTGCTACAAAATCTCAACACGGACTTCTAAGGTGTCTTAGTTAAGATTTGACCTCCTACAAGCTTTTCCACATAGGATGTCGCTTTGTCAACAGATCACAAGTCGTCCTTACCCCCAAGAGAAACAAACAAGGTTGTTTAAACCCCCAAGCGATGAAATATACGAAGTGCATGGAGAGTTTTTGGTCCTCCCAGTCGGAGAAACAGTCCTATTTTGGGAAAGAACAAACTACTTTGGTGGGGGAGCCCCATTGGAGCCTTGTCCAAATTGATTCATCAAGCTACAGAGGAGCATAAATTCAAAATAGCAGAGCACATGCAGAGCAGAGCATGCACAGAGCAAAGTGCTATGAAATTATAAAGTTTTTTTATAATTAAACATAAATATATTCATTATTAATGTTGAGTTTTTAATAATAAATTAAAATGTGAGAAAATATTAAAAGGAAATAAAATATTAAAATAAAATGTGAAATTGGATGAAGATAATGGAGTACTAGTTAAAACAATGAAAAAGATAGAAAAAGAATTGTTCGGAGCACATGCATCACTTTGAACTAGTTTTTGTTTGGAAACTTGTTGGTTTTACGAGATTTTTATCTGCTTTTTCTTTTCAAAAAAAAAAAGCCTTCCTTGGTTAATAATTATTATCTTTTTGGGGATATTTTGGGCATTTTAATCTTTTGAATTTTAGTTTTGAAGGGGGGAACTTTGTCTGAAAGAAATTCTTTTGTAGAATAGTTGCATTTTATGAATTATTTTTGAAAAAAATATTGAATTGGGAAAAAGTGGATCATTATTGAATTGCTTTGAAGAAGTTGATCATTGTGAATGTGGCAGTTGATCTCGGCATCGTTTTTCTATTTATGAAGCATTGGAATCTAGATTGGTTTGTATTTTGTTTATTGTGAAAAAAAAAAATTCATTTAATGAAAATGAATTCTTTCCTATGGTTATAGTTAGAAAATGAAATTTCCATTGTTCTAATTCCGTTTTGAAATTCTGATCATTTTTGTATGCCTATCGTTTTCATTTGTTCGAAACTGATTTAGCACAGGCCTATTTTTCTTATTGTTTCATTTAGCATTTTCGATTATCTCTTCTTGAATATTTTTGTTGTTAAAAATCCCACATAACTTAAACTATTCACATGTCATGCCTATGCTATCACAATCACATGGAAATCGGCCTCACACCTACCAAATTACATTTGCTTGAAAGTTTCTAAAGCTTTTTCTACAGACTTGTGTTAAGCTCAACCTCTACCAGTTTCACCCCATGTGCTAAGGTCTTTATGGGGGGTATTTTCTTTATTCCTTTCTTCCTGATGTGCACCCCATCTCCCCTCATGTCATTCTTGTCTTGGATTATGCTGCACTTGGATATAGCAAACTTAGATGTGGCGCCTTTATGGCTGGGCTTTATTTTTTTGCCTTTGAGATCTTGCAAAGCAACCAAAAGATTGTAGATTAGTAGCATTTTATTGCTCTGAATATTTTCGATTCTTTATGTTGTAGGTAATTAAGCTCATAGGGAATCTAATTTAAGTCTTAAAGATTGGAAGCTTGCTTAGAAAGCTCCCATGCAAACATAGAAAGTTCATTGTTTTTTGCCTTTTTTGAATTCAACTTTATGAAAATGTGTGTGTGTGTTTATGGTTATTTAAATAGTTATTTCTCTTTGCATAAATCTAATTTGATTTGATGTAAACAACAGTCTGTAGAAATAGAATTTTTGAAATATATATATATATATATATATATATATATATATATACCTAATTATATATATCTATAGATATGTATATATATATATATATATTTGTATATAGATATATATATATTTATATATATATATATATATGCATATATATTTTTATATATGATGTATATTAAATGTGTATGTTTATAATTGCAAATTGAGTTTTGTTTAATTAATTTTGTAAAAATAAAAGTTGTGTTTAAATATATATTTATATACATATACTTATATATGTATACATATAAATATATTTTCCGGTTATGGTGATATATATATATATATATATATATAT
The DNA here is from genome assembly GCA_007115665.2 of Sequoiadendron giganteum. NCBI lineage: Eukaryota > Viridiplantae > Streptophyta > Pinopsida > Cupressales > Cupressaceae > Sequoiadendron > Sequoiadendron giganteum. The sequence goes on along the minus strand of CM021101.1, from coordinate 166,128,162 downwards.
ATATGTATGTATGTATGTATGTATGTATGTATGTATGTATGTATGTATGTATGTATGTATGTATGTATGTATGTATGTATATCTTTAATTACGTAAGTTAATTGAAATGGAAATTACACAGAAGGAAAAAAAAATTGATTTAATTACATTTGTATAATGAGCGGAATTATTAGAGTAAATAAATATGATAATCTTTTAAAATAATGTTTCCCTTACATTCATGAAATCAATGATTTGTTATTATCATGGCTATTGCCTTATTGCGAGTTGATTTGCATTAAGTGAAATTTAAATGTGTATGTTATTGATTTTATTGGGAGTCTTTGTGTTAGTTGTCAAGGTTGCTTCCAGAGGCTTAGGGAAGTAATTAATTGATTTAGTTTTATGTTTGTTCATTGACAAGATTGATAATATATTTGAGATGTCTGCATGAGGGTCTTATCCTTGTAGTGCTGACTTATTATTATAGTTGTGTTTATAGTGAGATAGTCTATGCCATGCTCTATGTGTGTTCATGTGGTTTTGTAATTTGTGCAAGATGGATTTACTCTGTTTGATGTATTGGGTCTACTAGTTGCAAGTACGTGGAGTGGCTCTCAATGGGGGTTGAATCCCAAAGTGGTGTCCTGAACAACCCATTGGAGAGTGTCTTAATCTAGTGATAACCTAAAATGAATTAGGGGGTTGGGTAGATCTCACATTAAACAAGACAATTGGACACCTCACCCATGCTTGTAGTGCTCATTTAGGCTTAGGAAGGGTTGAGAAGGCCTGGTTAGCAATATCAACTTCCTTGTCCTCACGAAAGGAATGTTGGTTCCACATGTGTCACCCTATGGGGTCGGGACCTAGTGAGAGTTATGTCAAACAACCATATATGGGGGCCAAATTCTTGTGAGAGACCACCAAGACAACCCATGCCAAGGCCATGCGATGACTCTTTTCCCTTTTGCAGTCTAGCATTCCCTAGTTGTTGTTCTTCTTTTGTTGTTGTGTATTTTTGGGAGAAATGTCATTGTGGTAAGCCATATTTGTGTCTATGTGATGTTGATGATGTTGTATTATTGTTGGAGCCATGTTTAGTCCTTTGTGTTAGTATTTTTTCATCTTGATTGTTTGATAAAGTGGGACCTTATTGTTATCTCCTAGCATGGGGGGTGGTCCTTAGGGTTCCACATGGTTGGGTGGATTGTTCTTTTTCCTCCATTGGGTTTCCCATGTTGTTGATTGTGTACGTGGAGGATGTTTTACATGTAGCGGGTTTTAGATCTTGTACCAGCTCGAGAGATAGTTGCTTATGTTATGTATTGAACTTATATCTCATTCATTCACATAATGTAATCTTAATGTATTATTCCTATTTTATTCAGGGAAGCATTGATGTAACTTCTAACAATGTAATGATGTACTTCCATGTAATAAATATTGTATATGTACTCATTGGTTCTTATTATATGATCTTTGATGGTTACATATCTAGTGTTATAATACGAAAAATGTATGTGTTTATTTATTCATTACAATGGATTTAAAATGAACTCTTGTAGTTAGTTAATCCATGATGTATGTTTAGATCTTGTTAAGTAGGTTTGTCCGTAATATAGTCATGGAACCTTAGAGGAAATAGCTTAGCTTATATGTTATGTCTATATATGATTTACATTTCTTGTTATTGCACTTAAAAAAAATATCATTATTGTAGTTAGTTGTGTTGTCCTCTAGGGTTCTTTAGCAGGGTGTTACACCTGGTATCAAAGCCCGAGTTCTAGCACGGGGTACTCTAGTTTCATATGATCCCATTATGTTGTCCTAGTAGCTTAGACTCTGGAGATTATGTACCTCTCCCCTTGCTAGCCTCACCTTATAAACTTAGGCTTGTCCATTGGTGGTGTCTGTGTAGGAAGATGTCTTATGGTCAAGGTCAAGGTTTATATCGAGGTGGTGGCCATGGGGCTAACCACCAAAACACCCCTCCTAAGGGTTCCTGCGAGGGAGATCGTGTGGAATAGCAAGGCTCTTAGAACATTCAGGGAAATGGGAATCAGAATCATGGCCAACCATAGTTAGAGGGAGCTTATTTACTTCGTTTGCTTGAGGAGATTCTCCCTCACCTAGGTCCCAGAAATTAGGGTAATCTGTAGGTGGTTAGGGAGAGAGAAAGGTCCCCAAGGAGGAGAGATTTTATAGCTGAGAAGGAGACTATTTCAATAGTTCTTATGAGTGATTTCTTGAGGGCACGTTCTCCTACCTTCATGGTCCTAGTGGTGGCTTCTAGGTGAAGACTTGGATGTTTGGTGTATATATTTGTAGTGTGCCTCCAATAGGCTTTGGTTTTTGAGGTGTTCATTCTTGAGTAGTGGGCTTCTCTAGAAGGCATCATGCACCCACTAAGGGTGGACAACAACAACAACATTCTTAGTTGAAACTTAAGAATTCTCAGTCTCACCAAGGTCATCATTTTGATTCTAGGAAAAATCAAAGTTGGCAACAAGCCAAGTAGTATCATCTCAACCAGTCAGTTCAGAGCACATAATTGGTAGTCAGTAGAGGTAGCTTCTCGTAGTCTAGTGCACCCCCAGGTGGAGAGGGGTATGGCAGAGGTACAGGATGTTTTTTCTTTCGGCCAGTAGGGCCACATAGCTAGATAGTGTCCTCAGAAGAACATGAAAGGATTCAGTTAGAGGCTAGCAGCCTCAGAGCTGACAATGGGTGATGTAGGAAAATATCACAAAGTGTTTGTAGTGGTTGATAACCACTAGGCAAAGCATCAAGGCATAGTTGTAGAGGCTACAGGTGAGGACGAGCAGCTGACTCAAGAGCCTGTGGGAATTTTGTAGTACAAGAGACTCACCCACAGGGGTTGAGGCGTTGAGTAGGTGAGGGTCCAATATGGGATCCTAATGATGAACCCTTAATCACTTGAGAGGATTTATCCTGGATGTGAGAGCTATACCCATTATTGTTTGTAGGCTTCCAAGAGTAAGCTTGATTCTAGTTGGGGAGAATGTAGTGCCCCTCACACTGTTCTTTGTTAGACTATGATTTTTTTGCTTAGGACTAGATATTTTGACATTATGACTCTTTTTTTTATTGTTATGATGACACTTGATGATACTTGGGTGATACTTCTAGTACTTTATTCTATGAACATGTTATGATTGTTATATGGACTTATTTGGTTATGTGGATTAATTTAATTGTGAGCATGATGTGTTTTTTTATTATGGTTACTATGTTATTGTATGGAGATTATTGTATGTTGTTTATTATGTAATTGTTTGTTATACATTGATGTGGATGCTTGTTTGAGGTGTCTTGGTGAAAGGGACATTGTCGTATTACTCATTCATGAGTACCCTACTACATTGTGATTTCCTTTTACGGTGTGTATGACTGATATGATATATATATATATATATATATATATATATATATATATATTCAATCGTTTTGTTTTTTGTAGGTTACAGGTACCAGCCACCGACTCCACCTAAATTGACAAGTTTGAGTGTGCCTTAAACCCAACAGAAAAATGTTGAACAGAGATAACTTAAGTCCCCTACCCTTGCCAACATCCTCGAAGAGGATGAGTATCTCATTGGTCACCTATCACTCTATTTGTTGGTGTGGTCAGTTGTTCTCGTTTTGATCTTGTTTATGCTTAAGTGATTATTGTTGATATTTAGTTAATAAATTAAATTTGTTAATTATGTTATTCGATTAATTTTCAAAGTAGATAAAATATTAACTAGATTATTAAATAAATTGTATGCATAAATTGATATGTATGTTGTTTTGGATAATCAAATTATTAAATTAAATTGTTAAACTATAAAGTGTTTTTATAATTAAATATAAATATATTCATTATTAATGTTGATTTTTTAATTATAAATTAAAATGTGAGAAATTATTAAAAAGAAATAAAATATTAAAATAAAATGTGAAATTGGATGAACATAACGGACTACTAGTTAAAACAATGAAAAAGATAGAAAAATAATTGTTCGGAGCACATGCGTGACTTCCAATTGGTTTTTGTTTAGAAACTTCTTGTTTTACGATATTTTCATCCGCTTTTTGTTTTCGAAAAAACAAAAGCTTTCCTTGGTTAATAATTATTATCTTTTTTGGGAGATTTTGGGGGTTTTTATCTTTTGAATTTTAGTTTTTAAGGGGGGGAACTCTATCTAAAAGAAATTCTTCTATAGAATAGTTGCATTTTATTAATTATTTTTGAAAAAAATATTGAATTGGGAAAAGTGGATCATTATTGAATAGTTTTGAAGAAGTGGATCGTTGCAAATGTGATAGTTGAGCTCGGCATCATTTTTTTGTTTTTGTAGCGTTGGAATCCAAGTTGGTTTGTGTTTTGTTTATTGTGAAAATTGTTTTCCATTTAATAAAAATGAATTATTTCCTATGGTTATAGTTAGAAAATGTAATCTCAATTGTTCTAATTCTATTTTGTAATTCTTATCATTTTTGTATGCATGTCGTTTGCATTTGTTCGAAACGGATTTAGCACAGGCCTATTTTGTTGATTGTCTAATTTAGCATTTTTTATTATCTCTTCCTAAATATTTTTGTTGTTAAAAAATCCCGTAACTCTTAAAATATTTGCATGGTGTGCCTATGTTATCATGATCTTGTGGAAATTGACCTCACACCTACCAAATTATATTTGCTTGAAATTTTCTAAAGCTTTTTCTACAGGCTTGTGTTAGGTGCAGGCTCTACCAATTTCACCCCATGCACTGAGGTATTTATGGGGGTCATTTTCTTTATGCCTTTGTTCCTGATGTGCACCCCATCTCCCCTCATGTCGTTCTTGTCTTGGATTATGTTGCACTTGGTTATAGAAAACTTAGATCATTAGGGGGGTTGGCACCGTTATGGTTGGACTTCATTTTTTTTGCCTTTGAGATCTTTCAAAGCAACCAAATGATTGTAGATTACTAGCATTTTATTGCTCTAAAGACTTTTGATTCTTTATGCTGTAGGTTATTAATCTCATAGGGAATCTTATTTAAGTCTTAAAGATTGGAAGCTCTCTTAGAAAGCTCTCATGCGAACATAGAAGGTTCACTGATTTTTTCCTTTTGTGAATTTGACTTTATGAACATATATGTGTGTGTGTGTGTGGTTATTTAAACGGTTACTTCTCTTTGCATAAATCTGATTTGATATGTTGTAAACAACAGTTTGTAGAAATAGACTTTCTGAAATATATATATATAGAGATATATACATAAATATATATAAATATACATGTACAGATATTTTTATATATATTTGCATATAGATATATATTTATATATATGGTTTATATTAAATGTGTATGTTTATAGTTGTAAATTGGGTTTTGTTTAATTAATTCTATAAAAAATAAAAGTTGTTTTTAAATGTATATTTATATACATATAAATATATTCGTCGATTATGGTGATATATTTATATATATATATATGTATATAATTATATATGTATATGTTTAATTACATAAGTTAATTGAATTGGAAATTACACAAAAGGAAAAGAAAATTGATTTAGTTACATTTTTATAATCAATGGAATTATTAGATTAAATAAATATGATCTTTTAAAATAATGTTTCTCTTACATTCATGAAATCAATGATTTGTTATTATATGTTGTTATGATGGCTATTTCCTTATTGCGAGTTGATTTTCACTAAGTAAGTGAAATTTAAATGTGTATGTTATTGATTTTATTGGGATTCTTTGTGTTAGTTGTCAAGGTTGCTTCCAAAGGCTTAGGGGAGTAATTAATTGATTTAGTTTTATGTTTGTTCATCTACAAGGTTGATAATATATTTGAGATGTCTGCAAGAGGGTCTTAGCCTTGCACTATTAACTTATTATTATGGGTGTGTTTGTAGCAGGATGGTCTATGCCACACTCTATGTGTGTGTCCATGTGGTTTTGTAATTTGTGCAAGATGGATTTACCCTGTTTGATGTATTGGGTCTACTAGTTGCAAGTAGGGGGAGTGGCTCTCAATGGGGGTCGAATCCCAAAATGGTGACTTGAACAACCCATTAGAGAGTTTCTTAATCTAATGATAACCTAAAATGAATTAGGGGGATGGGTAGATCTCACATTAAATAAGACAATTGGACACCTCACCCATGCCTGTAGTGTTTGTTTAGGCTAAGGATGGGTTGAGAAGGCCTGGTTCGATGGATCAACTTCCTTGTCCTCACAAAAGGAACGTTGGTTTCACATGTGTTACCCTATGGGGAAGGGACTTAGTGAGAGGTATGTCGAACAACCATAAATGGGGGTTGGGGTCTTGTGAGACACCATCAGGATAACCCATGCCAAGGCAATGCAATAACACTCTTCCCTATTGCAATCTAGCATGCCCTAGTTGTTGTACTTCTTCTATTGTTGTGTGTCTCTGGGAGCGATATCATTGTGGTAAGCCATGTTTGTGTCTATGTGATGTTGATTTTGTTGTAGTATTGTTGGAGCCATGTTTAGTCCTTTATGTTAATCTTTTGTTATCTTGATTGTTTGATGAAGTGGGACCTTATTCTTATCTCCTAGCATGGGGGTGGACCTTAGGGTTCCACATGGTCAGGTGGATTGTTCTTTTTCCTCCATTGGGTTTCCCTTCCTGTTGATCATGTGCGTGGAGGATTTTTTACATGTAGGAAGTTCCTGATCTTGTACTAGTTTGAGAGATAGTTGCTTATTTTATGTATTGAACTTGTATCTCATTCATTCACATAATGTAATCTTAATGTATTCTTCCCATTTTATTCAGGGAAGCATTGATGCAACTTGTAACAATGTAATGGTGTACTTCCATGTAATAGAGATTGTATATGTACTCATTGGTTCTTATTATATGATCTTTGATGGTTACATATCTAGTGTTATAATACAAAAATGTATGTTTTTATTTATTAATTACAATGGATTTAAAATGAAATCTTGCAGTTAGTTAATCCATGATGTATGTTTAGAGCTTGTTAAGTAGGTTTGTTCATAATACAGTCATGGAACCTTTGAGGACAGATCTTAGCTTATATGTTATGTTTAAATATGATTTACATTTCTTGTTATTGCACTTTAAAATAAAGGTGTCATTATTGTAGTTAGTTGTGTTGTCCTCTGGTGTTCTTTGGTGGGGTGTTACACCGAGTATCAGAGCCCAAGTTCTAAAACTAGGTACTCTGGTTTCATATGAGCCTGTTGTGTTGTCCTAGTAGCTTAGAATCTGGAGATTATGCACCTCTCCCCTTGCTATCCTCTTGTTATAATCTTAGGATTTTCCATTGGTGGTGTTTGTGTAGGAAAATTTCTTATGGTGAAGTTCACGGTTGTCAAGGTGGTGGTCATGGAGCTAACTGCTAGAACTCCCCTCCTGAGGGTTCCCACAAGGGCGATCGTGTGGAACAACGGGGCACTCAAAACTTTCAGGGAAACGGGAATCATAATCGTAGACAACCATAGTTAGAGGGAGCTTAATTACATCCTTTTCTTGAGGATATTATCACTCAACTAGGTCCTAGATAGGAGGGTAATCAGTGGATGGTTAGGGAGAGAGAAAGGTCCCCTAGGAGTAGAGATGTTATATCTGAGAAGGAGACTATTTTAGAAGTTCTTATGAGGGATTTGTTGATGGCACATTCTCTTACCTTCAATGGTTCTAGTGGTGGCTTGGAGGCAAAGACTTGGATGTCTAGTGTACATATTGGTAGTGTGCCTCGATCAGGCTTCAATTTTTGAAGTGGTCAGTCTCGGGCAGTGGGTTTCTCTAGCAAGCATCATGCACCCACTAAGGGTGGATAGTATCAACAACATACTCAGTCGAAGCTTAATAAATCTCAACCTCAATAAGGTGGTCATTTTCAATCTAGGAAAAATCAAAGTTGGTAGTGAGCCAAGTAGTATCGTCTCAACTAGTCAATTCAGAGCACATAGTTGGCAATTAGTAGAGGTAGCTTCCTGCAATATAGTGCACCCTCTAGTGGAGAGGGGTATGGCAGAGGTACATGATGTTTTTCTTGCAGCCAGCAAGGCCACATAGCTAGATAGTGTCCTCAAAATGAACACGACAGGATTCAGTTAGAGGTTGACAGTGGGTGATGCAGACAGATCTCACAGAGTGTTTGCAACGGTTAATAACTGCCAAGCAGAGCATCAGGGTATAGTTGTGGAAGCTACAGGTAGAGGATGAACAGCCGACTCAGGAGCCCATGTCAATTCTAAAGTACAAGAGACTCACCCTCAGGGGTCAATGCGTTGAGTAGGTGAGGGTCCACTGTGGGATCCTAATGATGAGCCCTTAGTCACTTGAGAGGATAAATCTCGGAAGCGAGAGCTATACCCATTACTATTTAAAGGCTTCCAAGAGTGAGCATGATTCTAGGGGAGAATGTAGTGCCCCTCGCACTGTTCTTTGTTAGACTGTTAGTTTTTTTATTAGGACTAGATATTATGACACTTTTTTTATTGTTATGATGACACTTGATGATACTTGGGTGATACTTCTAGTACTTTAGTATGTAGACACGTAAAATATACATGCACTTGATCCTGATCTTACTAACACTAGTTCATCCTAAATCATCTCCTTTACTAATCAGTTTAATTGAATAATCTTTATTCTATTAAATTCATCATATTTCATCTCTTAGTTAAATAAATCAAATTTATCTGATTAAGTCATCCACTTCTATTAATTAAATAAATCATTTTGTTTAGTTAATCCTATAGTCCCTCTTTTAATTAAATAATTCACTTTATTTAACTAATCTCTAAAGTCATCTCCTATAAATTAAATAAATTAATTTTTATTTGATTTAAACTAACATCATCTTCTTTAATTAAATAAATCAAACTTTATTTAATTAAATATAAATTCATATTCCTCTCAACTTTGATTTAAATTAATCCAAAAATCTAAGTCAAATTGTCAAATCAAATAATCTTCATCTAAATTAATCAAATCATGATTAATCCTAATCCTACTTCATCAAATCCTCTATATTTTGCAACTTGCACAATAAATCAATTTAATTTATTTATTAATTCTTCTATTTTCCCTCAACATGGCATCAAATGGGAATATTATTCAAATTTGAAAAATCCCTCCAAAAGGGATAAGTGCATCCAACAAAGCATTAAAGGCCTCTTACATGTCCTTTTCCTTGAGCCAAGTTGCATTTACTTCATTTCTTCTTCCCTCTAAGCTTGTCATTTCACAAATTTCAAATTCCACCTAACCATATCTATGTGCACATTCATCAAAATGTGCTCATTCCTCATTCTCTCACATGTTGACAAGTGGTCTTCTCTCATTGGTTGGTCTTTTAACCCACATTCACCCTATTTTTTCAATCTTTCATTCCTTAAATCTATAAATATAGGCCTTCTCTATTGTATTTGGATCCATTAATAAATAGCACAATCACTATAGGCATTTAGCATTTGAGTTCATAGCATTTTTCATATTTTTCAATCAATTTAGCTAGGTTATTGGAAAATTTCTTCAAGGAAGCACAATCATCATCAAAGATCATCACAATTACATCAAGGAATTGGGAAAGGGTCATTTTCCACATCAAAATGGAACCAATTCCCCCATGGAATTGAGAGTATTCTCATTAGAATAGGATTTGATAGTTTTATTGTTGTGTTCTTCATTTTCATTTCTTTTTTTCATGTTTCAAACTAATTTCATGGGGAATGTTGATCTAACTTGCATAATGAGCTAATTATATGTTTCTTTTATTGTGTTTTTTGCAAGTATAGGTTCACCATTCACATTTTAGCGCTAGAAGGAGGGCGAATCTAGAGAAATTCATCACATTTTTCTAAAAATTTATGTGGTTTTTTTTATTTTTTTGTGTCTACAGGAAACTCTACCTTATCAGTCCAACGATGCAATATAGTGTCGTTGCAAACTCCAAATTGTGCCTTTGGAGTCTTCCTGCCTAGAAAATTTGAATTTCAAACTGCATCGCTAGTTGTTCAAATTCTAAACTGCGTCACTTGACCAAACAGTACCGCAATCGCAGTCAATATTTTTGTGCTGACTTCCACTCTCAGTCCTCAACAGTGCTATATAGCACCGCTAACCTTCTCAAACTATGTCACACCCACGGATTGTGCCATTGGATTTGGGTAAAAGGTCGATTTCGAATTATTTTTAACATATGTTTTTTTTCATTCTGGTTATTTTGACTTCTAACTAGTTTTTAGTCTCTATTTTTCTAGTATTAACCAGTTTGTGTTGGTTAGCTTGATCAAAGTGAAGGAAGGAAACAAAGATCAAGAGTTCTTTATGAAATTATTATCTCATTGTATCAAGTGTTTTTAAATACTTTAGGGAGAAATTATAATCCCTCTTCTAAGGATTTTTCATATTCTTGCTCTTTAGGACTCACTAAATTTTGTTTGCGCTTAAAGAGAATAAAATAAAGGGATTAAAAAGAACCATAGGCAAACTTACTAGATTTTATTTTTTTGGGACTTAGCAAATGAACAAACAAATCTCACACTTCAAAACCGGTGCTTAAAAATAGTTCATATAATTGCTTTGTGGTTAAAATGAACATGTGTACTCTTTGTTTTGTAATCCCTTTTACAAGTTAATATCATCAAAAAGACATATGCACTTCTCTCATGCTTTATATCGATCTTAAGAATCAAAATTCCTTTTTGTGATATTAAGTTGTATAAGTGATTACCTCCACATTTCAATTTGGGCTTTTAAGAATTGACCAAAATCTTGTGAGTGTGAGTAGAGTACATTGTGAGTGTTCTCTCTTTGTTTCTCAATAAATATTGATCGAACTATAGATGTACTTGCTCGATTTTGTTTATCTATAGAGGATCTACCTGGTGGGAAAAATTAACCACCCCAGGGAATGACCCAACCAGGAACACACTAAAACCAAGTGACTTCCAACCGGTATATAAGTGTGTGTACTCAAGGAAAGTTTGAGCATCACGAGGATCATTCTTACAAGAAGGGAATCAATGGTCTCTTGCCACATGGATGGTCCCCCACGAATGAAATGCCTGCATTAAAACCCCTTGTTTAGAAATGCTAAAATCCTTACATCTATTTGTTGATCCAAGAACAGTCATTTTGAAGCCATCCCACATTTTTATGGCTCTTAGTAGAGATGAAAAGTATTTCATGGGATTTTTATGGGTACTGATGCTTGGCTGACCTAAGAAGTGAGTGCACTATAAGGGGGAGCATTCTGGTCAAGAATCTAATCATCCGCTAAGGTTAAGTGTAGTTGGATTTATCCAAGTGGGAACTCAACAAATATTGTCTCTTTCATCCTAGGGTTGTGCATATCTTTGAAATCAAAACACTTTTCTTGGACCCAAAATATTTGAAAACAAACATTCATTAAATCCTCAAAATTTCAAACCCTTTAGGAGAAGAAAATACCTTTGACAAATCCAAGTGCTCATTCTTTCCCTATGGATTTCATCCTTAGAGGCTTCTAAGTATTTGGACTTAATCACAATTTCCTTTTACTAAATTCAACATTAGGAAACTATTGCCTTGATTTCCTTGATTTCCACATAATGGACTTTGTGGGATGAGAAGAAGTTAGGACATTAGACATCTATTTTGAAAATCTAATCAAGAATTGTTTGTGGTAAAAGGAAGTCATAAAGAAAAGTTAAGAAACAATTGAACCCCACACATGTGCTCTTCCAAATGATTTCCCGAAAGATCAAAATCCGAAAACGAAAGTCTAAAGGTCTTAGCCAAAGAGCTCACTAGAAATGTTTGTCTATGCTTTACGAATTTAGAGAACGATTGACCTCCAACTTTTACAAGTGTGCATCAAGGAAAAATCCTAATTTGTATGAGTTTTATTGCCAACAAAATCCAAGTCTTTTTCAAAAAAAAAAAAATCTCACATAGGATGTACCAAGCATGTTCTTCAATACCGAGGTCTTGTAGAAAGGAGTTCTATCTAGGTCTAATATAGGATCAAAGTCAACAATTCTCATCCATCCCTTAAGCATCAACCAAAAATCATCTCACCAACAACTCTTGGAAACCTTCAAAAAAATCATTCATGCTAGACGTTTGGAAAATCCAAATCATCTTGTTTGATTACATGTTTGAAGATGAATCCTTCTCCACATATTTGGTCAAATTATCAATCTTTGTGAAGAAGTATACCCTTTGATAACATCCATAATCTTAGGGTTTATAAGTTCATTATCCAAACTCAAAAATAAAATCAAACCAAAATCATCTTGTTTGACTAGGGGTGTATAGATGAATCCTTCTTTACACACTTAGTCAAATTATCATCTTGTGTACAAGTCTACTCTAGGACAACATCCAACCTCTTAGAGTTTATGAGTTCACTATCCAAACCAAAATCCAATCAAGTCAAGATCAAGATCAAATCAAACCAAATCAAATCTAAATCTAAAATGTCTCAAAATCTAGTATCTCCTTCAAGATTTCTCAAGAGTTCAATCATTTGCATCATCCACCTTCCATTTATCTCATCATCACACTTTGATCCTTAATCATCCTAGTTTTTCTCTTTTTTGTACCTAAAGTTAGATCAATCTAAATAATTAGAGGTTCATCTCACATATTCTTAAAAAAATGATCCTTATTTTATGGTGCAAACTAGATCGCAACACAAGAAGAACATGGAAATCAACAAAGAAACATCAACTTCAAGTGACCTAAGCCAAACTACTCCTGAAATGAATCTCGTTGGATCAAGTAATCCCCTAACCAATCTTCCTCCACCATCAAAAAATCCTCAAGAGGAGGGTCAAGTGGAGGAAATCACCAACAATTTTTCAGGGATGACACAAGATGAAATCCTTGAAATGATTCAAAATCATAAGACTCATAGAATTTTCAATACCATGATGAGGTTCAATCCCTCCCAATACATACTTGAATTGGCAAAAGAAGGGGCTAAACTCCCTTCCAATTTTGATGTAAGTACTATTGTGGAGAAGCCTCTTGGGATTATGCCTCCAATCTCATCCACACCTCCATTTCAAAGTGTCATTCAAAGCATCCCACAAATCACATCACCTGTTGCTCCAACTCAATCGATTGTTAACAAGGGAAGCTCATTGCTTCATCCACTTCAGACACATCCCCTTGTGAACAACCAAGATTTGGATGCAAATACCATATTGGGTCAATATGTCCTAGTGAATCCATTACACCAATAAATTCCACTCACATTTCATGATCACCCCAATCCATCCTCTTTTCACACAACTCTAGCATATCCTCTCAACATGCAAACCTCTCTCCCCATGACCTCACAGAGAGAAGGTGGATTATTTGGAATTGGGGGAATCTTCGATCCATCCTCCTCATCACTTTTCCAAGGGAGTACACCACCACTTCCACCATTGCCACTAACATCTACACCACCCCTCGAGATGGGCCTTACTCCTTTACCAACCATCAATCAAAACAATCTGAGCAATCCTCCAATCATAAATCAAAAAATCATACCAAATCCTCCCATCTTGCCATCAATATCACAACAATAGGTGGCAACTATTCAAGCAACCCCAACAATCAACACATCATCTACCATCCCCCAAGTATCTCAAAACATGGTCTCCCAAGAACCAATCATATCAATCACACCATCCACCACACAAACCCCAATCATCAATACAATGATACCTCTCATCACAATAGCAAACATTGTTCCTAATCCACCACCACCACCAAAACCCCACATGACAAACTCATTTAGCATCATGTTGCAAGCAGCTCAACAAGCCGCCTATCAAAAGGCACTTCAGCAAATTCAAAATCAACAAGCTACATAGCTAGTTGCACAACAAGCACAGGAACAATTAGTGGCACAACAAGCACAATAGGTTGCCCAAGCTCAATCTTTACTACAACAATAGCAAGCCACCTAGGTTTCCCAAGCTGTGCAAGTAGCTCAAGTTGCACAGGCTACCCAAGTTGCACAGGCAACCCAATAAGCACAGGATCAAGCTCAAGCCCGATATCAAGCTCAACAAGCACAAGAGCAAGCTCAATACCAAGCCCAATTACAAGCTGCTCAACAACAAGCATATCAACAATCCCTACAATAGTATCAAGTGCAACATGAATCAGCCCAATGTCTATCCCAACAACAAGCTTTGTTGGCACATCATTCGCAAGACCAACAACAAGCTTTGTTGGCACAACAACAACAAGAACAACAACATGCATTGTTGGCACAATAGAACATGAAAGTGTATCAACAAGCCTTAATCGCACAGCAAAGCTTGCAACAAACTCCCACCAACATACCCAACACTCCATCTATCACTTAAATTCCTTGACCACTTCAAAACACATTCACTCCACCCCTTGATCCACAAGATGACATGATAGCACAAATCAAATTACTCTCATAGCAAGTGCTTGTTCTCCAATTAGGGAAAACAACAAAGACACCAAGCAATTTGTGCCCCTATCCTTTCGACATAAGTCTGGAAATGGTACCATTCCCAAAGGGATTTGAAATCCCTAAATTTGACAAATACCATGGGATCAAAAATCTTGAGGATCACATCAGGGAATTCCAAGTACATTGCATGGAGGTCGCATATGACAATACATATTTGATGTAGCTATTTCCTTGAAGTTTGGCTAGCCCTTCCATGGAGTGGTTTTCTTGCCTTCCTACTGGCATCAAAAAGTTCCAAGAGATTGTAGATGCATTCATAAAAGACTATGCATTCAACATTGGCATGGATGTTAGTCTAGAGGAACTATCTACGCTCAAACAAGGTAAGGGGGAATCATTCACCTCCTTCCTACAATAATGGTGATCCAAGGCCAACAGGAGAAAATGGGCCATGCCAAAGGAGCAACAAATTTGCACCATCATTTCCAATCTTGAGAAAACCTTGGCATTCCATCCAAAAATATAGTGTATCACCAATTATGACCAATTGATCCCCAAGGTGCTTAGCATTGAATGATCCCTTATTGCACAAGGGGGGACACCCACATATCCAAAACATCAAGACAACTGACCTTCCACCAACTATAACAAAAAAACCTCACATGTGGGAAAAAAACAAGAACGTCACTAATGATGGTGTGGTTGATGCTAAGGTCATAATCAGTGCTCCAAAGCAGAACACCCAAATATATCAGCAACCGCAAAACAACAATCACAATAACATGTATACCAATGCAATATCACAAAAACCACCCAATAATCAAGTCAACAATCTAAATAATCAAGAGGGACCACCTCTACGAAACAAATATCCCCCAAGAGAAAGTTCGCAGCTCTAGGGGAATCAGTTGAATCTATCATGAAGAAATTGGTAGACGAGAATCTCATTAAAATCCCCACTTCTGAAAATTATCAAGAGCCCCAAGTGAAACCACCATGGTACACTAAAAACTAGCTTCGTGATTATCATAAAATCAAGGGGCACACAATGGCCAATTGCATGAACCTGGAAAATATAATCCAAGACCTCATCGACGACAAGATCATAAACATGGAGCAACCAGCTAGAAATCAAGACCTTAAGATCTACATGAATTCGATGCTAGATCATAACAAAGAAAATAACAAAGGGAAGCAAAAGTATGGAAATGTAAACCATGTGTACGATCAATTTTTGGCATCCCTAGATGAATTGGTCACTGTTGTTAACATCAAGGGAGTCAAATTTAATTGTGGAGTCACCACACGTGGTAGCAAAGTCACCATTTTTGGGTCATCACAAGCACCTAGAGCATCCACCTCAAATTCAGAATCTACTCCTAATGGCTACAATGTCCTGGACCAGCTGAAAAGAACTCCCACTTAGATCTCCATCATGGAGCTACTGAAGATCCCGTCTGCCCATGGACAAATCCTTGAGGAAGCATTGACTTCATCTACTGTCTCTGCCAATCTTGATACAGAACAATTCCAAGCTATGGTCAGAAACATTACCACCCCAAATCTCCTCACATTTTTTGATCAGGACTTCCCCACCCAACCATCTCACAATCACGCACTCCACCTTGAGGTCCCAGTTCATAAAAACAAATTCAAAAGGGTCTTGGTCGATGGGTGTGTAGGTCTAAACATCTATTCTCTCAAGCTCATAAAGAATCTGGGATTCTCCGAGGATTCCATTGAAAAAGGCAAGGGCATCATAATAAGAGCATATGATGACCAAGAAAGAATGTCTCAGGGCACTATCCAAATCCCTATTCAAGTAGGGCTAGCCATTATGGAAACTACCTACCAAATCCATAGCCTTGATTTTCCTTATAACATCCTCCTAGGGCATCCATGGATCCATGGGATGCAATTTTTTGCATCAACCTTCCATTAGTGCATCAAGTTCTCATATCAAAATCAAGAGGTCATGATCTATGTTGATCCAGAACCCTTTTCCTATTGCAATAATTTGGAAGAAAAATACTATAAAATCCCCCAAGTCCCAAATAATGATGAAGGCCCTTCAACTCCGTATGTAGACCTAGCTTCCTTGGCCTCCACTTCTGAGACAAAGACACCCGCCATTCTTGATATATTTGAAATCAAGCTCATTATCCAAGACAATGGGTGTGGGGATTATAAAATGAAGAAAAGTGCTTTCGTCATAGGAGAGTTACCTCAATCTCCTAGGTCACATGGATGACCCCAACCAACTAAAACACCATCCTGACCTTTAAGGGCAGACCCTTCTAGATTCATATGTTGGGGGGATCTAAGTCAGGAAATAGTAGATGAAAGAGATATATCAAGCTCACTATACCAAGATAAAAGGCTCGTTCCTAATCTTCCCATGGATGAAAGTAGCAAAGGATTACAAATGATGCTTGGTATCATGGATGAAAGTAGCAAAGGATTACAAATGATGCTTGGTATGGGCTATGACAGAAACAAGAAGCTTGGACAAAATGAAAATGGTCTTCTAATACCTCTCATTCCTGAGACGCATATGAGAAATCTTGGCCTCAGATGTACCCCTCTGAGGATGACCATACTTGGTAGAGGTCCTTAGGTTACAAAGGTCAAAACTCCCCCTCAACTATCAGTAGCCACCCTTTGGTTACCTGTATCTATAGGTCTACCTTTAGATAATTTTACCTTTGACATAATTGATGTGTGTAGTAGTGACAGTGATGAGGATACCATAACTAACTTGCCTGTTCTTTTTGAAGATTCCTCCCTATGCATGATCATCACACTGTCTTTTGAGTTAGACCATCAAACCCATGAAATAAACCTAGTCTATCCCCAACTCATCAATTACAACCAATGAGGACCACCAATTCTAGACACATTCAAAAATGATAAGGCAATCTCAAAATTCATAGGATTACAAGATACTATACCATATGGAGATCACAAAGTTGGGTTCAACATCACACTAGATACACAATCCTATTGTGGGGAAACAATTGAATCTTTTAGTCACAAAAGTGAAAACTTGAGAATAATCTCTAAGTCTTTGAGTGAAAACCACACTATGGCACTCTCTGACTCAAAAATAGTAAAAATAAATGACATATCCAATGGTGAAAACCTCTTTGAGGCATCAGAGGATGAAGGATTAAATATTCCTCTCAATTCCATTCATAGGAGAAGTCGACAGTTTTGGAAAAATAGTGCAATCTAATTATTCTGAGAACAGAAGCAATGCCACACATTACATTCTATGCCGAGTCACTGAAGAATAGGAACTCCTAGCTGCATTCCTAAGGAAAAGAAAGGTGAAATTTGCATGGACCTGTGTTGACATACTTGGACTTGATCCATAAGTTGTGGTTCAACACCTAGCTGTATATCTCGAAGCAAAGCCAATAAGACAAAAGCTAAGAAAAATGCATCCCTAGATACCATTGTTTGTCAAAATAGAATTACAAAAACTCCTAGATACAAGACTCATACGGTCAATTGATTATCCAGAGTGAGTTTCAAATATTGTACCTATTTCAAAGCCCACTGGGGGCATCTACATCTACATATATTTTAGATATTTGAACAAAGTGTGTCCCAAGGATGACTTTCCACTTCCAAATATTGGCATGATCATGGATATGATGGTCGGATGTGAGATTCTATCACTAATGGATGGATTCTTAGGATACAATCAGATCATGATAGCTAAAGAATACCAACACAAGACAACATTCACTTTTCCATTGGGAACATATTGTTGAAACATGATGTGGTTTGGGCTAAAGAATGTAGGAGCAACCTATCAGAGGGCTATGACACTAATCTTTCATGATATGATCCATAAAACTATGGAAAATTATGTGGATAACATACTAGCTAAATCAAAGAAACGACGGGATCACATATCAGTCCTAAGCTCCATTTTTGATAGACTAGAAAAGTACAAGCTCCAACTTAATCCAAAGAAGTGTGTCTTCAGGGTACAATCAGGAAAACTATAGGGTACATCATATCCATGAGAGGAATTAAAGTAGACCCCGCCAAGGTCAAATCAATCCTCGAAATGGAGGCACCCAAGACATTGAAGCAGCTAAGAGGCCTACAAGGAAGACTCCAGTCTATCCATCGATTCATAGCACAACTGGTAGACAAGGCAATCCCATATTCTCATCTACTCCACAAGGGGGTAGCATACAAATGGGACGATAAATGTGACCAAGAATTCAACAAGATCAAGGAGTATTTTCTCACACCACCAGTTCTAATGCCACCAGTTCTCGGTAAACCCTTGATCTTATACATATCAGCAATAGTAGTCACCCTTGGTGCTTTCTTCGCACAACATGATGCAAACAAGAAGGAGAGAGCTATTTACTACATTAGTAGGACCATGGTGGGACATGAGTTGAACTACACACCCATTGAGAAAGCTTTCTTAGCAATCTTGTTTGCAGCACAAAAATTCAGACATTACATGCTAGTACATCAAATCAAACTCATTGCAAAAATAGATCTGCTCAAGTATCTACTTTCCAAAGCAACTCTCATAGGATGAATAGAAAAATGGGTTATGATCCTGATGGAACATGACATTGAGTATGTAGAATGCAAGGTTATCAAAGGACAAGCAATCACAGATCAACTAGAAGAAGTACCCATATATGCAGAGAATCCACTTGTTTCATAATTCCTTGATGAATCAATCTTCAACCTTAGTGTAGCGGAACACTAGAAAATGTACTTTGATGGATCCTACACACAAC
The DNA here is from genome assembly GCA_007115665.2 of Sequoiadendron giganteum. Classification (NCBI taxonomy): domain Eukaryota; kingdom Viridiplantae; phylum Streptophyta; class Pinopsida; order Cupressales; family Cupressaceae; genus Sequoiadendron; species Sequoiadendron giganteum. Next base: position 166,108,959 of record CM021101.1, on the reverse strand, counting down.
ATGGGTCTGGACTGGGAATAGTCTTCATCACTCCACAAGGGGAATGCATACCTAAATCATACAATTTGTCATTCCCATGCACAAACAACATCACAAAATATTAGGCTCTTGTCATAAGGCTGAGAATTGTAGTGCAGTGGCAAATCATGGCACTTAAGGTCTACAGAGACTCACAGCTCATAATCAACCAGGTGAACAATGAATATCAAAACAAGGATGACAAGTTGACTCCATACAAGAAGTTGGTGGAAATCCTTAAGGATTTCTTCATTAATATCACATTTGAATAGCTACCAAGAGAAAATAATAGAGCAGCAGATGCAATGGCTATGATCGGATCCCTCCTAGAGATCCTGCACAATGTCCCAAAACAAGAATTCCTTGTAGAAAAGCTTCTCATACCAGCATTTTAGGTACCAGAGTTTGAATTTTTGTGTGAAATCATTGGTCCCAGTGATCCATTGCACCATGATAAATACACTTACTTGAGAATAGGAATCCTCCTCGATCCTCAAAAGAGCCTTTGTTAAAAATTCATCTCATTTTGTCATCCTAGGAGATACCCTGTACTGTAGAAGCATTGAAGGGACCCTTTTACATTTCCTAAACACTGAGGAAGCCTTGACTACTTTAACCAAGGTACATCACAACATTTGTGGTTCACATTCGAATGGTATGACCTTGGCCAAGAAACTGTTGAGGGCAGGGTACTATTGGCCTACAATGGAAAGAGAAGCACATGACTATGTCAAAAGGTGTTTGCAATGTCAGTAGCATGGGGACCTCATCCATACACCAACTCAGGAGCTCAACCCCATAATCACACCTTGGCCCTTTTCACAGTGGGGGCTCAATCTCATTGGCAAAATCACCCCCACTTCATCCAATGGGCACAATTTTATCATCACCACCACAGAGTATTTTACAAAGTGGGTGGAAGCCATTCCCATGACCTATATTACAAGGAAGCAGATTTCCAAGTTCATCCTAAACTATTTTATTTTTCGATATGGTGTCCCTCAATCCATTGTCTCAGATAATGGGACACCTTTAAAAAATCAGGATGTTTGTGACCTATGCCAAAATTTCAAAATCCAACATCACTTCTCCACTCCATATTATCCCCAAGGAAATGGCCAAGCGGAAGCTATCAATAAGACCATCCTTAAAATCCTCAAGAAAATAGTTAATGACGTTGGTCATGACTAGCATTTATAGTTGAATCCTTCCTTATGGGCCTACCGCACAAGCATCTGCACACCAATAGGTGCCACCCCCTTCTCCCTAGTCTACAAATCAGAAGCCATAATCCCCATTGAGATCAATCTCCCGTCCTTGAGAATATCACTATAGAATCTCATAATAGATGAGGAATATTGGGTCTCACAATTAAATGAGTTGGAACTACTAGATGAACGACATATGGATACCTTAAACCATTTGCAAGTATATCAGAACTACCTCAAACAAAGCTACAACAAGAAAATAAGGAGTCAGACCTTCCAATTCGGCGAGCTGGTACTGAAGGAAAATAAGAACTTATCAAATCCAAATAGCAAGGGTAAGTTTGAACCCAACTAGTTGGGACCATTCATCATCACAGTGAGCTACAATTCAGGGGCATATTAGTTATCAACATCTAAAGGGGAACCTTTGCAGGAGCCCATGAATAGCTCCCATCTTAAAAAAGAATTATACCTGATCTTTTAAGGTATGGAACCAAAAAATTCAAAAATATAAAAAAACAAAAAAAATCAAAAAAGGATTGAAAACAGTAAAGAAAAAAATCATCCTCTACTGAAAATCACTTCGGTGGCGCTTTGGGCAAGTACCTTGGTGAAAACCTAGCAAATAGGCACCAAGTGTAAATAAAGCACTCTCCATCCACCAGGATTTTCATGGCTTATTCCATCGTGCCTCCATTATCCATCACATCCCATATCACCCTTCCATCCATCCATCTACGTCAGTATCATAGCTTGATCTTGTGTTCGTATCATGATCTCCCTAGTACTACTTGGCACATTCCTAAGGTCAATTTGTCCTGCCTTTATCGAAGTAGTCTATCGCATCACACTGGGGGTATGTTCTTACACTTGCATCGGATCAGATTCATGTACATCCTTGAGGTCTTCCTCCAAATCATCTAAAAAATCCAAAAACATTCATAAAATCAAAAACATCCAAATCATATCAAAAATCCAAAAACAAGTCAAAAATCAAAAAAAAAAAATAGATTCATCTTTTCGAACTATGTTGTCTTTGATCTTGAACGTAAGCAAGGTTGATCTTTGATCATCCCCCGAGACACCCTAGGTCAATCCTTTAGGAGTCTGCCATAATAATCTGGCAACCCATCTGGTTCATATCTCACCAATAATCGAGTATGTGTCAGTCAAACTACGTGGTCTCTGCATAGGCGAGGCCAATCTTTGATTAGCTCTTGAGGCCCCTAGGATAGGTTTTTAATTATTCTCTTGGTCATAAATCTCTGAAAAACCCAAAAAAAATGGAAAATCTGAAAGTCAAAACAGCCTCAAAACATTTCAAAAAATCCAAAAACATTCAAAAAACCAAAAATGGTACATCCATCTCATCTCGCTTTCACCTACAATAATCATCACTCATAATAAACCAATTTTCACTTTCACCCTTTGGTAAGCTAATTAGAAGCAAGTGTAGTAGGTTCAAAAGTGAAAACCTAATCCTCAAAGTCTCAAGTATAGGTTAGTGAGTCAACAAGTTAGTCAACTCAGACTATCAATAGCTTATCATCTGGTCAATCTCGTCATCATTTTGATAACATGTCCTAGGATGCATCCTTCTTAAAATGGACATCAAAATTAGGCATCACCATATTATAGTCCTGGCTAGTGGTATGAAGAACATTAGCTTGTTTATTTATTTGATCTTTGTCTTTTGATTTATCTTATTGGGCTCATTCCAATGACTTCTCGATGATGTCCAAACAAAAGGATTTAGAGAGAAAGAAATGGACCAACGATCATTATCTTTTTATCCACTATGCTTGTTGGATATTCTTGTGATATAACCTTGGCGAATACTTGCTTTATTAGGTGTGTATGGAAGGTGTTTTGAATAGCTTGTTGACTATTACATTGTTAGGTGCTACCTTTCTGTGTTTTGGTTTGAGATGTTTGAAATATCTGAAGTACATCCTAGTAAGGTTTTTGTATTTTATGTGTGAATAGGAGTACTCCTATCTGATTGTTGAGTCAAAGTCCATCACACTAATTACAATGCCACCCTAGTTCTTTATACTTTGATGCATCGTGCTTATGTGTGTTATCAAACATAAGGTAAATGACCCTTTTAAAATCCCAATTCCTGATAAGCAAATCATCATCATCATCAATAATGTAGGCTTGTTGGATCCTTTTTCAATAGAGAAGGCCTTTATTTATTTTCCATCATCTTATTTCTTCTATCCTTTTTCATGCTAACATGGCATCATGTCATCCACAAACCGTCTACATCCTGCATATTCATGCATATCATCATAATAGGTCACATGATCCATCACACATGCATTGCACATCATTTAAGATGTTTAGGATAATATAGATTTGTTATTCTCAGCCTCTTCATTCATTTGATTTGCATCATCATTATCATATAGATCTATTAGTTTAACCATCCATGTATCCATCTTTAACATCTTTGTCATGAGATCGATCCTTAAATTGAACTTTTTGCTTGATATCTCGAGCAGGCAATGTACCAGTATACCTCTTTCCGCTGGGGCATCTGAAAAAATAAACATAAAATTAAAATTTGACCACAGCAAGATTATTCTTTGAACCAACACAACAGATAAATTGCTTCAAAAAGGGGCAAAATGTAGACACGTAAAATATACATGCACCTGATCCTAATCTTACTGACACCAACTCGTCATGAATCATCTCCTTTACTAATCAATTTAATTGAATAGTCTTTATTCTATTAAATTCATCATATTTCATCTCTTAGTTAAATAAATCAAATTTATCTGATTAAGTCATCCACTTCTATTAATTAAATAAATCATTTTGTTTAGTTAATCCTATAGTCCCTTTTTCAATTAAATAATTCACTTTATTTAACTAATCTCTAAAGTCATCTCCTATAAATTAAATAAATTAATTTTTATTTGATTTAAACTAACATCATCTTCTTTAATTAAATAAATCAAACTTTATTTAATTAAATATAAATTCATATTCCTTTCAACTTTGATTTAAATTAATCCAAAAATCTAAGTCAAATTGTCAAATCAAATAATCTTCATCTAAATTAATCAAATCATGATTAATCCTAATCCTACTTCATCAAATCCTCTATATTTTGCAACTTGCACAATAAATCAATTTAATTTATTTATTAATTCTTATATTTTCCCTCAACATGGCATCAAATGGGAATATTATTCAAATTTGAAAAATCCCTCCAAAAGGGATAAGTGCATCCAACAAAGCATTAAAGGCCTCTTACATGTCCTTTTCCTTGAGCCAAGTTGCATTTACTTCATTTCTTCTTCCCTCTAAACTTGTCATTTCACAAATTTCAAATTCCACCTAACCATATTTATGTGCACATTCATCAAAATGTGCTCATTCCTCATTCTCTCACATGTTGACAAGTGGTCTTCTCTCATTGGTTGGTCTTTTATCCCACATTCACCCTATTTTTTCAATCTTTCATTCCTTAAATCTATAAATATAGGCCTTCTCTATTGTATTTGGATCCATTAACAAATAGCACAATCACTATAAGCATTTAGCATTTGAGTTCATAGCATTTTTCATATTTTTCAATCAATTTAGCTAGGTTATTGGAAAATTTCTTCAAGGAAGCACAATCATCATCAAAGATCATCACAATTACATCAAGGAATTGGGAAAGGGTCATTTTCCACATCAAAATGGAACCAATTCCCCCATGGAATTGAGAGTATTCTCATTAGAATAGGATTTGATAGTTTTATTGTTGTGTTCTTCATTTTCATTTCTTTTTTTCATGTTTCAAACTAATTTCATGGAGAATGTTGATCTAACTTGCATAATGAGCTAATTATATGTTTTTTCTCTTGTGTTCGTGTAGGTATAGGTTCACCATTCACATAGTCTATACACATGTTATGAATGTTATATGGACTTATTTAGTTATGTGGATTAATTTAATTGTGAGCATGATGTGTTTTCTGATTATCTTTACTATGTGATTGTCTGGAGATTGTTCTATGTTGTTTATTACGTAATTGTTTGTTATACATTGATGTGGTTGCTTGTTTTAGGTGTCTTGGTGAAAGGGATAGTGTTGCATTACTCATTTGTGAGTACCCTACTACAGTGCGATTTCCTTTCATGGTGTGTCTGACTGTATGATTATATATATATATATATATATATATATATATATATATATATATATATATATATATATATATATGTTCGACCATTTTGTTTTTTGTAGATTGCAAGTATCAAGCACTGATTCCACCTGAATTGACAAGTCTTAGCATGCCTTAAACACAATGGAATTTTTTTGAATGGAGATAACTTAATGCCCCCTACCCTTGCCATCATCCTCAAAGAGGAGTATCCCATCAGTCACCTGTCAGTCTGTTTGTTGTTGTGGTCAGTTGTTCTCATTTTGACCTTGTTTATGATTAAGTGATTATTGTTGATATTTAGTTGTTAAATTAAATTTATTAATTATGTCGTTCGATTAATTGTCGAAGTAAATAAAAAATTAAATAGATTATTAAATAAATCCTGTCGATAAATTGATATGTATGTTGTTTTGGATAATCAAATTATTAAATTAGATTGTTAAATTATAAAGTGTTTTTATAATCAAATATAAATATATTCATTATTAATCTTGAGTTTTTAATTATAAATTAAAATGTGAGAAAATATTAAAAGGAAATAAAATATTAAAAAAAAATATGAAATTGGATGAAGATAATGGACTACTAATTAAAACAATGCAAAAGATAGAAAAAGAATTGTTCAGAGCATGTGCGTGACTTCGAACTGGTTTTTGTTTGGAAACTTTTTGTTTTTATGAGATTTTTATCCTCTTTTTGTTTTCAAAAAACAAAAGCTTTCCTTGGTTAATAATTATTATCTTTTTGGGGAGATTTTGGGGGTTTTTATCTTTTGAATTTTAGTTTTCAAATGGGGAAACTTTGTTTGAAAGAAATTCTTTTGTAGAATAGTTGCATTTTATGAATTGTTTTTGAAAAAAATATTGAATTGGGAAAAATTGGATCGTTATTGAATTATTTTGAAGAAGCGGATCGTTGCGAACGTGACAGTTGATTTTGGCATTGTTTTTCATTTCTGTAGCATTGGAATCCAGGTTGGTTTGTATTTTGTTTATTGTGAAAATTGTTTTCCATTTAATGAAAATGAATTCTTTCCTATGGTTATAGTTGGAAAATGTAATCTCCATTGTTCTAATTCTTTTTTGTAATTCTTATCATTTTCGTATGCCTATCGTTTGCATTTGTTCAAAATTGATTTAGCACAGGCCTATTTTGTTGATTGTTTCATTTAGCATTTTCAATTATCTCTTCCTGAATATTGTTGTTGTTAAAAAATCTCGCAACTCTTAAAGTTTCACATGTTGTTCCTATGTTATCACAATCTTGTGGAAATCGGCCTCGCACCTACCAAATTATATTTGCTTGAAAGTTTCTAGAGCTTTTTCTGCAGACTTGTGTTAGGCGAAACCTCTACCAATTTCACCCCATGCGTTGAGGTCTTTATTGGGGACATTTTCTTTATGTGTTTGTTCCTGATGTGTGCCCCATCTCCCCTCATGTTGTTCATGTCTTGGATTATGCTGCACTTGGTTATAGATAACTTAGATCATGTGGGGGGTAGTGCCTTTATGGTTGGCCTTTTTTTTTGCCTTTGAGATCTTTCAAAGCAACCAAATGATTGTAGATTAGTAGAATTTTATTTCTCTAAAGACTTTCAATTCTTTATGATGTAGGTAATTAAGCTCATAGGGAATCTGATTTAAGTCTTAAAGATTGGAAGCTTCCTTAGAAAGCTCCCAAGTGAACATAGAAAGTTCGTTGATTTTTGCCTTTTGTCAATTCAACTTTATGAACATGTGTGTGTGTGTGTGTGTGTGTGTTTATTTAAATGGTTATTCCTCTTTGCATAAATCTGATTTAATATGTTGTAAGTAGCAGTCTATAGAAAGACTTTCTAAAATATATATATATAGATATATACATAAATATATATATACAGATAAATAAATATATATTTGTATATAGATATATATTTATATATATATATGCATATATATTTATATATATGCATATACACTTATATATATGCATATATATTTATATATATGGTGTATTTTAAATGTCTATGTTTATAATTACAAATTTGGTTTTGTTTAATTATTTTTAAATGTATATTTATATATGTAATACATATAAATATATTGGTTGGTTATGGTGATATATTTATATATATGTGTATATGTTTAAAATTACATAACTTAATTGAATTGGAAATTACATAAAAGGAAAAGAAAATTGATTTAAAAACATTTTTATAATGAAGGGATTTGTTAGAGTAAATAAATATGATGATATTTTACAATAATGCTTCCCTTACATTCACGAAATCAAACATTTGTTATTATATTTTGTTATCATGGCTATTGCCTCATTGCGAGTTGATTTGCATTACATAAGTGAAATTTAAAAGTGTATTTTATTGATTTTATTGGGAGTCTTTGTGTAAGTTGTCAAGGTTGCTTCCAGAGGCTTAGGGGAGTAATTAATTGATTTAGTTTTATATTTGTTCATTGACAAGTTTGATAATATATTTGAGATGTTTGCATGAGGGTCTTAGCCTTGCACTACTGACTTATTATTTTGGGTGTGTTTGTAGCAGGATGGTCGATGCCACGATCTATATGTGTGTCCATGTGGTTTTACAATTTGTGTAAGATGGATTTACCCTATTTTATGCATTTGGTCTACTAGTTTTAAGTAGGAGGAGTGGCTCTCAATGGGAGTCGAATCCCAAAGTGGTGACCTAGACAACCCATTGGAGAGTGTCTTAATCCAATAATAACCTAATATTAATTAGGGAGCTGGGTGGATCTCACATTAAACAAGAAAATTGGACACCTCACCCATGCATGTAGTGCTCATTTAGGCTAAGGATGGGTTGAGAAGGCCTAGTTGGAAAGATCAACTTCCTTGTCCTCACGAAAGGAATGTTGGTTTCACATGTGTCACACTATGGGGTCAGGACCTAGTGAGAGGTATGCCAGACAACCATAGATGAGGTTTGGGGTCTTGTGAGAGACCGCCAAGACAACCCATTCCAAGGCCATGTGATGACACCCTTCCCTATTGCAGTCTAGCATTCCCTAGTTGTTGTTCTTCTTCTGTTGTTGTGTGTCTCTGGGAGCGATGTCATTGTGGTAAGCCATGTTTGTGTCTATGTGATGTTGATTTTGTTGTAGTATTGTTGTAGCCATGTTTAGTCCTTTGTGTTAGTCTTTTGTCGTCTTGATTGTTTGATGAAGTGGGACCTTATTATCATCTCCTAGCACGAGGGGTGCACCTTAGGGTTCCACATGGTCGGGTGGATTGTGATTTTTCCTCCAATGGGTTTCCTTTGCTACTAATTGTGTGTGTGCAGGATGTTTTACATGTAGTAGGTTCTAGATCTTGTACTAGTTCGAGAGATAGTTGCTTATGTTATGTATTGAACTTGTATCTCATTCGTTCATGTAATGTAATCTTAATGTATTCTTCCTATTTTATTCAACCAAGCATTGATGTAACTTGTAACAATATAATGATGTACTTCCATGTAATAGAGATTATATATGTACTCATTGGTTCTTATTATATGATCTTTGATGGTTACATATCTGGTGTTATAATACAGAAATGTATGTGTTTATTTATTCATTACAATGGATTTAAAATGAACTCTTGTAGTTAGTTAATCCACAATGTATGTTTAGATATTGTTAAGTAGGTTTGTTTATAATGCATTCATGGAACCTTAGAGGACATAGCTTAGCTTATATGTTATGTTTAAATATGATTTACATTTCTTGTTATTACGCTTTAAAAAAAATTATCATTATTGTAGTTAGTTGTGTTGTCCTCTAGGGTTCTTTGGCGAGGTGTTACACCTAGTATCAAAGCCCAAGTTCTAACACTAGGTACTCTAGTTTCATATGAACTTGTTATGTTGTCCTTGTAGCTTGGACTCTGGAGATTATGTACCTCTCCCCTTTCTAGCCTCGTCTTATAATCATAGGCTTGTCTGTTGGTGGTTTTTGTGTAGGAAGATGTCTTGTGGTCAAGGTCAATTTTATCGAGGTGGTGGCCGTGGGGCTAATTGCCAGAACACCCTTCCTAAGGGTTCCCATGAGGGTGACCATGTGTAATAGGAGGGCTTTCAGAATGTTCAGAGAAATGGGAATTAGAATCATGGCCAATCGGAGTTAGAGGGAGCTCAATTACATCATTTGCTTGAGAAGATTCTTGCTCGCCTAGTTTCCAGACAAGAGGGTAATCAACAGGTAGTTATGGAGAGAGAAAGGTCCCATAGGAGGAGAGATGTTATAGTTGAGTAGGAGACTATTTCAATCTTTCTTATGAGGGATTTCTTGAGGGCACATTCTCCTACCTTCAATGGTTCTAGTGGTGGCTTGGAGACAGAGACTTAGATGTTTGGTGTACATATTGGTAGTGTGCCTCCAATAGGCTTCAATTTTTGAGGTGGTTAGTCTCGGGCAGTGGGTTTCTCTAGGAGGCATCATGCACCCGCTAAGGGTGGACAACAGAAACAACATTCTCAATCAAAACTTAAGAATTCTTAGTCTCAACAAGGTGATCATTTTCAGTCTAGGAAAAATCAAAGTTGGCAGCAAGCCAGGCAATATCATCTCAACCAGTCAGTTTAGAGCACACAATTGGCATTCAATAGAGGTAGCTTCCCACAGTCTAGTGCACCCTTAGGTGGAGAGGGGTATGGCATAGGTATAGGATGTTTTTCTTGTGGCCAGTAGACCACATAGCTAGACAGTGTCCTGAGAAGAACCTGGATTCAGTCATAGGCCAAAAATATCAAAGACGATAGTGGGTGATGCAGGAAAATCTCACAAAGTGTTTGTAGCAGTTGATAACTGCTAGGTAGAGCATTAGGGCATAGTTGTGGAGGCTACTGGTAGGGGACAAGAAATGTGGGATCCCATGGGAATTTTGCAGTACAGGAGACTCACCCTTAGGGGTTGAGGTGTTGAGTAGGTGAGGGTCCAATGTGGGATCCTAATGATGAACCCTTAATCACTTGAGAGGATTTATCCAGGATGCAAGAGCTATACCTGTTACTGTTTGCAGGCTTCCAAGATTGAGCCTGATTCTAGGGAGAGGATGTAGTGCCCCTCGCACTATTCTCTGTTAGACTATTAGTTGTTTGCTTAGGACCAAATATTATGACATTATGAAACTTTGTTTTACTATTATGATGACACTTGATACTTGGGTGATACTTCTAGTACTTTAGTCTATGCAAATTTTATGACTGTTATAAGGACTTATTTGGTTATGTGGATTAATTTAATTATGAGCATGATGTGTTTTTTTATTATGGTTACTATGTGATTGTTTGGATATTGTTCTATGTTGTTCATTCTGTAATTGTTTGTTATACATTAGTGTGGTTGCTTGTTTTAGGTGTCTTGGTGAAAGGGATAAAGTCGCATTACTCATTCGTGAGTAACCTGTTACGCTACGATTTCCTTTCATGGTGTATATGACTGTATGATTATATATATATATATATATATATATATATGACCATTTTGTTTATTGTAGGTTGCAAGTACTAGGTATCGAATCCACCTGAATTGACAGATCTGAGTGTGCCTTAAACCCAAAGGAAAAATATTGAATAGAGATAATTTAAGGTCCCCTACCCTTGCCATCATCCTCAGAGAGGATGAGTATATTGTCGATCACCCATCAGTCTGTTTATTGTTGTGGTCAGTTCTCGTTTTGACCTTGTTTATGCTTAAGTGATTATTGTTGATATTTAGTTAAATTAAATTTGTTAATTATGTTGTTCGATTAATTTTCGAAGTAAATAAAATATTAAATAGATTATTAAATAAATCTTATGGATAAATTGATATGTATGTTGTTTTGGATAATCAAATTATTAAATTAAATTTTTAAACTATAAAGTGTTTTTATAATTAAATATAAATATATTCATTATTAATCTTGAGTTTTTAATTATAAATTAAAATGTGAGAAAATATTAAAAGGAAATAAAATATTAAAATAATATGTGAAATTGGATGAAGATAATGAACTACTAGTTAAAACAATGAAAATGATAGAAAAAGAATTGTTCGGAGCACATGCGTGACTCTGAATTGGTTTTTGTTTGGAAACTTGTTATTTTTACAAGATTTTTATTTGCTTTTTGTTTTCGAAAAACAAAATCTTTCCTTGGTTAATAATTATTATCTTTTTGGGGAGATTTTGGGGGTTTTTATCTTTTGAATTTTAGTTTTCGAAGGGGGGAACTTTGCCTAAAAGAAATTATTCTGTAGAATAGTTGCATTTTATGAATTATTTTTGAAAAAAATATTGAATTGGGAAAAAGTGGATTGTTATTGAATTGTTTTGAAGAAGTGGATCGTTGCGAACATGATAGTTGATCTCAACATCATTTTTCCATTTCTATAGTGTTGGAATCCAGGTTGGTTTGTATTTTGTTTATTGTGAAAATTGTTTTCCATTTAATGAAAATGAATTCTTGCCTATGGTTATAGTTGGAAAATGTAATCTCCATTGTTCGATTTTTTTTTTGTAATTCTTATCATTTTTGTATGCCTATTGTTTGCATTTGTTCAAAACTAATTTAGCACAGACCTATTTTTTTTATTGTTTTATTTATCATTTTCGATTATCTCTTCCTGAATATTATTTTCATTAAAAAATCCCACAGCTCTTAAACTATTTGCATTTTGTGTCTATGCTATCACAATCCTATGGAAATCGGCCTCACACCTACCAAATCACATTTTCTTAAAAGTTTCTAAAGCTTTTTTTACAGACTTGTGTTAGGCACGACCTCTACCAATTTCACCCCATGCATTGAGGTCTTTATGGAGGCTATTTTCTTTATGCCTTTGTTCCTGATGTGCGCCCCATCTCCCCTCATGTCGTTCCTATCTTGGGTTATGATGCACTTGGTTATAGCGAACTTAGATCATTGGGGGGTGGAGCCTTTATGCCTAGGCTTTTTTCTTTGCCTTTGAGATCTTTCAAAGCAACCAAATGATTGTAGATTACTAGCATTTTATTGCTCTGACTACTTTTGATTCTTTATGATTTAGTTAATTAAGCTCATAGGGAATCCAATTTAAGTCTTAAAGATTGGAAGCTTGCTTAGAAAGATCCCATACGAACATAGAAAGTTTGTTGCTTTTTTCCTTTTGTGAATTCGACTTTATGAACATATATGTGTGTGTGTGTTTATGGTTATTTCTCTTTGCATAAATCTGATTTGATATGTTGTAAACAGTCTGTAGAAATAAACTTTCTGAAATATATATACATAAATATATATGAACAAATATGTATATATATGTATATATATAGATATATATCTATATATATATATATATATATATATAGTGTATATTAAATGTGTATGTTTATAATTGCAAATTGGCTTTTTTTAATTAATTCTATAAAAGTAAAAGTTGCTTTTAAATGTATATTTATATACATATATTTATATATGTATACATATAAATATATTTGCCAGTTATGGTGATATATTTATATATATGTGTATATAATTATATATGTATATGTTTAATTACGTAAGTTAATTGAATTGAAAATTACATAGAAGGAAAATAAAATTGATTTAATTACATTTTTATAATGAAAGGAATTATTAGAGTAAATAAATATGATGATCTTTTAAAATAATGTTTCCCTTACATTCACAAAATCAATGATTTGTTATTGTATGTTGTTATCATGGTTGTTTCCTTATTGTGAGTTGATTTGTATTATGTAAGTGAAATTTAAATGTGTATGTTATTGATTTTATTGGGAGTCTTTGTGTAAGTTGTCAAGGTTGTTTCCAGGGGCTTAGGGGAGTAATTAATTGATTTAGTTTTATGTTTTTTCATTGAAAAGGTTGATAATGTATTTTAGATGTATGCATGAGTCTTAGCCTTGCACTGCTAACTTATTATTATGGGTGTGTTTGTAGTGGGATGGTCTATGCCATGCTCTATGTGTGTTCATGTGGTTTTGTAATTTGTTCAAAATTGCTTTACCCTGTTTGATGTATTGGGTCTACTAGTTGCAAGTAGGGGGAGTGGCTCTCAATGGGGTTTGAATCCCAAAGTGGTGAATTGGACAACCCATTAGAGAGTGTCTTAATCCAGTGATAACCTAAAATGAATTAGGGGGGTTGGGTAGATCTCACATTAAACAAGACAATTGGACACCTCACCCATTTTTGTAGTGCTCATTTAGGCTAAGGATGGGTTGAGAAGGCCTAGTTGGCAAGATCAACTTCCTTGTCCTCACGAAAGGAATGTTGGTTTCGCATGTGTCACCCTATGGGGTAGGGACCTATTGAGAGGTATGTCATACAACCATAGATGGGGGCTGGGGTCTTGTGAGAGACCGCTAGGATAACCCATGCCAAGGCCATGCAATGACACTCTTCCCTATTGCAGTCTAGCATTCCCTAGTTGTTGTTCTTCTTATGTTGTTGTGTATCTCTAGGAGTGATTTCATTGTGGTAAGCCATGTTTGTTTCTATGTGATGTTGATGTTGTTGTAGTATTTTTGGAGCATGTTTAGTCCTTTGTGTTAGTCTTTTGTCATGTTGATTGTTTGATGAAGTAGTACCTTATTGTTATCTCCTAGCATGGGGGTAGACCTTAGGGTTCCACATGGTCAGGTGGATTGTGCTTTTTCCTCCATTGGGTCTCCCTTGCTATTGATCATGTGCATGGAGGATGTTGTACATGTAGTAGGTTTTGGATCTTGTACCAATTTGAGAGAGTTTCTTATGTTATGTATTGAACTTGTATCTCATTCGTTCACGTAATGTAATCTTAATGTATTCTTCCTGTTTTATTCAAGGAAGCATTGATGTAACTTGTAGCAATGTAATGATGTACTTTCATGTAATAGAGATTGTATATGTACTCATTGGTTCTTATTATATGATCTTTGATGGTTACGTATCTGGTGTTATAATACGGAAATGTATGTGTTTATTTATTCATTGCAATGGATTTAAAATGAACTCTTGTAGTTAGTTAATTCACGATGTATGTTTAGATCTTGTTAAGTAGGTTTTTTCATAATGCAATCATGGAACCTTAGAGGACATAACTTAGCTTATATTTTATGTTTAAATATGATTTACATTTCTTGTTATTGTACTTTAAATAAAAAAATGTGTCTTTATTGTAGTTAGTTGTGTTGTCCTTTGGGGTTCTTTGGTGGGGCATTACAAAACTAAAAAATTGAATTTTTTACCTTGATTACAGGGGCTCAAACATGTCACATGACTACCCAAATAGTGACATAATTGGCCAATTGTGAACAAGGCTACCGAATTAGACTCCCTACACAAAAAATAAATTTTGATCAATACAAATTTGATATTTTTTTACCAAGATGTAATGAACCCAATCTAGTTTGTTAAATTAAAAAACAACATAATTTTTTTGTTATAAAGTATAAATAATTTAAATGCATAGTTTCATTTTTGTACAATATGCAAGGATACATAATATATAGCGATACATAATTGCATTAATCATTTTCTTTGTTTGAGTACATCTAAGAACATAAGAATAAAAGCTAGTATAAATTCAAGTTTATAGATTAATTATTCAAGTTCATATACACAAATATAATTACAATGTCATCATCTCATGATGAGATTAATAATACATCAGTACTTTCACAATAGAAGGAATCAAGAATGATGTCTCTAATTTAATCCAAGTCTTCGACAATAAACTACAATAAGGAGAGCATCACCTGAGTGCTTTTCATCCAATCATAGACCAATGGTCCTCCAAGGTCATCAATCCATCTAAGAACTAGTTTTTGCACTAATTTATTTAATCTATCAAGAAAATTCTAAATATCCTCTAGTTATGCATGATAATCTTATTAGAATATAATTTTAGACAAGGTGGACCGATAATGCAAGAAGTGATTTTGCATTACTTTGGCCAAATATCTAATACTAGAACATATAGTCTTATGTCGTCAAATGTCCGCATAAACCTCTATCTCGGATTGGATATTGAAAGTGATTCCACATCATACATTCAATAATATAAAAGAACAATTTAAATTCTTATTTAAAAACCTTCTCTTTTCTTTTTCAACTATTATCAAGACTTGAGAACTAATTTAATAATGCAAGTGGAATTTATTTTCTAGATTTCATAAGAATTTCATAATTCAAATGTCTCAAAATAATTTAAATAGTCATACTAATTTATTGTATTAAACATAGACATATGAAAAAAATTACACCGTCGTAGTCACTCACATATATATAATTCATATATTCATATATTCATATATAAATATATATGTACAAGTACAAGTATATATATAAATATACATTTATAATCAAATTATTACTATCTCTGTTCTAAGAATACGACATTCTTCATAGTACTTTAAATAAGTATTTAAACCCTTCAAAAATAATAACCTATTGTTATGCTCAAGTTCCAAATTAAATATTTTAATGATAAGAACAAATTCTTGATTTAAATCCATTGCTCTCAACTCCTTTCAAGGTCAAGAGATTTAATCTTTTCAAAAGAAAAATTTGCATCTGCATTCACAGAGTTAAAGAAAATTACAACTTATACATATAAATCTTTGTTAAACAAATTACTTAGGGTCAAGTTTTATTTGACTATGCCTATCATATAGTATGCAAATTACCTATTTTCACTATTCAAAGTCTTTATTCACACAAAGAGAATAATAATAATATCATTTTATTGCCTCTATAAATAAAAAGAATAATATAATAATATACATTGTATTCTAAATGTGTATACATATAGTAGAATATATAAATAATTCACATTATATTACCTTTTTTTACATAAAGAAGAACATAACAATATATATTATAATTCCTTTGTTCACATAGAGAGATTCTTAACATTATATACATTGCAATGCCTCTATTGACACATAGAAGAAAATAAGAATGTTTATGATATAAATCTTTTGTTTGCACAAATAAAACAATAACATTATATAACTTATAATATCTCTATTCGTACAGAGTATCAATAACATCACAAACATTATATAATTCATCTATTTGCACATAGAAACTTTAGAGCTTCCTCAAATGACTAATTAACTGGTGCTATTGATTTTGCACATGACTTAGTGGACTTGAAGATTCCTAGACTAAGCAATTCATTACTCGAGAGAGGGCTTCATTAAATCAACAAACAAGGAGTCGTAAACTTCATATTATGATAGAAACATATATGAATTTGTGAATTATGCATATCCTACATCTACTAAGTATAGTTGAATGAAACACATATAAATATAATAAGATATTTTAATCAGAATAAACTCCTATTTCTCAAAATAGAGTAAATGAATACACAAAAATACCTTTTTCTATGAGTAATTAATGCTTATGAGTGTAAACAAATAAATTTTATATTGCACTATGTCCTAACCTAATTATCCTATGGAGTACAAAATAGATTATCAACTACAGATTCTAATTCAAAATTTATAATGCATCATTCATAATCACATGAACTGAAAATTATCAATTAAACTTACAATCTATAATCTAATCTATCAATCCTAAATTAAAGTTGGATCAACAGTACCTAATGTGGCCCTTTCTTGAGTTGCTTCTTCCACAAAATCTTTTTAATCACTCACCCAAAAAATATGTTATCAAAGTAATTCTTCTTTATTGCATCTTAACCACACACATAATTGTTGAGTGTAATCCAATAGGAAAAATTTATTCAATATAAGACATACACAATCTAGATCTTCTCCTTGACAGGGTACCCCACTATATAGGGTCTGCAAAGGAATGCAATTATTTGTGAACTAAAAACAAACTTAAAGCAGATGTCAACTCTTCCTCAATAATAGGAAGTGTAAGGCCCCACCAAGTAACCCTAAAGGAAGTTGCAATTAACAACTTAAGCGAACCAATTTTTTTTATAGAGTGTAATTAACATACACATTCACTTACTAATTACAACAACCTCTAAGGCTACAAGGTTGGGATTACTTAAACCCACACAAAAATCTTACATAAAATCGTAGCATTTATTAACATTATGAAATAAGCATCATACAACATAAGGATACCACATAACATAGTAAGATAAACGTCCAAGATACAATTTCATAATCATATATTTAATCTAATAGTTACATCACTCATTCCCAGAATGAGGCAATAATACATAAGTGGTACAATAACAGAGTTCCACCTCATAAACATAAGAGGGATAAAATAACTTATACAAATTGAAATATTACAAGCTTGAATTAAACACAAGAACCGCGAGTTGTCCATCTGAATGTCTCACCACCAAGTACTGAAGATAAATGGGGACCCAACGGTGTACGGTGCATGTTCCACCCAACCAAGTGGTACCCGAAGGCCAACCCCCCATGCTAGGAGATAGTAACAACGTAACATGGACATAGATCTATAACCTCTAACCATAGGCAGACTCATACTAACTCAACCAAACACAAGTACAACACAAGTACAACACAAGTACAACTCTCACATCACTGACATAGGTCACATTGCTTCCAGACATAAAATAGATCAAGTATGTTCAGAGAACCATACACATAAAACATTTAACAACAGATTCTTTAAACAATATAAATTTGTTTTAAACAAACAAGAACAAGAAAAACACAGAACAAAACCTGGATTTCGAAGCTACAAGAAAAGATGAATTTCTGATGCAAGCCTCCTCCAAGGATCTCACGAATTCTCTTCTACCATGCAATGAATTGAATCCAAAAGCTCAACCAATTATAAACAGACTTTCCTTAAATCGATTCTACAATCAAAAATTTCTTCAAACCCTTCTCTGTGCAATTTTCCCCAAAATCTTCCTTCCAAAATCTTCTCTCAGAATTCCATGAATTTTCAATAATCTCTTCCTATTAATTAAACATGCACTTTAGTCCTAAATCAAAATATCTTATACAACCAAATCTAATTTTGCATGCAATATTGAAAATTAAATATTAATTTAATTTTCCATTTTCAAAAACCCACTTTCAATTTAAAATGCAATTTCAAATATCTTTCAATTTTTGCTTTTATTTAATTTAATTCAAATAAAACTTAATTAATTAATTTTAATTATCTAATAACTAAATTCAACCCTTTTGAGATTAAATTTAATTAATTAATTAAATAAATTAAATTAAATTTTATTAATAACTTTAGATATAACTTCCAAGCATAATTTTAATTTAATATTAAATAATCACCACTTTTAACTAATGCAATCAATCTAAAAATTGATTAAATAATCACACACTTTTCAGAGTCAAATAACATTAAAATAAGGTAAACTATGACTCAACAACCAAAACTGATGACACACTAAGGCTAGGGCGCAGACTTGACACATGTTACCTAGCTACTATCTCCCGTTCAACTTAACCATTGGATCGACACACTCAAACCTGTGAAACCAGGAAGAGTCGATGCCATGTACCTGCAACCTGAAAACCAAGTAAACAACATATAATATATCCAACATATAATACACACCGTGAAGAAGAAATCTCGGATTCGCAGGGCGCTCGCAAGCAAGTGATGCTAACCCGTCCCCTTCACCAATACAATCATCATAACTGACACATTCATCATATATCAAATATTCTCATAAGCAATTACATGTTATATCAACTAACATCTTTACACCAATTAAATCATATAAACTAAAGCATCAGATAAATCAAATCACATCACATAATATAGTCTATCACTCAATAAATGGTGATCAAATAACACACACAAGATATAGTATCTGAATATCCAGAAATATAGATCAAAGCAACACAAGGACATGCTGTCCAATCCAGAAAGCAAAATAGAGGGGTGTTACAGGAAGAGGATTGAGTTTTCAAAATAGAAAGTAATAACTATCAGAAAATAAGTATTGAAATCAAGAAATGACTTTATAGTAAACAAGATTAATCATTATAATAGAAAATGTGCCTACATAGAGTAGTTTTTGTTATAATTCATAGTCCTATTGGGAATAGACTTCTCCTGCTTGTCATATTAAAAGATAAAATGACTACATCCATCTTCCTCTAAAAGTGGTCATGTTGTAGTAGATTGACTCCTTCTTTGCATCAAAATTTAATCCTTATGCTATGAGTTGAGAATCTCGTTGTTGTAAGTTGACAAGTTTTTTACTTCAAATGTTAGTCTTTATTCTTCAAGACACTTTCATTGTTAACAAGGTCATAATTTAAACATATAATCTTACTAAACTCATGAATATTTAGAGCTCATAGACATACATATTCATATATCATATTTCAACTTCAAATGATTTAAACTACTTAAATTTATAAAAGGCCTGGTAATGTCTCAAAGTTTAGCAAAAAATAATCATAAAAGCATGAAATTTCAGAAAGAAACTAGTCAAATCTATGGCTCATCATTTCCCCCCCAACTTAATTTTTTTTGTCCTCAAGAAAGTTTAGGGTCAAAGGTTATATTGCAAAGTATTTTCTCTATAGTCCACAATTTTGGTTACCCTTGTCCCTTGCTTAAAGTAAAAGCCTTGTTGATCTAATACCCTTTCCCACCTAGCTTCCAAGCTACTACATCTATCTCCTACCTCCTTCCTATCCAATATGGGATAGGAAACAAAAGGAGAGGAAGATGAAAGGTGAGGGAAATCCAAGTGATTCCATTTTTCAAGGAAAATATGATGTACTTATGTGCTCTTTTGACTATTGCCAGATAGTTGAGAACATAATGGGGTTCCTTCTTTTTGAGTTCTGAGGTAAGCTCCCTCCATCTATCTTGGGAAAATTCAAGTGTCTGCTTAATTATTATTGTTGCAAGTTCCTAGAACCTCTTGTAATATTTCTCCCTAAAATCTAGTATTTTCTTTTCCACTCCCTCTTTTCCTATAAGATCTATCCACTAATCCACCACTTCTTTTGGGTCTTTGAATCTTACCTCAACTAAAGAGGGACTAATTTTTCTCTTTTCTTATATTCCTACTGCAAATTTCCCCTCGAATGTTCATTCTGGATGTAGGAAGCCAATGCTCTAAGTTGAACATCTCTTATAAACATAAGGGGCTTCCATGTATTTTCATAGGGAAGAATCAAGTTGTGTAAATATAACTCACACAATTGATCCTGCATTTTTAGTGTAGATTGTTGAAATACTTCTAGAAATAGTCTTGGTGAATTTAAAGCATGAGGGAGGCCACTAATTATCTGGCTAAACTGAAAACAAAGAATTTTTTCTTGGAGAAACAGAGTATATACCTTGGCTAGAGTTCTACACCTCAATAATTGGATTGTTTTGTCTGTCAATTCACCTATCTTTACCTTTAATTTCTCAATCTATGTTTCTTGTCTTTCAGCCACTTTGGTATGAGTTGACAATAATTCTAATTTTTCCTTTTCCCATTCTTTTTTCTTCTGAGAAAATTCCTTTGTTATGTTCGATAGCTCTATACCAAGTGTCACAATAGTGGGAAAATTAGGTGTCCTTGGGTGTTAATTGGGTCCACAACTGTTGATTCTTTTTAGTTATTTCAACTATAGCTAATTGTGCTAATGTTTCCAACCTTGACCCTTGGTGATCAAATTATGTAGTTTCTTTTCCAATTCCCCAATTTTGGGATCCTTTCCACTCTCTATGTTCACATGTTTTAACATGATCTTATAAATCCTATATACCTTGCAAAGCCTCTCTCAACTCCTTGATTGCATCCTTTCATTCCAAAAGAAGCTCCTCTTCTTTTTTTGAAAATATATTTTTCCACCTCCTTTGATGGTACAAACCCTTCTTCAGAAATAGGGCCTCTTGGAGGTTTGATTTTATTTTTAGTTGTGAATAAGTCCTCTAAATGTGAATTAGAGTTGCTACTCATATACAAAGGTTGTATAATTGGATTTTTTGCACCACTGTTAGGAATCTTTTCCTCATCAAAATATGTTTCAATTTCTACCACAACAATCTTTTCTTTTTTAATTTTTGGCATTCCCTTTTATAGTCCCTTTTTCTTAAGGTGATGTGATTGCCTCCTTGGTTGTGCAAGCCTTTTCTATTTCTTACTAAGTTTGGAAGTAGAGGCCACACCTTTTCTTTTCTTTGGTTTAGAAGGGCTCTCAATAGCTACGGTGGTTTATGTAGATTCACGTGCTATGGGTTGCTCCCCAAAAGTTGTAGGTTGAGTTTCTCACTCTTCATATTTTGCATGTTCCTTTATGCTACAAGTAGGCAAGGCAATGGGGGAAAGTAGAGGGTATGTCTCCCTTTGCTGCAACTGTAGAAGGTTCTCCTATTTATTGTTCTCTACCTATTTCCTCTACGTTTTTCGTTGGAAGAATATTATTGACATTGTTGTTGGCTAAGAAATCTTCCCAAGATATGTTGGGAAATTGGATTTTGCGGCTTCTTTTAATCAATAAAGTGACCAAACAAAAATATGACAAAGCAGACTAATTTCTTTTTTTGTATTTAGCAGATATTCTTTTTAAAATATTGTACAAAAAATTAGGTCCATTCACAATCCTTTGATGGCGTAAATGGCTAAGAAGCTTAAAATGTAGAGTGTATAAAAGTGATTTCCTACCATCATAGGTTAAGTATTTGACAATGTAAGAGGCAATGGAGCCCAAATCTAGGGTAAAGAGAGTATTTTTGTACCTTGGGATGTAGAATCCAAATTTTCTCCAGGCAATGAGAACTCATTCTTGGAAGCAATTGCATCTACCCTCACTAAGAATTCATCCCTTGTTTGTGGTAGTCCCGATACTTATGCTATAGCTACCTTTGAAGCATCAACCCTTAATCCTCTTATAATGGTTTTGTTATTCTACAGGGTACTTTCAAATTATTGGATCATCAACTTATTATATTCATTAAGCCAAAGAAAGTAATCTAGCCATCCTGCTTGTTGGAAAATTGGAAAACATTGCCTATCTTCTAATAAAAAATTATGCACTATAGGTTCTCTCCTTACAATTTCTCCTCTCATTGTTGCAATTCAAATGTCTTTATTGATCTCTATACCACCTTATCAATCTCTGGTTTTGTACTCTATCTTTAGATATTCTCTTTTCACTTCTATTATTTTTATGCTTTGTTTATGCTCTGTTTCTTTGTATCAATCAGGGAAGTGAAGGAAATTGAAAGTGGTATGTTTGGCTCTTAAAATGTTGTGTGATAACAATAAAAAAAAAAATTCCCCCAACCTTAATTGGTCTATTTTTCCCCAAATAGCAAGTATGGGAAGGACGAGAAGGATAATTACAAAGTATTTGAATTATGAGACATGAAATTTTAAATCTATGCATGAATATGAATGTGTATGAAAATAATAGTTTTAAATGTTAAGTATAGATATTTAACATGAAGAGTACCTGTGATCATGAAGTGATTGAAAGTTGACACATTGAATAGGACTAAATATAGCCACACAACTTGGCGAAAAAGAGTTGAAATGATAAGACTTTATGGCGAAGTATTGTAGGGTATTGTCCATAGGAAATTAATATAGCATGAGTTATAGCACGTATCAAAGAATGGTGAGTCGTGGATGAAAAATTTATGGAAAGGATGTGTTAGGAAGAGTCAAATTTTTTGTTGCATTGTACGTGTGATGGAATAAATAGGTTTCATGATATGAATGTACATGGCGATGGCTACGGGTATGGATGAAATGTAATTTTATAAGTGCTATAAGTAGTTGATCAATTAGGTCCCATGTAAATTATGTGCCTCTAGGCTTGTTGCTATAGGTCCCGTGAACTTCTATTATAGGTTCAAAAAGATAAAGGTTGGCGATCGTAACTTGTGCATGTGTGTGCATGTGATAAGTGTTGAGTGATATGTAATTATACCTATGAAATATTCATAGGCAAGTTGTGTAGCTCATTTTTTGAGACGTCACCTAATGTAGTGCTTGCATCTAGAGATTTATCATGTAATTTTGGTTCAAATTGTTGTTGTAGAGTATGTAAGAAGTCATCATTTTGTAATGGATTTTTGTAAAGATTTATTCTATGGCCATTTACTAAGAGTGAGAATCTTACTACATCAATGGTGGTTAGTTGAACTACCCCATTAGGAAAAAAAATTGAATATCATAAGGGTCAAGCCATCTTGTTTGTAACTTCCCCTTATGGTCTTTATACCTGGAATCATAGAGTAAGGCCCAATCACTTGCGTTGAACTATTTAGTCTTGATGAATTGGTCATGCCACAACATCCTCTATTTTTGTATTATTTTAGTATGATGAATTTCCTCCATTTGTAGCTCATCTAAAGCATTAATTTATCCAATCTTTCTTTCTGTGTTGTAGAACATCCATTTCTAGTTGTAATATTTTTCAAAGAGTCTTATATTCAAACTCATTGGGAAGGAACCTTCTTTCCATACACCAATTCATATGGTTTGAAGCCTATTGTAGTTTTCTAGGTTTTCATGTAAGCCCAAACTACTTTAGGTAACCTGGTTGCCCAATCCTTCCTATGAATTTGTATTGTTTTGGTAAGAATACTCTCTATTTCTTTGTTGGTGACTTCCACTTGACTATTAGCCTAGGGGTCATAGGGTGTAGATTTATTATGTTTGATCTCATATTCTTGTACTAATTTTTTGATCAAGTCAAAAGTGAATTGAGGTCCTTGCTCCATCACTATTTCTCTAGGAACTCCACACCTTGTAAATATATATCTTCATAGAGAAACTTAGAAATTTTTCCATCCCTTACAAATTGCAAGGATTTTACCTCTACCTCTTTTATAAAATAATCCATGCAGACCAAATACATTCCTTGTGGAACCAATAAAATCCAATCCCCACTTATCAAATGGTGCAATGACTAATTGGGGTAAGAGTGGCATTCATCACTCTTAGTAGGCCTTCCCATTCTTTTGCATCTGTCACACCTTCCTATGTACTTGATTGCATCCTTGTGAAGTATAGGCCAATAGTAACCAATGTTTAATATTTTTAGAGCTACCCCTTTGGCATCAAAATATCATCCATGAGGTTCATCATGGCATGTCTTTATAATTCCATAGAATTCATCCTCCCTAGTGCATCTTCTCATTATGTTATCAGGCCCTATATAAAATAGATATCCAACTACCCATGAATAAGGAAAACTTCTCTCAACTAGATGTCTCTTTTCCCTTGGTGAGAGATGTTATTGTGTCTTCCTTGCAACTAGACAATTAGCTATATCTACATACCAAGGTGTATGCAAAGAGAGGGAAAATAAGTTTTCATCGGGAAATGAGTCATCAATAATATCCTTTATTAATTTTATTGATACTCTTGAGAGAAAGTATGCTACTAGAATTTTTCCTCCTACCACTAGTTTATTCATCATATATTTGATTGTTGCATGATTTGTGTGAATGAAGACAAAGTATCATGTAATGTAGTGTCTAAATTTATTGATGACATAAACTTCTACCAATATTTACTTTTCAGTGATTGTGTAATTGAGCTTTTCACCTTGAAGATTATTGTTGATATAATAGATGACATATTCTAAATTTCCTTCTTTTTTTCCTAAAACAACACCTATTGCAAAATCCAATGCATATGTGTATGTGAAAATGTATTATCCAGTTTGGTCCTCTCAAGACTAGAGTCTTAGTGAGTGTTTTTTTTAGGGCCTCAAAAGCATTTTGGAAAGTAGGTGTCTAGTCAAATTCCACATCTTTAGATACAATTCTAACAAATACCGGTGTTGCAAAATTATTGAAGTCATGGATAAACCTCCTATAGTAACTAACATGACCAAGAAATCTTTTGACATCACTTTTCTTTTGAGGAACATGTAGGGTGGAGATTACTTCAAAATTGTTTAGGTCTACTTGTATCCTCTTACTAAACACAAAGTTTCCTAAGACCACTCCTTTAGTCACCATCATGAATCATTTTTCATGACTCAAGGAAAAGTTATGATCTTTGCACCTCTATAGGAATTTTTTCTAATCAATCAATGCTTCTTCATAATTATTCCCATAGGTGGTAAATTCATCCATGTGAATTTACATGGAATCATGAGAAAAGTCTAAGAATATGCTTAAGACTGGCCTCTAAAATATTGCAAGGGTATTACATAACCCAAATGGTAAGACAGTTAAGGAATTCGTACCCCAAGGGTAGGTAAAATTTATCTTGTCTTGATCCTCTAGCGCTATTTGTATCTGATTATATCCACTAAATCCATCCAATAAGGAGAAATATTGCTTATCTATTAATGAATCTGGCACCTAGTCAATAAAAGGAAGTGGAAAATGGTATCTTCTTGTTGTTATATTCAATTATCTATAATCAAAACATACCCTCCATTTTCCTCCCCTTTTGGGCACAATCATGAATGGGGACACCCACTAGCTGTTAGATATTGGATAAATGAACCCTGCACCAAGTAACTTTTGTAATTCTACTTTAAATATATCACATAAAACTAGTCTCATTCTTCACTGAGGCTTTCTTACTGGTTTGTAGCCTTTATTAATGTAAATTTTGTGCATGCATAGGTGGGGATCTATTCCTTTCATGTCATGATAGTCCTATAAAAATGAAGTTGTGTGCTTGCAACATGATTAATAGTGAAGAATTTTTTGTAGCTATTAATTAACTATTGATGATTGGTGTTCTACTATGGTCAAGGTTGATTTCTTAACAGAGGCAATGTCAAGGCCTGTTAAATTGGGACTACAATTATGGGGTAGTAATTTATAAAAAATCTCAGAAGTAGACTCAAATGCATTTGCAAGTAGTATGTTATGCAAAGGGTTGTGTAAGCATGCTAGATAATTATATTATTGTAGTTCCCCACCATAAGAGTTCTATATAATGTTTGCAAGGACTTCATCTTCATCTTGGGTTTCCAACATTAGACTAAGTTTAATGGTCATTGGTGTTTGTAATGAATATTGATCATCCTCAGCAAGGGCGGGCCATACAGTTTGGTCCAAATCTATATGTGGCTATGTAGGTGGGTAAAGGACTAGTTTTTTTGTCACATTTCCATTGGAAATGATCATATTACTAGAACCTACAATCAGTGAATGCATCTGTAATAGCCAACCAAGGTCTCCCTAGGATTAATGGGTATCCTAAAAGGTTTGCCTTAGGTTGTAAGACCATAAATTATAAAGGTTGTTCCCATGAGTCCAATGTAATGACCAAGTCTTTTATAATACCCCTTGGTTTTACTGATGACCTATCTCCTAATTGTAAAATAAAAGGTGTAGGGTGGAGCTCCATTAACTAAATTTGTTTAATGGTTTCCTTTGTCATAACATTTATGAATGCTCCTAGGTCAATTAAGGTGTTTTTTATGAGAGTTCCATTGATTTTAACATCTACTATAGGGCTCCCAGGGTATGAATATTTAGGAATGACTAAATTTCCTAGCATGTTATCAACAAGTTTCCCTAAAACATGCATTTTTGGGGGGTCCTTTCATTTCCTGCTTGGATTTTTAAGGCATAAATCTCTCACGTTTTTTGTGTATATTGGTACTTCCTTAGTTGCTTGAATCAAGGGTATTTTTATGCAAAAAATTATGAGTTGGCCTAATAGTTCATATTTGGTTTCAAAATTATGCTTTTTGTATAGTTAGTCTTTTAGGGATTGGTGGTTTTGGACTTTTGATACTTGGGTGAGCCTAAATTTCTTCATGTTCCTTTGGTTGTTTGTCAATGATTTCTACTAGGTTTTCCTCGTCAATTAGCTCTATAATGTGAGGAGATGAAATCCCAACTAAATTTTTTCTTGAACGAAGGTGGACACCACTCACCTCAACCCCATAGGTTAGGTATTGGATGATGTCATTAGTATAAGCCTACTAAACAAACTTGTTGTTAGGGTTAGATGCAGGTTGGGCTAAAAGTCGAGGTGCTCTTGGTTGTGATGGTGCAACCAAGGTTGGATTTGGAATTATAGTAGTTTTTGTGGCTACAAGGGTTGTTGATGTGGGTAGTTTATGATTTTGTTTTACCAATGTTGACCTCTATACCATTGTGATGGCCATTGGTTTTGCTAGGGTGGCCATTGGGAATTATATTTTGGGACTTGGTATTTCTATGGTGGCCATATCCCTTGTTTTTGTTGAGTGCAATTGGATTCTTGTGTCATTGGCCACAATGGATTATGTACATTAGACAAGGTTGAGGGTTCCAATTTGAGAAGTTTGCATTACCACCTGGAAATGGCGTATTGTAAGACAAGGGGTCTTAAGGCATACCTTGTCTTGGTTTCCATGGTTTGCATTGAGTGATGTAAAAAACTTGTCCTTCTTCACCCTCCAAGGCATTAAATTATGACTTCCCTTTCTTTTCCTCAGAGATGCTAGTTAGTTTCTTTTATTTGCAATTAACCCTCTTTTGGCGGCAATGTGGACAACGTTCAGTTAGGACTAACTCGACTTCTTCATACTTATTTTTGATATGAAGGGTGGAAAATTGGGTACCCAAGTGGCTAATTATGTTCTCTTTCATATTGTACAAGATATTTCTAATTTCTACCTTTGAAACTCCAGTGGGTGTCTTATTGAGAGAAGAGGTTATGTCACCCCTACTCTTCTTTATGAATGATCTTGAGTAGATTTTGCACACCTTTCAAATCTCATCAAAAGGAATTTGAGATATATATCATGCCCCTATGAGGTTTAGAGCATCCATACAATTTTCATGGACTCCCCTAAAAAAATACCAATTTTAAGGATTCAAAAGAGAGTCTATTTTGAGGTGAATTCTTGAGACAAAACTAAAATCCATCAACATAATCCTCCAATGGCCCATCTTCTTTATGTGACATCCTAAAGATTTCATCCATCTTTTTGGTTGTACCTCTACAATAATCTTGATATTTCTCCAAGAATTTGGTCTTCATTGTATTCTAGTTGGGGACAACATTTCTTCCCAACCCCATAAACCAACGTAGAGTAGAATCCTTCATTTTTGTTGGAAAGAGATTAATCCTTTGAAAATTTGTAGTATAATAATAACTCCAACATAGCACATAAAACTCAAACAAAAATGTGTCTAGGTCTTTAGTAACCAACCCATAGAAAATGGGTAATGCTGAAGGGGGCATGTTCTTAAGAGCAACAACCCTTTCTTCATTTATTTTGGGAAACTCAAATGTCACATGGTCTATTGGATTATCCACTGCCTCATCACCCATGGTGTTATAATTCTTTATAAAAATCTCCTCTATGTCTATAGTGGCTATTGGTGTGAGGGATGGTTCTCTTGCATTAATTCCCTCAATAGGTTCTTTATCTGCATTAGTGTTTTTAAACTATTCTTGAATTGAGGGGAGAAACCTTCCTAGAGTGTTTCTCCGCCTCCACATATAATAATGTTTTAACGTTTGAATTGGCTATCTCTACACACTATTAGTAAATGGTTTTTTATTGAATTTTAAATACCTATTTGTCCTCATACTAAAAAAAAAATCTATTCTATGAAATCTTAGAAATAATTTAAAACACAAAAAATAATCTTAAACCTAGAACCATCCCCAACAGTGGTGCCAAAAATGTAGAGCTTCCTCAAATGCCTAATTCACTAGTGTAATTGATTGTGCACATGACCTAGTGGACCTGAAGATCCCTAGACTAAGAAGTTCACTACTCAAGAGAGGGCTTCATTAAATCATTGAACAAGGAGTCATAAACTTCAGATAGTGTTGGAACCATATATGATCAATTAATGAATTCTACACATCCTACATCAACTGAGTATAGGTGAATGAAACATAGATAAATATAGTGAAATATTTTAATCAAAATAAACTTCTATTTCTCGAAACAAAGTAAATGAAAACAAACAACTATCTTTTTCTATGAATACTTAATGTTTATGAATGTAAAAAAATAACTATTATACTACAATATTCCCTAACCTAATTATCCTTCAAAGTACTTAATAGGGTATCAACTACATGTTCTAATTCAAAATTTATAATGCATCATTTGCAATCACATGAACTAAAAACTATCGATTAAACTTATAATGTATAATCTAATCTATCAATATTAAATTAAAGGTGGTTCATCAGTACCTCATGTGTCTGTTACTTGAGTTGCTTCTTCCACAAAATCTCTTTAACCACTTACTCAGAAAAACATTTTATAAAATTAATTCTTCTTTATTGCATCTTAATCATACACAAAAAATTTGAACAAAATCTAACAAGAAAATATTATCAATATAGCACATACATGATCTAGATCTTCTCCTTGACAGGGTACCCCACTATATAGGTTCTGTGAGGAAGTCCAATTATTTATGAACCTAAAATAAACTTAAAGAACATGTCAACTCTTCCTTGAGGATGGGAAGAAGACTGAGTTTTCAAAACAAAAAGTAATAACTATTAGAACAGGAGTATAGAAATCACACAAGGACTTTGTACTCAACAAGATTAACTATTATAATAAAAAATGTGCCCAGGGAGAGCATCTTCTATTATAATTCATAATCCTATTGGGAATAGACTTCTTCTCATGCTTGTCTTATTAAAAGATAGAAGTAATGTTCAGTTCATGATCCTTAAATGACCACCCAAGCCATATTCCTCTCAAAGTGGTCATGCTACAATATATTGACTCATTTACATCGAATTGTAATCCTTATGATATGGGTTGAGAATCTTGTTGTTGTGGGTTTACAAGTTTCTTGCTACAAATGTTAGTCTTTATTTTTCAAGAAACTCTCATTGTTAACAACCATAATTTAAACATAAAATCCTACTAAACTGATGAACATTCATAACTC
Organism: Sequoiadendron giganteum; assembly: GCA_007115665.2. Lineage (NCBI taxonomy): Eukaryota > Viridiplantae > Streptophyta > Pinopsida > Cupressales > Cupressaceae > Sequoiadendron > Sequoiadendron giganteum. The sequence goes on along the minus strand of CM021101.1, from coordinate 166,078,801 downwards.
ATACAAAAACATATTAATATAGCATGTTTCAAAATCAAATGCTTTAAAATACTTTAATTTATATAAAAAAAATTGTAATGTCTCAAAGTTTAGCAAAAAATAAAGATAAAAGCATTTAATTGTAGGAGGGAACTAGTCAATTCTATGGCTCATCAATAACAATATTGTGAACCCCAATCCTTATACTTGCACAAACACAAGAAAGAAACACATAGTTAGATCGAATGCAAGTAAGAACAAGGATTCCCCATTAAATTCATTTGCAATACTCAAATAGGAAAGAAGATGAAGAAATGAACCAAGAAAGCAATGAAATCCTATTCTAAGATGCAAACTCTTAATCCCACGGGGGAGTTGGTGCTAATTATGTGTAGAAACTGGCCCTTTCCCAACTCCTATGCAAGCTTTGATGAAGATTTGTGGATGATTGAAGCTCCTTGATGAAATTTTGGAATAACCTTGCTATGAAACCATGAAAATGATGAACACTTGATATCAAATGGATAAAATTAGCTCTCAATGTGAAGAGAGTAACTTTTCTCTAAGTTGTGGATTCAAAATACAAAGGAAAGCCTTCTACTTATAGAAGAACAAGATGGAAGAATGAGAAAACTGGATGAATGTGGGATCATTCAACATCCAATGGCCAAGTGCCACTTGTCAAGATGTGAATGGAGGAAGCTTGAGCACATTTTGATTAATGTGCAAGTTTGAAATTTGAATTTGATGAAATGACATGTTTAGGGGGGATGAAAGAAGAGAGTTAATGCCAAGTTGACTTGTGTAAGGGACATGTAAGAGACATGTAAGAGCTCATAAATGCCAAGTTGGAGGAAAAGTCATTTTAGGAGGGAGATTTGAAATTGATGGAATATTCCAAAGAGATGCCATTTTTTTTAATGAAATAGAAGAATTAATAAATCAAATAAATTGATTTATTGTGCAAGTTGCAAAATCTAGAGGATTTTGGGGATTAGGATTAAATTAATCAAGGATTAATTAATTTAATGAGGGATTAGATGATGTGACAAGTTTGATTTAGATTTTATGATTTATTTAAATCAAAGTTGAGAAGAAAATGATTTAGACTTTAATTAAATAAAGATTTTGATTTATTTAATTAAAAAGAGGATGATGTTAGATTAAATTAAATAAGATTTTATTTATTTAATTTAATAGAATGAATTTGGAGATTTAATTAAATAAAGTGAATTATTTAATTAAATAGATACTATAGGAGCTAATTAAATAAATTATTTTATTTAATTAACAGGAGATGATGAATTAATTAGATAAATAATGATTTATTTAATTAAGGGATGAAATGTGATGAATTTAATTGAATAAGGATTATCCAATTAAATGACTTAGCAAAGTAGATGATTCAGGACGAAGTGATGTTAGTGAAATCAAGATCAAGTGTGATTGGTATATTTTCCATGTCTACAAATATCATCACAGACATATAATGCCTTTGTAAATGAAAAATTAAATAAGTTCGAAGCTTTTACATTGATTCTTTTGTTTATACAGAAACTCATAGGGTCATGCCCATATCATAGTATCTAGGTTATCTTTGTAGGTATAATAACTATTTTATAAGGTTTAATACCTCTAGTATATAGAAATAATAATATAACTTATACCATTTCATTCCTTTGTTATACATAGAGAAGAATAATGTATGCAGTTTCCATACCTCTGTTATACACATAGAAGAATGACAATACAATTCCATACCTCTATTATACATAGAGAAAAACAACAATACAATTTCCATACCTCTATTATACACAAAGAAGAATAAAAATACAATTTTATACCTTTATTATGCACAGAGAAGAACAACAATAAAAATTTTGTACCTCTGTTATATATAAAGAAGAATAACAATACAACTATATACCTCTGATATACATAGAGAAGAATATATTATTTTCCCTATCCCATGATTGACTTGGGGTTTTTAATTCACAAGATAAATATACATAGTTTTCATAGGGTTTATAAATAGAATAGTGGATAACCAAAAAACCATTTGCCCATAATAACCATAGTAGAAAACTATAATTTATTTCATATAGTTACTTACCTCTAACCATTCCATCTAAATTTAAAAATGAATAGTACCAAAGACATAGTTCAATTGCATGCTACAACATGATTCCCAATCTGATTCCTCTTTCTCCTTTGTTGTTTTTCCTTCTCTTCGTTCTCTCCTTTTTACCTTTTTTTTCCTTCATTTTCTCCCCATTTTTCTCCATTATTTTTTGCACATCTTTCCACTTCCATTTCATTCTCCTTTATTTTATGTCCACTCTTTGTTTGTAGTTAAGTCTCACCTCCATCTTCATTTACTTCCCTTCATGCCTTCTCCCAGCGAAGTACCCTTCATTAAGGAGCTTAGTACTAGCTCTTTAATGCAGGTGCACCCTAAGCTATGTTAAATGGACAAGACAATTGAGAGGGGGAGTGAATCAGTTGTATCTTAAAATCATCAAAACCCTCTTTAATATTCAGATCCACATACATTCATTAAACCCTTATTTTTCTATGATGAATTAACCTAAAAATGAAATAACATAAAATAAAACACAACAATACCATACACAATAGAACACCAGATTTATGTGGAAAATCCAAGGAGGGAAAAAACACAGTGAGGATTACATCACAATATAAGTAATTACAACATCGATTACAAAGGCTCGCTCCCAGAAGAGGGCACATTGCCCAGAACGGCTCACAGTCAAGGCTCACTTCTATAACATAAAAAAAAGATAGAAAATAAGTGTTAGATAAAATTATCTTAATGCAACAAGGAATCCATCACAATAGCTCCAACACATTCACAACCAATTTGAATGATTGTAGACACCTCCAACTCACTACATCCAGTAATCAAACACTTTGAAGCTCACACTGCATTACATAATTTTGCACTCTACAACTCTACAATTCACATCTCATACATCTATCTTATCATCCTTCAATAGCTCAACTCATAATTATACCATCTTCAACCTTGAAACCTTTCTCCGAGGTCAGTTATGCAACTCAATCATGCAAATTCAAATTAGGCAGGCACCCAACATTCCTATGATGGAAAGGAATGAAGGTAGACCACAAAATTCCTTAGCTAGGACCCAAATATATCCTCACACACTTCACCATGCTTCCACAATCCACAAAGATGCTTCACATGTAGTGTAAACATGAACATTGATCGTTGCCCTTGTAAACACCATTAATATTTTAAGTACATGCTTCCTTTGATCCATCTAAAACTTGGAGAAAAAAAATTCACCTAAAAACAATCTGGAATATTCCAAAAATAGCCTAAAATCCAAAAAACTCCTTCACAACAACTTTCACCAGAAGAATGTACACATCTAGTACATCTAAACAACTCTACAATATACTATAACTCAAAAAATGATCTTTTGAAACACCAAACCACAAACCATCTTGACAAAAGAAAGATACCAAAAACATAAAAATTCCCTCAGATCCATAAGACCTGAAACATAACTATGGAGCAAAGACATTTCTCCCAGAAAACTTTGCAATGCACAATTCACACACTGGTGAACACAACTTCTTCTGCACAACTATCCAACACACCAAATTATATATATAACACCTCTAAACACCTCTGATCAACATATCTGAAACACATGATCATATCTTCAACCTAGAAGAAATGCAAAGAAAAACCAGAACACACCTCTGCAACTCAAAACACCACTACAACCACTATTTCCTCTTTTTTTCAAATTTTATCAAAAGCACTTAGAAACCAAGCACCAGAAACACATCCTCATCATCTTCGGTACTACTACATCCATAGGTAGAATCTTATCAAAGCAACACTAGAATTTGACACCAGTATTTTTACTAATGACAACATAATGCAACTAATCAAAGCATAAACAACATGAACAATCTCCCCAAACACATATAGTTGACACTAATGACGACATAGGCTTGTTGACATCAATGTCAACATTATTTGCTCATACTTACAACTATCTCCCCCTTTGTCATTGATGGCAACACAAGATGTGAAAATCGTCAAAAACACAATAGATCTAATCATCAACTCTTACTCCATTACTTACTCTTACTTGAACACTTTCTCCCCTTGACTAACTTAATGTTTCCATATAAATTTCTCTCTCTCTCTCTTTGTACCTTTTCTTTTTCACATGCTTTCTCTCCCCCTTAAAACTTTCTCTTTTTCACATGTTTATCTCTCCCCCTTTGACATCAATGTAAAAGGATAAAGTGTTTTGCATCATTTTTTCTCCCCCTTTGACATTGAACAAACTACTAACCACTGCTCTGCAACTTTCCTTTTTACTGCTTTGAATACTCCCCCTTAAGAGCACACACCAAATAGTACCAAATTAACAACCTTTGCACAATGACAACACACACCCTTCTGACTACAACAATCAACAATGCCACTATCTACTCCCCTTGAGAGGTAGCCACCAACATCCATCCAAAATAAAGAATGAATCTTGAAATCCAATGGATTGATGCATCTCCTTATGCATCTAGTTCAAATAAGGAGGGGCAATAATCCCCAAGTTCTCCCAGAGATACTCAAAAGTATCCTTAGGAAGAGCCTTAGTGAATATATCATAAATCTCATCCTTTGTAGGCACATACTCAAGCTTCACTTCATTCTCCATAACCTTCTCTCTTAGAAAGTGATATCTGATTGAAATATGTTTTGTTCTTGTATATATCACTGGGTTCTTTGAAATATTAATTGCACTTGTGTTATCACAAAAGATAGAAATAGGATCATCATACACAAATTTGATATCTTTCAATATTTTTCTCATCCATAACACTTGTGTGTAGCAAGATGTTGCTACAATGTACTCAGCCTCTACAATAGATAAAGAAACTGAATCTTTTTTCTTTCTTAGCCATGATCTTAATTTGCATCTAAGAAAGAATGCCCCACCACTTGTACTCTTTTTTTCATCTACACATCCAACCCAATCTACATTTGTGTAAGCACTTAAAGTAAAAATCAATATCCTTTGGATACCATGAGCCATGGTCCAGAGTTCCCTTCAAATATTTGAATATCCTCTTTACTGCTACAACATGTGACTCTCTAAGATCTTCTTGAAATTTAGCCACAAGAAAATTGCATGCATGATATCTGGTCTAGTAGTGGTTAGATATAATAGTCCTCCAATCATATATTTGTACTTTCTTTGATCAATCTTATGTGATTCATCATTTTTTCTTAGTTTTCAACCAGTAACCATAGGAGTACATAACAGTTTGTAATATTCCATTCCAAACTTCTTCATCATTTCTTTCACATATTTTGATTGTGAAATGAAAATTCCTTTATTTGTTTGATCAATTTTTAACCCAAGGAAGAAATTCATCTCCCCAAACATTGACATCTCAAACTCTTTCTGCATCTCTTTTGGAAACTTCTTACATATAGCCTCATTGCCTCCAAAGATAACGTCATCAACATACACAACTACTATCAAGATTTGATCTTTTTCAAATTTGAAGGAGATTACTATCTACAACGACTTTATTGAATCCTTGTTGTATCAAATACTTGTCCAACCTTGCATACCAACTCCAAGCTTTGGGAGCTTGCTTCAATCCATACAATGCCTTCTTCAATCTACAAACAATATCTGGTTTTTCTGATAATTGAAATCCTTCTAGGTGTTTCATGTATACCTCTTCTTCCAATTATCCATTTAAAAAACCAGACTTCACATCCATCTGAGAAACTTTAAAGTCCTTATGTGTTGAAAAATCCAAAAACATCCTGATTGCTTCCAATCTAGCCACCGAAGAAAATATCTCCTCAAAGTCTATTATTTCTACTTGTGAGTAACCCTTACACACAAGCCTTGCCTTGTTTCTTACCATGTATCCATTCTCATTTATTTTGTTTCTGAACACCCACTTAGTTCCAATTATGTTCTTGTTTGTAGGTCTTGGGACAAGATCCCAAGTCTAATTCTTCTCAATCGACAGTAGTTCTTCTTCCATAGCCTTTATCCAATGTTCATCTTTGTATGCCTCAATCATTGTTTTAGTTCAACTTTAGAAAGTAAACATAGATTTACCTCTTCTTCAACAACTCTTCTTCTTGTCAATACACCTATGTGTTTGTCTTCAATGATTTGTTCTTCAAAATGATTCCTCTGTGCAATCTTAGGGGTTCTAGGGGTCTTTTTTGGAGCTTCTTCCTATTTAATTTACACTTCATAATCCTTAGCTTTTTCTTCTTCTTCTCTACAAGAAGGCTCATCTAACTCATATCCATCTATCACCATTGAATTCTGCAAATCTTCATCAAATTTTACACTTGCACTCAACAATTTTTCTTAGCCTTTTTTTGTAGCATATGTAAGCTTTGCTTTTTGTAGAATATCCAAGGAAGAAACCTTCATCATACCTTGCATCAAAATTTCCTAAGTTTTCATCATCTCTTCTGATATAATATTTGCTTCCAAACACTCTAAAGTACTTGATAGTAGGGAGCCTTCCATACCACAACTCATATGGAGTCTTTGTGTTGTTTGCTTTAGCTTGAACTTTTTTAAGTATGTAAACAACAGCATGTATTGCTTCTCTCCAATAGAATTCCGATAGGTTAGCTTCTTTCATCATATTCCTTGCATCTTCTTGAATAGTCATGTTTTTCCTTTCAACCACTCCATTTTGCTAAGGAGTCCTAGGAGCAAAAAAGTGCCTCTTTATGCCATGATTATCACATTTAAACATGTTAAATTCATTGGAGGTGAACTCTCCAACCTATTTCATATCTTAAACATTTGATCTTCAAATCCATCTCATTCTCAACAATAACTTTAAATGATTTGAATATATCCAAGCCTTTAGATTTTTCTCTAAGAAAAGTAACCCATATCATTCTAGAATAATCATCAAACAAAAGCATGAAATACTTGTCACCTTGAAGACTTCTTAATCTTGTAGGACCACAAAAATTTGTATGCACCAAATCCAGTAATCTAATACAGGATTTTTCTTTTCCTTTGAAGCTTCTCCTTGTTTGCTTTCCAAACTGATATTCTTTGTAGACAACATTGATAGGCTTTGTAATCATTGGAAAATCTCTCACTACTTGGATTGAACTGATTCTCACTAGATTATCAAAATTGATGTGACAATCCTCTTGTGCCATAGTTAGCTTTCATTTATTTGATTCATAAAAAAATGACCATTAGCACCCTTGAGCTAATAAAAATTTTCATATGTCCTTTTTCTAGCAGCAATCACAACTCTAGACCCTTTTTTGATCTCTCATCCATTATCCTGAAACATAAGATTATATCCTTTATTACAATTTTTTCCAACACTCAAGAGGCTATGACTTAAACCCTTAACATAGTAAACACCATCAGTATTATGTGTGCCATCAAAATTGATTGAACCTATTCCACAAATCTTAGCACCTGAATCATCACCAAATCTAACAAGTCCTCCATTGTACTTTTCAAGTTTAAATTTTTTCTCTTGTCTCCAATCATATGATTTGAGCATCCACTATCAATTATCCAGTAGTTATTATCATGTCTAGCATGAAAATCATATACCAGATTACCTTCAGTCTTATCCTTTGTCTTTGTCTCTAGAGAACTTTCCTTCACACATCTTTTAGAGTTAGCAGAATTGGTTTCATCTTTTAAATCCATGAACAAGAATTCATTATCATCATCCTCATAATAAGATGCATCATCAAAAATACTTGCATCTTCTCTAACATAATAAATTTTATTGGTCATCTTACCTTTGTTTTCCTTGTTCTTATTATTCACAACCCTGTTTGGACATCTTGAAGCATAGTGACCTATCTTTCCACAACTAAAACATTTGAAAGGTAATTTGCCTTTGTACTTACCAGTGCCCTTTTTCATCCTTCTCACAAATTTAGCTTCCACATCATCAAGATCATCTGAATATGAATCTTCAGTCTTCTTTGACTTTCCAGCTTTAAAAGCAATCTCAACTTTTGCACCATTATTTAGACCAAATTCTCCCATTTCAAATGCAGTTAGTGTGCTATACAACTGATCTCTAGTATAAGTATTATAATTTTCAAAATCCTCAATAGCATAAAATGTATGGCTATAAGATTTAGGAAGAGTTCTAAGAATTTTCTTTACCACTTTTGGTTCTTTGAATTTTCCACCAATACCTCTGATGGCACTGACAATTTCATCTACCCTTTGCATGTAGGTTGTAATATTTTTATCTTCAAACTTTCACAAGTTCTCAAATTAGGTCTTCATATTCTATATCTTAACTTGTTTAACCTTAGCATCTCCTTCATAAATACTTTCTAGCTTTTCCCAAACTTGTTTAGCACTTTTCATATCCATAACTTTCACTAATTCAAAATTTGCAAGACTACTGAAGAGAACAAACCTTGGTTTACCATTGGTTTCATAGGCCTTGATCTCATCACTTGTGCTTGGTCCATTTGTAGGCATAGTATATCCATTTTTCACTAATTTTCAGACATCATATCCAAGGTAAACTAGATAGCCTTACATCTTTATCTTCCAAAATGCATAGTCTATGTCATCAAACATATGGATCTCCTTCTTGTTCACCATCTGAGATCTAGCTCAAGTGGTTAAGCTTTTATCCAAGGAACCTTTCCCTAATACCAATTGTTAAATGAATAAGACAACCAAGAGGAGGGGTGAATCAATTGTATCTTAAGATCATCAAAACCCTCTTTAATATTCAAATCAACATGCATTCACTAAACCCTTATTCTGTTATGATGAATTAACTTGAAAAAAAATAACAAAAACTAAAACATAGCAACACCATACACAAGAGAACACCGGATTTACATGGAAAACCCAAGGAGGGAAAACCACAGTGAGGATTAGCTCACAATATAGGTAAATTTCAACATTGATTACAAAGGATCACTACTAGAAAATGGCACATTGCCTAGAAAGGCTCACAACCAAGGGTCACTGTCAGAATAGAAAAAGAAGATAGAAAATAAGTGTTACACAAAGAAAATTATCTCAATGCAACAAGGAATCAACCATAGTAGCTCCAACACACTTGCAACCTATTTAAATGATTGTGGACACCTTTAGCTCACTGCATCTAGTAATCCAACACTTTGAAGCTCACACTGCATTACTCAATTTCACACTCTATAAATATACAATTTGCATCATTCACATCTCATACATCTATCTTATCATCTTTCAACCACTCAACTCATACTTATATCATATTCAACCTTGAAACCTTTCTCCAAGGTTGACTATGCACCTCAATCATGTAAATTCAAATTAGGTTGGCACCCAACATTATTGCAGTGGAAAGAAATGAAGGTAGGCCACAAAATTGCTTAGCTAGGACCCAAATCTTTCCTCGCATGCTTCACCACACTTCCACAATCCATGAAGATGCTTTGCATGCAGTGTAAACACCAAGGTTGCTCGTTACCCATGTAAACACCATTAATATTTTAAGTACACACTTCCTTTGATAACTCTAAAACTTGTAGACAACAAAATTCATTTGTAAACGATCTAGAATATTCCATAAACATCCTAAAGTCCAACAAACTTCACAACTTTCACTCAAAGAATGTACACATCTAGTACAACCAGACAACTTTGTAATACACTATAACTTGAAAAACCATCTTTTGGAACACCAAACCACCTACCATCTTGACAGGAGTAAGATACCAACACCATAAACATTCCCTCATATCTGCAAGACCTAAAAAATAACTACGAAGAAATGTGGAGCAAAGATATTTCTCCCAAACACCTCTACAATGCACAGTTCACATACTAGTGAACACAACTTCTGCACAACTATCCAACACATCAAATTCTTGATATAACACCTCTGAACACCTATGATAAACATATCCAAACCACACAAGAAAATCTTCAACCTAGAAGAAATGTGGAGAAAAATCGAAACACACCTCTACAACTCAAAACACTACTACAACACATTGTTTCCTCTTTTTATCGAATTTTCTCAAAAGCACTTAGAAACTAAGCACTAGAAACACATCCTCATCATCTTCAACACTACTACATCCATAGGCAGAATCTTATCAAAGCAACACTAGAGGTTGACACCAGTATTTTTACTAATGAAAACATAATGCAACTAATCAAAGCATAAACAACATCAACAATCTCCACCGACACATACAGTCGACACTAATGACAACACAAACTTGTTGGCATCAATGAAAATACCATCTGCTTATACTTGCAACAAGATGGCACTTAGATTTCCACTGCTTCCCATTTTAAAATCCATTCACATAGATATATATATATGCATGATAAACATTAATATATGTGCGCATGTGGGTGCTGGCAAGAAGTTGAGTCCACTTTTTGGCCAAAAAGTGGAAGTGTTTTCCCTAATTTTTAGAATTTGTCACATTTGAACTTAAAATTTGAAGCACTTAGAGATGAAATCTTGAAAAAAGTCACTAATCATAAAATGTAGTACTCGGAGTCTAGTTTCCAAATATGTAATTTATTTCAATACCTAGATTATACAAATTGATTTTCAATAGGCATTTTTAAAAACCACTATTTAAAAGTCATTTTTTTTTACCACACCATGCACGTGTACGCCATCCATATTTTGACCTAAATAATCGTATTTTTCTAAATCCTTTTGGGAAAATATTTGTAACTCACTAAAGCATGTTTTTAATATTTTTTTGTAATTTTTTTATTGATTTTTTTGTTAAGTTTTTATGGGCCATATTTGTTGTTTTTAAAAATTATCGTGTACATCACATATAAGATGACCTAAACTTATCATTTTTTTTAAAAAAAAATCAAATTGAAAATAATTGTTTGAAGTACGTTTTCGTGCAATTCATTTTACAAAAAATTATTTTATTAAAAAGATTAAAATACTAAAAAACCCTAATATTTCAAGTTTATGGACCAGTTTCATCATAAATTAATTAAAAAATAGAAAAAATAATCCAATTGTAAAAAAATTACATATTTGGAATCTACACTGTCTCATCTATAATGGGTTTTAATTTCGTTAGAAAATTCTACAAAAAAGGTCTTCAGACATGTATAAAGTCATCATTTTCTTGTGACATTGATATGACCTTCAAGTTACAGGTCAAACCAGGTCCAAAGCTTAGGTTTGAGTCCCCAAGCCTTTTTGCAAACCAAAAAACAAGGCAAAAACCCGACCAAAAATTCAAATTTTAAGAAACGGGATCCCATTTACTATGAGATCTCGTTTACAAAATAGGATCCCATTTTATTAAACAAGGCCTCGTTTTATAAATGGGATCCTGTTTCTCTTTTGACCTTTTTTTAAATTTTTACTAGAAAAATGTTACTATCAATTTTGCAACTTGACATGTACAGCCAACAACAACAATTTTACCTATTTTCTATCAATTTTTGTCTTTACAGGGTCTTCAACTTGCAATTTGAATTGAATTTTTGAAAGGAGGCATCATTGGAATAGTTTTGTAGTGGAATTGTGTTTATTTTCTACTCGTTTGAAGGAGGAACAAAAGAGGAAGACTTTCACTATTGACATTCATTTGTGCTTCATAATTTTGTAATGATGGGTTCACAAGCTCATAATAAGAGGAAAGATAGGAAGGTATTGACCCCTGAAGAAATTGAAGCAAAGAGAGAGGAGGAAAAAAGACAAAGAGATAGAAGAATGAGGATTTGATCAATGAATAATGTTTCAAAGCATCCAATTCCATAACTATTGAATATAAAAACATTAAGGAGACCATGGATGTAGATGATGTAAGTTTGAAAGAGGTTAATGTGGAAAATAATACGATTATACAAACTAGTCCTAGTATGTCTTCAAATCCCCCTTTCAATGCTATGGAGAATGTTTCAATAGGCACAAATCCAGGCATGTCTTCAAATCCACATTTGAATGAAATAGAAATTTTGTTTATAGGAGTTTTAAAAGAAGTTGGATTTAATGATGTTGACAACAATAATATTCATAGAGAAGAAGATTTTAGATAAATTGTTGTTGAAAATGAAAATGAAAATGAAAATTGTTTTGTTATTGAAAATGAAGATGAAAACTATTTTGTTGTTAAAAATGAAAATGAAAATCGTTTTGTTGTTGAAAATGAAAATGAAAATTTTGTTTTGTTGATGAAAATGAAAATCGTTTTGAAGTTGAAAATGAAAATGAAAATCTAGGATGTAATGTTGAAGATTAATTTTTTTTAAAATAAAAATTGAAAGAGATGTTTTAGATAATCTTCTTGGTAAGATTTCTTGGAGACAAATAAGAATGCATGTCAATAGATTATATAGAGATTTACATTTTTTAATAAAAAACTTTCATTTCAATGTCAACTAATGATGTAATTGATGAGAATGTAGAAAATGAGAAAAGTAATGAAAAAGTTACGAATTTTTTAAAACCGAGAAGAAAAGATAAATCATTAAAACATGTTATGTATATTGTTGCTAGTGCCATTGAGTCTATTGGAAATAATAGTCTATTTAAAGATAATAATGCATCAAGACAAGCTATAAAAAATGTTATAGTTAATAAAACAACTTTTAATAAAATAATGATAAGAAATATTAGTGAAAATAAAAATATATTAATATTAGTGATCACGGTCTCTAGGCTCCCCAGTCGTCATTGCAAAAGTATGCTCATCAAGTTTTCTTGTGAGCGTACTCAAATATCCTAATGTGGATACCACCGCACAATGATGCACAGGTGTAGGAATGGCAAGAGCAGGAGGATCTACAAGAGGTTGGGTATGCACAAGGCATCGAGGATCAACCTGTGCCCCTAACCTCTATTGTGGCATGTCGCCACAAACACCCTAAAATGATTTAAAATCAAAATAATTGAGCTTTTTCCCCACAACAAACTCTTCATATAATTTCCTCAAAAAGTATAAAGGGACCTCCAAATTAGTATGTGGTAGATGATCACATACCATCCACCATCACTCCCAAAAATTTGCAGTCATTTGTGGATGTATGCACCACCTCATCGATATTCTAGGTTTATTTGCAGGAATGGGTAGGTGAGTGAAAGGGTCAACAAAAAAGGGTGCAAGATGGAATTTTGTTATTTTCAGGTCAAAAATTTGTTTATAGGAGAGACCATTTGAATAAAATTGTCTCATATCCTCTTGCCAATGCCAATGCCTATCTAAGTCCACATCAATGGACCTGATGGAATCAACAACATTTTGCATCATAGATGCAAAATGCCTCGTGTGTAGTGGAATCGATGCTTCATTTTTAATAGCATTGATTTGATTATGAATGGATGCAACATTATCATTGATTTGTGCTCACAAGTGAGCCTCATCAGATCCTAGAGGCGGTGGAGGTGGGATGTTATGAGGTGGAGGGGGAGGTGGAGGTCAAGGGGGTGGAAGTGGAGGTTGTTGAGGAGGTGGATTAAGGATATCATCAATATAAAATTGATTCATGATATATATAAGCGAACCTGCATTAAATTATACAAAATTATCAAACAAGTACAAAATTACAAGAAATAACTAAATTTTAAACGTACATGAATTTGTTTAAATAGGATACATACATATACACACATACATACATCATTCAAATTGAGTATGTACATACAAATTTCAAAATTTAAGATACATGTTGAAAATAAAAAATAAGATGTACAATGCATGCATACATCATTCAACTTGACCATGTGTACATATAAATTTCAAAATTTAAGATCTAACTATGTAATTTTAATACATGTACATACTAAAAACTAAACTTAAAACATACACAAAAAGCTCATTTATGTCTAAGGCATGCAAATGAAAAAATAAATAATTGTTAATGTGATGTGAAATCTTATTAAAAATGACATTAATTTATTGCATAAGATGGCTTAAGGGGATTTATGAATTAAGGTCCTAGGAGAAAGTTATGGCTTAAGGGGATAAAATTTGGTGAAGTTTCCCAAGGCAACCAAATTTTATTAATTTAAAATTATACTATTTTTTAAAATGTACATTTAGGATACCTAATTAATAACATATGGTGGCTTAAAAGGGGTCCTAAGTATCTAGTTTTAAAGGGATCTATGGCTTAACTTTCCTAGGACAAAATGATGGCTTAAGGGGATAAAATTTGGTGAAGTTTCCCAAGGAAACCAAATTTCATTAAGTTAAATATATATTATTTTTTGAATTGTACATTTAAAGGATGAAATTAATAATATATGATGGCTTTCTAGGGGTCCTAAGTATAGTGAATCAAAACAATTCTGAAAAAGTTCAAAATGTGTGAATGTAATCCATCATAGATATGTACCTCTAAAAATTAGAATTTAAAAAAACCCCAATCAAAAAGTCAATACAATATTAATTAATAGATTATTTAATATTTCTTACTTAATTTTTGTCTCATCATTATACTATTATATTCATAAGTTCAACACTAAAATATCCATCCAACCAAATTCTTTATAAAATATCAATCCAAGGTCAAATTCTTTATAAAAATAAGATCGAATTGTTAGTGTAAACTGCAAAATTAAATAAAATAAAATAAGATCATTGTCTTTATAAAGGGTTGTGGCTCTCTATCAAATCTCTTCGTTTCTCTATGTTTTCCTTTTCATAATAGGATTGTCTCCTCTCCTCTAGCCATCGTTGATGCTCATCTAAGTCCACATCAATGGACTTAACGATATCAACAATATTTTGCATTGTAGATGCAAAACACTTCAAATGTGGTGGAATGCATTCTTCATTTTGAATAGCATTGATTTTATCCTAAATGGATCTAACATTTACATCCATTCATGCTCGCAAGCGAGCACCATCAGATACAGGTGGTGGAGGTGGGGGGTTATGAGGTGGATTGGGTGGAGTTGGAGATGGAGGGGGTGGAGATGGAGGTAGATTGTGAATATCATCAATATTGAATTGATCCATGATCTAGATATAAGCAAACCTACATTAAATTTGTAATTTCAAAATTTAAGATACATGTTTAAAAATCCCCTTAAACCATTCAATATAAATGACTAAATTGAATACAAATGAAAAAATGTTTAAGGCTCATTTACATGTCTAAGGCATGTAAATGAAAAAACAAATAATTGTTAATGTGATGTGAAATCTCATTAAAAATTACATTAAATTAGGATAAATTATGATGGCTTAAGGGGTCCTCATAGTATGGCTTAAGGGGATCTATGAATCAAGGTCCTAGGACAAAATGATGGCTTAAGGGAATAAAAGTTGCCTAAGGAAACCAAATTTCATTAAGGTCTTAGGAAAAAATTATGGCTTTAGGGTTTAGGGTTTAGAGTTTAGGTTTTAGGGTTTAGGGTAATAGGATGGCTTAAGGGGATAAAATTTGGTGAGGTTCAAGATAATGCTTCTAGCTTTAACTAATTTTTTTTACACAATGTCAAACTAAATACATGGTAAATCATGAAGCACTGTCTTTCTCAACTCTATTTGTTTATTAAAGTTAATATTTTAAAGGGTTATCAAAAGGTTTTAATGTTTTATAAAATTATTTTTGGTTGAGTTACTCATGATATAACTACAATGTTAGTTGCATTTTGAAATAAAAGGCTTTTGAAATGTGTTCCTTCCAAATAATGGACTTGCTAGAACCTAGAAACCCCCCTTGAAATAATGGACCTACAAGTTAGTGAAAAAAGGTAGCATTCATGAAGGAATGGAAAAGACGTGTATAGCCTTTGAATTATACCGATACTATGCAATGGCATTGAATCATTTAGCAAACCATTTTTTCTTCACAGAACAACATTTTCTTATGGAATAATTGATTGAGATAACTCTTGTTTCAACTGACCACCCTCTCATGAAATCTCATTCATATTATAATCTTGCACGATCTTACCATGAGAAGCCTTCATCCTCCCCTTCCATGAGAAGCCTCTCTTGAAATTTTTGAGGCCTTGACACCCCTAACAAGAGGAAGGTGGGAAGGCTCTAGTCTATAGTTTAATCACTAAATATAGAATGTATATTATTGTTAAATTTGGTTGCCTTGGGAAACTTCACCAAATTTTGAGAACTTCTTTGATCCCCTTAAGACATGTCATATTAGGACTCCTTAAGAAATCGGTTTAGGGTTTAGGGTAATAGGATGGCTTAAAGGGGTTAATGTTTTTAATTCGTCACATATGCAAGAACATTATTTTATGAATGTTTTTGAATTTATGAATAGATTTTTTATTTCCTTAGATAACTTCTATGATTGAGGAATTAAGCACACAACTATAAATTACCCCACTTTTGATCATTTAGGATATTATCTATGGTCTACCCTTGAATTTATAGAAATGTGTATATTTAGAGAAAATAAAAATGTGTCTTGACAAGTTGTTGGAGCTAGATCTTAAAATGGTTATTGAATCCTTGATTAGTAATGGTAATTTCTATCCCTTCCCTAATCATCTTTGAAGTCTATGAATAAAAGGAGTATTTGTAATGCAATCACCTATGGAAGGAGAAAGGTATTTCTTTATGGGGGAGAAAGTGGTTGAATTAACCTCAACATAATCATATGAAGAGGTGCAACACAATTCATTGCAAATAGATTAAATATTTTATTTAGATATATTATAAATTTATTACAAACACTCATGGATGTATATAAATTATAACTTTTATTTAAAATATTTTTATTTTCTCTACATTTTTTAATTTAATTTTTACTTTTATATCTATTTAAGATGACACTTGGATAAAATCAATCTAGCCTAGAGGATAAATCAATCCTCTATCTCCATTAGATCCCAAAGGGTTTCTTTCTCATTAGTTTTCTTTTAGCTTCAATTTATGAATATATTTAGAATAATGGACCCCAATTTCATGGTAGATATGGATTAATTTTAAGTCATTGGAAATCATTCTTAAATTTTTTATTGACTCTAGATCACTGATGTCACCATTTGGATAGTGTTTTGAAATGTTCCTTGCATATGCCAATAGAAAAAATAGTTTAATTGTTGCCTAAGAAGGTGGGAGGTATTTGTCTAAATTCAAATTTTATATTCAACAAGTCATATTGATTGGTTTGATTCCAAATTGATTGATTTGATAAAATTTTAGGTGAATCTTGTGAGTTTTTTAAGCTTAAATCATAAACATGAGGTTCAAGGATTACTTTGGTAGAAAACTATATGTATTCTAATATGTTAGAGAGTAGGTGTTTGTTTTTTATTAGATTAGTAGGGAAAGGGCCTTGATCCCATGGTTATAGCCACATGAACAAAAAGGAAAAACAAGGTGGGAAACAACACCACCAACCAATATCAAAAAATAGCATACAGGGTGGCACAAAGGCCACAATCATAACCATAACCATAGAACAACCATATTTAATCAAAAACATAAAGTTATTGTTATAGTTCTTAAAGATACATAGACCATTAATAAAATCGACCATGTACCAACAAGTCCTTAACCATATCAAAGCTATTATGAAATAGCAATCCAAAATTGGGAAGCAAAAAGATAGAAAGAGGAGAGCAATCATTAAACAACATCAAAAGAGAAATCCATTAATCGAATTTTCCCAATAGGTCCCCATATTCACCAATTAGGGAGATATACTCCCTCCAGTTAGGTCCCTCAGATTCATCCAACACCTTCAAATCATCAAACTTCCCCAACTTTTTTAGCTTCCTGGTAATTTTATTTTGTCCAAAAACTGCACCAATCATCGCTCTTCGCATCAACCTATTAGTCACCTTCATCAGCGTGACCAAGGCTTTCTCCATGTCGTCCATCTATACCTACAAGTAAGTTAGTCTACTTTTCATAGAATCCATGCTAGAATTATCAACATTATTATCCATGCCAGTATTCCTAGCATCCAGGGTAGTAAGAGTATCATTATTTTTGTCCTCCTCCATTTTAGTTTGCTCCTCATCATCATCTTCCTTTTCCTCTTCTAAACCCTCTTCCCCCATTTCATAAGAAGAATGCTCAAAATCCATCCCATCATAGTCTTCATCTACCTAGGCTTCAAACTCTTCAATTTCCAAGTCTTCCTCTTCATACACAGAGATTTTTTGTTTTCCTTTCCTATCCTTGGAAGCAGCCTTAGCCAGGTGTGTTGACCTACTACCATCACTACCTTGCCCTTGCTTCATCTCTTTCAAATCCTCATTTTGCATGCCATCTTCACTGATTGTAATAACATCATTTTGAGGGTTCAAATCTTTTTTAACCTTCTTGGACTTGGGTAACTCCAGGAGAAGAGGAGAATGTTTTATCTTCTCCGAGGTCACTTTCATAGGCTCAGAATCCATTGAACCTTTACTAACAATTTTTTGAGACATTGGGGCAGAAGGATTCGAACATATAGCAACAGGGGAAGGTATTTTTACATGGGTAATTATCCTTCTAGTAGCAACAATGGGAGGTGGACAAGGGATAGATTCCATAGCAGGGTTAGTGTTCTTGGGGGATCATTTTCATCATCATTGCGATTTTGATTATCATTTCTAGCAACTAGAGGGTTACCATGAGGGTTTAGCACAAGAGCATGATTGTACAGAGCAAGCATCAAACCTTGATACAGGGGAGGGCTAGCACCTTTCTCTATGTTAATTTGTAGGGAAGACAATAGGTAGAAAGGAAAATTAATTCTTTCACCATGCCTAATATAATTGAGCAAAGGAAAATGATACACATGTATAGACATGTATCTTCCTTCCAACGTAAAGTACCTCATTACAAACAAACTCACCAGGGCATAGGGAGGAAAAATCTCTAACCTTGCATACCCATTTTGGAAGCATTTAAGATTCTCCCCATCATGCAGAAATTTGTCCATAAACATTTAGTAGTCAACCCCACTCTTCTTCGCCACCTTTATACATTGATTCTACAATCTTGTAGCTTTCACAATAAACCTTGTTGTCACTTCAAACTCGATAGCGCCAATAGCAACATTTCCCTTCCTCCATGAATTTTTGAATTTGACAATTAAGCTCTCATTGTAACCCTTCATAGACTCAAAGAAAGGAACCATACTCACATTCTCAAACAATCTCCACAAGTCCACATTTTGTTTGAGTGTTTGGAGATTTGGAGGCTTGGTGCGCTTCCTTGGCCCACCCATCTTAGCACTCTACAAGTTTTTCGACTGCTGCAAGCTATTCCTCATAACCACATACCTCTTCGGCTCTCTACCAGTCTTGCAGAAAAATATTTTACTCAAAGTTTCAAAATAAGCCTATAAAAAATTAGAAGTCGAGAACTTCCTTTTAGGGGAAGCCAAAGACACAATTCCACGAGCCATGATCTCATAATTATTTTTGCAAATAATTAGTCTCATTAATTTTCATACCTTGCAAGTCTTCGTAAATATTGGAGGAGATGACAATAGGCATATCATCACATTTGGATTTGGTGTCCCTTCATAGCTTGAAAATATCCATGTGAGCCTTGATCACCTTGGGAAGGAGAAAATGATTATTTTTACCTCCTAAGAAGATCAACCAACTCGAAATCATACCACAATACACATCATTAAACTGCATTCCTTTAAAATCACAAGATCTCTCATGCTTCCCCCACCACTTCCCACCCCCAACTTTGTAAATTATAATCATTTTCAAAATTTTCATTAATAATCATGTCTCTTAAGGACCTCGATAGATTATTATTAACCCAATGGGCCCACCTTGTACACCTTAGCACCTCATTGGCAACACAATCAATAAACTTATTCCCTTCTCTCTACACATGTTGCACCTTACGGTTAGTAAAATAACTCTTAAGGGTCCCACGGGGGTGTAGCCACACCATTTAGAATATCCACTAAATTAATTTAGAATCTCCTTCCAAAATTACATTTTTAAAGCCATACTCCTTAAGAGTCTTTAATCCCCCTAAAACAACCATAGCCTCAACTTTGTTATTGGAACAAACACCCAAGTTAACACTATAGTTCACAATGCAATCCCCTTTGTGGTTTTTGAGCAATACCCCTGCCCCTGCCATACTGGGGTTGCCTTTAGAGCACCCATCAAAATTACACTTAATCCAATCTCTCTGGGAAGGAGTCCACACTATAGACTTTTTGGTTAACATCTTGGTCCAATTTAGGTTAGTAAGATCCTTCCTTGTGCCCCATATTTTCTTTATTCTCATCTCTTTGTAATTCGGCCAAACTTTGGAGAAACTATATCTATCAACCTCCATATTTTCCTTAACTTGTGCTTTTATTATCAAACGAGCCTCATAGTTGCTTCTCTCAACTTCCCTAAAGATCCTATTATTCCTTTCCTTCCAAAAGGGGCAAATTGACCAACTTTCTATAAAAGACTTCATAGAGTGAGGAAACACCCAATCAATGAACAACAAAAAAAGGAAGAAGGACCAAACCTCTCTGTAAAATTGGCAATGAAAGAAGATGTGCATTATAGACTCTTCATCTTGCTTACAAAGGGATCATTTGTTAGCCAATTGGAACCCTCTTCTAACCAGGTTGTCAATATTTATAATTTTTCCATGTGAGGTATCCCACCAAAAATAGTTAATTTTAGGAACCATGTTCTTTAGCCACACTTTTTCCCAATTGTGATCAGTATTGTCCTACAAGGGCTTAACCAATTCCTCATAGGCATGTTTTACAAAGAAACAACTCGAGGAGCTCCCCTTCCAAACCCATTCATCTTCCCTTTCACTAGCAAACCACTTTGCCTCCCCAATTAGATTATGAAGCCTTAGCAGGGTCAGATCCCAATCAATCTATATCTTCCCTCTTAAATTATCCCTCCTTAATATCAAATTGAACTCTTTCCATTTAGGTTCATCTATCTCCTAATTAACATAATCTAAAACCTTTTTGTCACATATCCTGGTTAAGCTTTGTTTGAGGGGATTCAAGCCATCAGTTGAAGACATAGTAGAAGTCTCAATCCAAGGGTCCTTCTAGAATTCAGTGTTTTTACCATTTCCAATTCTTTTTCTAACCCCCAATTTAAGCACATTTTTTATTTTAACAAGGTGATTCCATTAAACAAAACCACTAGGTAGTTCAATCAGAGAGAGGAAACAACCATGGTTCTTGTTCTTCAAGTACTTAGCTTGGAAGAACTTCACCCAATCTTTAGACCCTTCTAGGAGGTTCCAAACCACTTTAGCAGTTAGGGATTTATTAAGCAGTTTGATCCTTCTTATCCCTAATCCACCGACTCTTTTTAGAGTGCAAACTTTCTCCCAACTAACTAGAGACAATCTTTTTTTTTTTCTTCAGTTCTAGACCACATGCATCTTCATTGTATCTGTTCATTTTTTCCCCTATGAAGGCTAGGGTTTTGAAGAGAGACAAGTAGTAAATAGGAATATTCTATAAGGAGGCTTTAAGCAGCTGGATCTTCCCAACTAAGCTAAGAAGTTTCCCCTTCCGCCCAGCCAATTTTTTTTGAACTCTCTTAATCAGCCAATTCTAATAATTATTTTCCAACTTCTTGGAAATCAGAGGTAATCCAAGGTGGGTATCAGGTAGGACAACATCTTGACATCCCAATATTTTCACCACCCTATCCTTGACCATTTGATCAGTATTAAAGAAGTATATCTTAATTTTTTCATAGTTAATAAACTAGCTAGAAACAACAACATAGCCATTTAGAACCTATTTCCAAAGCCCAACTTCCCCCACTGAGGCTTCCCCAAACAAGAGAGTATCATAAAAAAAAATTGGTGGGATTTAGGCAAAAGAGATTAGGCAACTTTAACACCTTTTAGGACTTTTGAATCCACCAACTTTTGAATATTCCTTCCAAGAACCTCAACAACTATTATGAAGAGATAAGGTGAGAGGGGGTCACCTTTCCTAAGGCCTCGACCACAAGAGAAATAGCCTTGGGGGACACCATTAATTAGAATAGAACACATAGGGGAGGTAACACAGGAAGATATCAACTTAAAGAATCTTCCTTCTATCCCAAACTTCCTAAGAACAATAAAGAGAAACAACCAGGAGACTCTACCATAGGCCTTAGATATATCAATTTTGAAGGCCATCCCCAACTTTTTACAATGGTCCATAGAGTGGATAATTTCATGTGTGGAGATAACAACATCTAGGATGTTTCTAACTTGGATAAAACCTTTCTGGTTTGGGGCAATCATTTTGCCTAACACCGGTTTAAGTCTAAGCACAAGGATTTTAGAGAAGATTTTATAGACCGTATTACAGAGGCTTATAGGACTATAATCCTTCATTGAAGAAGTATCAACATTTTTTAGGAATAAGGGCAATAAAGGTAGCATTTATTTGGTTAAGGAGCCAGCTCAACCTAAAGAAATCTCTAGCAATGTTAAAGAGGTCATTTTTGACAATATCCCAATAGGCCTAGAAAAATGCAAGAGGAAACCCACCTGGGCCAGGGGATTTAAAAGAACCAAAAGAGAACACAACCTTTTTAAATTCTTCCATAGAAACAACATTAGTCACATTCTTTAAATCATGATAAAAAATAACTTTAGGGATCACCTCAAGAAAGTCATCATGTACCTGATTAGCATTACTCGGGGCAATGTGGTGAGAGGAGAAGAAGTTAACAACTTCCCCAAAAAGTTATTTTTCATTGGAGACCATGGTACCATCCTCTTTCAAAAGTGATCTGATCATGTTCCTGCTTCTGTGTTTCAAGGTAGATTGATGGAAGAATTTGGTATTCCTATCTCCTTCAGTTAGCCATTGAACATGTGACTTTTGTTTCCAAAAGATTTCCTCCTTTTTGTTTATCTTAAACCTTTGAGATTTGAGGTCTCTTTCCTTAGCACATATCTCATAATCCACAAGACTAGCCTCCATGTTGTCCCGAACTTCCTTTAAGTTATTTCCTAGGGAATTCTTAATCTCAAACATATTACCAAAGCTCACCTTGTTCCATCCTTTCACTCTTTGCTTGATTATACTAAGCTTTTCCACCAGGAAATACATCAGGGTGCCACTAATAGGTTCTTCCCACCAGCTTTTAACAAGGGCAACAAAATCCAAATGAAGGCTCCACATTATTTATAATCTGAAAAGGGAAAAGTCCTCTATTGTGATCAAAATTTCTTTTAAGCACAAGAGCATTATGATCAGAGCCAGACCTTGGGAGAGAAGAAAGAGAGAGGTATTAGGAGATATTCCAATTAGCAGAGATTAAAAACCTATCTAGCCTGACTTGGATCAGATGGTTTGCATTCCTTTTATTAGACCAAGTTAATTTAGTGCCTTGCAGAGGGATATCAATAAGGCTAGCTGAGTTTAGGAAATTAGCTAGCTCCATCGTGTTATCTGAATAGTCATCCAACCCCCCTGAATTTTCTAAGGGAAGAAGGGGGAACTAAAATCCCCTCCCAAAATTCAATGATCATCCTTTATATTTTTAATAGCATCATTTAAGTGCTCCCAAAGCAACAAACCGCCCCTACTCAAGTTGGGAGCATAGATATTTATTAAATTCCATTTCTCTTGGGAAGTCAAATCTTCTAGGGAAACCATTAGATTATTCCTATTAGTGGAGCATAGTGTTCCTTTTAATTTAGATGGATTCCAAAGGGTAGAAATACATCCAGAAGCCTCTTCAACCTCACTAAAAAAATAATTTGCACCCAACTAGATAAGTTTAAAATTGCCTAATCAAAAGTCTCCTTCTTCATCTTAGTTTCTTGGAGGAGAAGAACATTCACTTTATTTTCCAAGATACAGGTTTTAACCAAAAACTATTTATACAGGATATTAAGGCCCCTAATATTCTAGGAGAGATACTTCATAGAGAAAAATAGGGGACATCACCACCAAAACCCCAAAAAGGAGCAACTAGAGCTATTTCTTTTTGGACTTTGATCCTGCGATCAAATCCAAAGTTCTTTGTTTCCCAGCAGCCACATCCCTGATAGTGTCTTTGGTTCTAGAATCCTTTTGGGATGGTCTACCAACCTTATTTCCCCCTCCAACATATAGCTTCTTTTTCTTTTTTGATTTAATTGGGGCTTATGACCAATCTTCCTCATCTTCTTTATCACTAGGTTGGGGAGGAAATCCCAACAAGGCCAAAGAGTCATTCAAGTTACCTGCCTCCTTTTGGGATAAAAAGGATAATTCCTCTAAGGACATATTGGTGTCAAAATGCACTAGCTCCCCTTCTTCCAACTCAACACCTATTTCAAATTTAGGAACCTTCTTCTAGGACGATTGAAAATTATCCACCACAAGGGAAACCACCTTAGGTTAATCCCCAATGCCCATACTCACTTCTTTCCCTATAATCGACATCTCATTTTTCAGGAAGCCAGGGGTTGGGAAACTGGTAACAAGGGAGATAACCTTGAGGTTCAAGCTCTCCAAGTCATTAGAAATAGAAAGAGGTTTTGACGAAACAATCTCCAAGCCAGAGACTGGGGTTTCCTTCCCATTGAGGACCATAGCCATAAGGCAACAAAAAATTTAGATGGTTGAGCAATAGAAGTTGTGACAAGGGGGCTTAGGTAACATCTCAGAGAGAGAGAGTTTTCAGAAACATGGGGCCCATCAACCGATTTTTTCTCACGTGATTCAATGAGGTGACCAAACTTCTTACACAACTGATAAAAATGTCAAGCATTTTCATATTCCAGAGGTTGGGTCCAATTGCCAAATTTTAACTTAAGGAGGATAGAAGATGGTAATATCATATTAACAACCACATTAATATAGATACAAGCATAGACCGGTCTTGAACTCTCCTAAGTGATATTATCAATGGCCAGAAGACTACTAAAATAGTTAGATATTCCTTTCAGGATACCCATCTCCCAAAACTCGAGGGGTAACTTAGGCAGGCGAACCCAAGTTGGAGTCGTGGCACCTAGGTTAGCTGAAAGATCAAAACCCAGTTTCCATTTGTAGAGGGATAAAAAGTTCTTAAACCTAGAGTCAAAGGCCCAAGGGCCACTAGTTAAAACCTTAAGCATATCTTCATAAACAACAAAGGAGAAAAGGAAGATACTTCTTGGCATGGCATTTATAGTGACACTGCCTTTGAGATTCCAAGTAGAGGTAGCCCATTGAAAAACCAATTCAATATTTGACCAATATGCTAAAAACTTACCAACCAACGCCAGTTTAAGACTGTCCATAACTTTCATCATCAGAACTTTAGGGACGTCAACTTCCCAGCCAGTCACAAAGCAGGAAGCAAAATCCAATGACCTTTTACTCAAAGTTGGTGAGTTAGAACCCACCAGTTTATCCACGTAGGAAATCGGTTCTTCCACAAACAAGAAAGAGTCAAGCCCAAGAGGAGAGGATAGGGTTACTTTCCATAAATATCCTCAATCCTTCCCCTAAGGGAAAGGATAGAAGTACAAGGAGGAGAATTCACATGGGGAACAACAAAATTGGTCATTGCTACCATAGACACAACACTAGACAAGGAGACAACATCCTTGGAATGGGGATCCTTCCTGAGCCCCCCTCCAGACTGCCCCATGAAACAATCAAATCAAAGCAGGGGTCAGAAATTCAAAAAGTAGCCAAAGCAAGAAAAGTTGTAGAGCAAAGCCGAAGTAAAAAGAATCTAAAATAATGTTACAATTTCAAATCCAAAATGTAGGTGTTTGTTAATATGCAAACATATAATCAATAAATATAATGTTGAACTTGATGAATATATACATAATCATGTAATGAAGACATTATAGAGTCCAAGAATATAGAAAGCCACAATATAAATTTACTTAAATAATCT
Organism: Sequoiadendron giganteum; assembly: GCA_007115665.2. Lineage (NCBI taxonomy): Eukaryota > Viridiplantae > Streptophyta > Pinopsida > Cupressales > Cupressaceae > Sequoiadendron > Sequoiadendron giganteum. The sequence continues at coordinate 166,053,007 of CM021101.1, read as the reverse complement.
ATACACCTCAATGGAAATAAATAAGAACATAATTGGAAAGTATGAAAACATCCCAAGCATACACAAATCCACATATATGAATCCTAAATACATGATCCATACAACTTGATGGTAATTTACAAAAATAACATCATTAGTAAGAATGATATAGTATAAAATACAAAATGTGTATCAAAATGAGGTACAAATTCCTAGAGCCTTATAATATGTATTAAATAGGGTTATTTAAAGGTATCTAAGATCTAGGGGATCTATAATTGTGTAATCATTATCTATCATAGATGTTAGGTGTTGAAAGTCCCTATATAGTTCTTTGTCAAAGAACATCTCACTAACATTGGAGTTAAATAGGGTAGAGAAAATATTATGATTGATTTGTTTGTATTCATATTATCTAGCCACAAATCATTCATAAAAGTTGGTCTAGGGTACATTTCCAAATAACCAATAATGACAAGATTTTGAATGTGACAAAATAAGGTCCTCTAATAAGTGTCTTAGCCCGTTATAGAATAAGGCACACATTTTTTTCTTACCTAGTAGATGAGAAGGAAGTTTCTCTATGTTTCTTGAGGATGTGGTTATATATACATATACCTATACTTACATACAAAAAGATATATACATATCTACATATATACAAATACACATATTTACATGTACATACATACATACATATACACATGTACATACATACATACATTCTTAATTATATGTATACATACATACATACATTATGTATGTATGTAATGTATGTATGTATGTATACATATAATTAAGAATACCAACGATAATTACCTAGAGGTGACAAATTATGTTATAGCAAAAGTTACCTAGAACAATTAGATTTTCCTATGCAATCATTTAATCACACAAATCTAAGAATGTAAATTTATGATGTAAACAACAACTAATTTCACAACGTTTTAGACACAAAACAAAATTGCAACTTAAGAAACAAATTTCAATGCATAAGTGTGTGAATATTCTCAGTTCCTTGATGACCATGTATTTCTATCTTGGATCTACCATCAATGATTTTCTTAGTGGCTAATATTTGCCAATCGACTAATAGTTGAAATTTGGTCCGATTCCAAATTTGGCTAATAGTTCAAGTTGTAATAGGACTTGAATCGCCACATTTTAACAAAATTTTATTTTAGTCTTATTTAAATCACCAAAGAATTTGTTTTATTAAAAAATTTAATTAAATTTTTTTCCATAGTATTTGATACATGATTAGATTAAATTATCCTAAATTTTATAAGTTGTAGTAGAAATATAAATAAATTCTCCAACAATATATCATAATTATTAGTTTCTTTAGGGTCATATTTCTATTCTTTAGTTGCCTCCATTATTTAAAATTTAATCTAACACCCCTAGTTGTATTTTGTGAATTAAAATGTACTTGCAATTTATAATACTCATGGGGCCTAAAATAAAAGCAATTTCAGGCCTCATGACCAATACAAATCGCGAGTATACTTTACATTGTGTAATAAAATGAGGGTCATTAGATTATATTTTAAATCAATGGTGGAAGCTAAGTAATTTAGTGTATATTGCTTAAAGCCATTGATTATTTTCACCCTTGAGCCCCTAGTTTTCCATGAGAATTATTATTTTTAAATAGAAAGATTTGCCATCATAATTAATACATTTTCTTATTAATTTTAAAGATTCACCAAGATTTTCTACAAAAAAATTATGATGTAAAAAAAATGCCAATAAAATTTTTTTTTTTGGAAAAAGGAAAAGATTCGCCAGTAGAAATTAATATTTTTTTCCAAAAAAATGAAAGATTCGTCAAGATTTTATATCTTTTCTTGAAGGGGGACTTTTTAAAGTTATCACTATTTACCATCCTCTATCTAGTGATACTCTCCCTCTCTAATATGAGGGGGAGAAGGTCATCTTCTGCATCCACCTCATTAAAAAAAATGTAGTAGTTAGTCCATTAACATAAGCATATACATATATATTATTATTTCACTTTTCATAATGAAATATCTTTTACTTTCAACATAAAGTAAATTGCAATTCTCAAATAATTCAACTCCTATCATATCTCCTATTGATATTGAGCTGTTAGACCACATTTTAATGATCATAATCTTAGTATAAAAATCATAGACAAAATGCAAATCAACATATAACATAGTCTATAAGGGTGATGAAAAATGGGATGTAATAGAAGAGGTAGTTGGGACAACATATAGGCCTACAAAACTAACTTTTATTAACAAACAAAGAAGATTTTTTAAGAAAATGCAAGAAAATTGAGTTTGGGAAAATAAAGGTGGGATCCTAACACCTTGATGATAGGGTCGCCTGAACATTATACAAGGTTTTCCAACAGGAACATGGCCGCCTAACCATGACTGATACATGACAAAACTAAAAAAATCCAATTTTGATTAGTGATATAAGGGATGTGGGCCCCATTAGGCAATGCCAAAGATGTGTGCATAATTTTTTTGTAGCCTAATAGAGTAAATCAAAGAAATATTAACCTACTCTACTCAAAACATAAACAATATTCAAAATAAGTGTAAGTGTTAGTAAACATTGATAAAAACATAAATAGTTTTACCAAAACAAACCCTTGTTGCACCATGGAATGGTGGTTGTGCTTATGGATGGTTGGATGTGAGTGCTTGTGCCAACAAGATAAGGTTGCATTCAAGTTCATGTATATTAAAAATGGATTGGGTTATAGATTTTTGGGGTAAAGGATGGATGGATATGATTAAATATGAAATCAATAGCTCATATTGGTTGAGAGCCATGGGAAGATGAGAGGATTACAAGCATCCTCATGTGGTTGGAGGAGATAGAGGGAGAAGGATCAATGAGAGAATCAAGGGTGAAGATTTTCCTTGGAGGAAGTGGATGGACACGATGGGAAGGGTACTTGGTAGTACCCTTGAGGGATGGGCAAGTCCTTTGACCTATGTGATATGGTACTAAGGTCATGTCACATGTACTGGAGGATATGCACGATTTGAGGGGGGTTTGACTAGGGTTAGGTATGTGAAAGTGGAGGATAAATGGTTAATTGGATTAGCCCAGTAAATGAAATGTGGAGGAAAATAGGCAAATTAATTTTTGGGATGAGTATGGATGCATTTAGATAAATAAATAATTGGATTTATTTACCTAAGGTAGACTATGGGAGAAAGATGATTAAATGATTTAGACTAGAAATAGGTGCACAGGTGAATATTGTTGAATAGTGATTTTATTAATTAAATAATAAAATATTATATAATAAATAAGAATATGGGAATGAGGTAATTAATTGAGTAATTAGGGTTTGATTCAATCAATTATAGAAGAAATAGTCGAGTAATGACAATATGTCAATTTTAGGTGCCTACACCCATTACTTTTGTATCTATTATAGTATTTGAGGACTTAGAGGGGCATGATCTAAATATGATTGAAAATGAGAATTCTTACCTAGGTAAAAATAGATGAGGAAAGCATGACAATAAAAGCTTATACAATTTGCAAAAAGAGAAAATAATTGCTTTGCAATCAAGGAATCAACTCAAAGGTTGTTTATGGTGGTGATTTATGGAACATCTTTTGCAAGGAGGATGTACTAAAGCTTCAAGCCTATTTGTTGAAACATTGGAAAGAGTTTAGGCATCTCATGGTGCCCTACTAAACTCTATAAGAGTTGTTTCTCATGATAAAATAATTTTTAATAGAATCATGTTATTGCAAAAAAATCATGTATAATATATTGTTCTTGATTTTTTAGAAGAATGTATTCATGCTTCAAGTTGCAAGACCTTAAGATTAAATTAAAATTTAAGACGTAACAACTCATTAAATGTTATGCTAAGTCCTTGCATCTAGTACATGTAATCAATGAATTTGGATAATATAGAAACCCTTCACTCTTAACTACAAAGTCAAATAGGGTTCTTGAAGTTAATAGTGTATATTTACATGCCAACATCATATTTTTTCATACAAATTAGAAATGAAGAACAAGATGCATTAATTTGCTTGTGAATCATCATGGCCTTTTAGTAGGAAAGGGGAATAAAACAAGCTCCTTGTAAGAGCTCATATATGTCATAACCACTCTTTTATTTGATTTGTGAGATGGTGAAACTCAAGTCTTAAATGCTATGCCATGTTTATTAGGATGTCTACATGCAAGCTTAATTGTAATTTTTTTCTAATAGGTGATGCACTTTAGTTGGTAGAAGTAGGTGATTCTAACAACCGTATGATTGAATCTAACTGGAAGAAGAACCACTCCTGTTTGCAAATAGCCAACACCAACAATGAGAAAAATGGGCTCCTATTGCATGATAGTTTTATGTTCTAAAAAATGTGACGAACACTTCTAGAATAATTAATATTTTTTTATTCTTCAGGGCTTTGAAATTAACCTTCACAAAAGAAAAATAAATAAAATAAAAAAGGCCAAGCCTTTGGATTGTGCCATCAAATTCAACCCTAAAATAGTAAAATAAAAATAAAATTTCATGAGACTACTAAAATTTGGGGGAGAGCGTTTTGTAATCGTTGTCAAACATAAATTAACACTAAAAATGGTTAACAGTAATAGATTTCCATAATTCATACTGAATTTGCAATTTAAAAATTAATATATCTTGTCATCAATTGCATTATGGTATTTATATTTGGTATCTATCATTACAAATTTATTATATGTTGTCCTTTAATTTTTATATTCATATTTATCAAAATTTATATTCGATTAATTTAAAGTTACTAATTTTTTAGCTTAGATAGAATCTAAAATAATAATTTAAAACATTGAACCAATAATATTCAAGATGAATAACACTTATATTATTTTAATTTTTTATTAAATAATATATCTTATCTTATTATTTAAAAAATATTTTTTAATATAATAAAATATAAAAAAAATAGACATACAATTCTCGTTACATTACAATAATATCTACTAAAGACCAATAAAATCTAATGACTGCTCTTCTTTTATTGTGCATTGCTTGTGGTCTATGTTTTGTAATTACAGCAGAGGCGTTCTATCAGTCACATAATGAGTTGAAGAACCTGAGTACATAAAAACTCTTCCATTGTCATTGGCAGTTGAAAATAATAAAAAAATTACTTTTCTATGAAAAGATATCTCTCAGCATTTTTATATATATTATTAATAAATAATATATATATGCTAGTTTGTATTCCAATATTACTTTTTCGAATTTCGCACCCCATGTGAAAATGAAAAGGATTAAAGAAAACAACAATACGGAAAAGAATATTAGAAAAAGTAGAGATGATGGAGAAGAAAATTGAATAAATGTATGTAGTCCCTTTTGCCGTGATTTTTTAAAGATATTGCCGGCCACTAAATCAAATACTTCACTGACCGTATACGCACTCATTGAAGATGACAAGAAGTTACTTTATCTGACTGGGGGAGAAAATTATTTAGAAATAGTTATGATTGGATTGGAAAAGTGGGGAATCTCTTCTTCTATACACTCGCAGCTTTATACAAAGAGAATCGCCTAGCATCGGTTGAGTATTTCTTTTTTCAGAGTTTTGTAGGACTGATCTGGAGTTTATAAACTATTTAGGATTTTTTTTGGGTGATTCTTATGTTGTCTGTGGATTCTATAGGCTTCTTTGATCTCGTAGACGTCATAGTTCCTTTCTGCCATTCTTTTCAGTTGCAACTCTGAAGATGGAAGAATACATGCCTTTCCGAAACAAGAAGGAATATCATGTTTTTCTGAGTTTCAGGGGAGAAGATGTGAGAAATACTCTGGCTGGTCTTCTCTATGAAGCTCTCACTGCTGCAGGACTGCATGTGTATAACGACGACCAGATATTGGAAAGGGGAGATCTGATTTGGCCGAGCTTGGAAAGAGCAATCAAGAGCAGTGACATACGTATTCCTATATTTTCAAAAGGTTATGCAGAGTCTGCAGAGTGTCTCAGGGAGGCCGCCACAATGGTGAACACAGAGGGCTTGATCATTCCCCTCTTCTATGACGTGGATCCAACTCACGTCAGATATCCTCAAGGAAACTCCAGTCCGTACAAGCAAGCATTTCAAAAACATTCAGATCGATACCAAGGAGAAGAGATTGAGGGATGGAAGGATGCCCTTCTACAGATCTGTTCTCGCTCAGGGTAGGGCATGGATACAAGTGGAGGGTAAGTAACGGACCTCATTCTCTCTCTCTGCTTGCTTTTCTATATCAGGTGAGAACTATGCCTCCTTTCAGACTAGCCATTATTTAAAGATACGGTTTTATGGAGTAGGTTTTTTAATTTATTTTTTAATAAAAGCAGTTAAAAGTTATAAATGTTAGTGTTTTTGTCAGATGGATTATAATATTTTTAGTGGTATGTATTTAAATTTTAAAAACATAAAATTGGAAGTTGTCTTTAAGTTAAATTAATAAAATAGTAAGAGTTATTCATAAAATTTAGTTAAATCGTAGTTAATGAAGAAAATTAGATTAAAATCATTTAATATTTTTAGTTAAATTGCCATCACAACAAAGAAAATCAATCCTTCATAGTTAATAAAAATCAAATCTAACTAATCATATCTTAAAAAATATAAACTTCAATATATAAAATATTATATTTTTTATTTTGAATTAAAAAATAATAATTATAAAAATGAAAAAAATCTTTTTTATGAAATAAAAATTTAATACACAAAACCCATACTCACAATATAATTTTAAGTTGAGAAGTGGCCTAAATCTTTCTCACAAATATTTGTTTATTTTTTAGAGTAGTTTGTATGATTTTTTTAATTTTTAAATTTATTTTGAACACAACAAATATAATTTTAATTTTAAAAATTCATTTAGAAAATGTTTTAATTATTATAAAATATAGATTTGACCTAGGTCATTTTGGTAAATCATAGATTTGATCCAAAGTAGGAAATGGATAAATTTGAGGAGTAGGACCAAACCATTAAGAATGAGTGTAGATGGAGAGAGGTAGGGCTTGGACGATGTGGCAACCATTAGGGTAAATTGTGTTATTTATATGCATTTCATTGTATAGATATAACCTAACTAAAGTGAATCCAAAAAGAAGCAAAAAGGGCAAGATATGTAATTTTGGCTATGCAATTTGACCCCTACTTTGATTTACATGTGAATTATCATGAGAATGCACACCAAAATAAAATCAAGTAGCTATCATAGTAAATTTATTTAAAAAACTAATTAAAAGAATTTACATATGTCATTTCGTGGAACATGCTTCTTTGGAATGAGTTATCCACCTTGAAAACATGCAAAATAGAAAGAAAAATAGTCAATGAATAACATCATATAGGCATTCAAAACAAAACTATGTTTTCTATAATTAAAAGAAAAGAAAAAAGAGGAAAGGGATGAGAGATATTTTTCTTGTGATGGAACACAATATAACATAAGGAAACAAACTAATAGATACTGCCTTGGGGTAGCAAAAGTAATGTGGTACTATTTGAATAAGCCTTTGATCATGTGATGGTTGCCATAATCTTGTTTAAGAAAAGAAATTTAGTGACCTTATATGCCTCCTCCAATTAGTTGCATGTAAAGAATGCAATTAATTTGGATGGGAGTAGAAAAATATTTGTTAATTGATTTAATCTTGGAGAGCTCAATAATGATGTATAAGGAATGTAAGGATAACATCATGTGACACCATAAGATGATGTGGAAAAATGATAGAGAAACCACACAAAAAATAAGGTTAAACCATTATTGCAGATACAAATAATGCATAATAATATATTATTGAATTCTTTGAGATAATTTTAATTACATTGCATTGGCTAATATAGCCTTGCATTTCCCTACATAAATAACTTCCAAAACCAACAACTAACTAACGTTCTAATTTATTTATTTAATCTAATATAAACGACAAACTAATGATGTAATACTAACTATTGATGCAATCTTCAAAATTTTGCCCTTTATTACATCAACATGAACAAAGGGCAAAACATTGCAAGAGTTGAACACAACCACCCTTATGAAGACTTTGATGAAACACCTCCACCAATTCTCCTTGCTCATCTAGGAACACCAAATTGACTCCATCAATGGATCTCCTAACTAAAAAACCTACGAAACCTTTGTACAACATGAGAGAACATAAAATGTGCCCATTCTCCTTGCACAATGAGAGAACAACTTTACTCTAAAAGTCCACATCTCTTGGACAGGTGTGTCAAAACCCCTCTAATTGTGTCAAAGCCCCTCCTCTTGTGTTGAACATCAGAGAACAACTCTCCTCTAAGAGTCCACATCTTCTTCAAGTGTGTTAATATCCCTTATCTAGTGTTATTTACTCAACTACAAGACTTATTATATACATAAAGGAAAAAACAATGCCTATGGTTTGACCTTCTTGCCTTTCCAACAAAAATACACTTTCAACAATTACCATACCCTTGCATCTTAGACTTGGAAAAGAGGCTTCATCATTAAAATGTCATGCTAAGCAACTTTATCACATTCTTATAAATCCTCACACTTTGCTACACAACCTTGATACTCCTAGCACATCAAAATCAAGATTTTCTTCACAAGTTTTGGCAATTTATTTTAATTTCTTCTCTTTAGTCTAGACACCTCACATTATCAATAATTAAACATATAGCGGCAAAACCAGTTAAACATAAACTTGGAATGAATCTACAATTTATATGTTTGGAAAGAGGACTAAAAAATTATCATATATCGTACTAGGCATATGGCATCCTCAAATAATCTATACTATAATTCATTTATATTTCTAAAATATCTTTATAATAAACTGGACTTTGATCCAAACAAATTAGATTTTATTCTAAATAAGTCACTTCACACATTTGACATAGGAAAGATTTTACCCTTTTGCATTTGTTGTAAGTTTCTTGCTAGTCATTTATATAGCCTCAAATTGTGTCAATCTTGGAATTTATGGTGGTGTTGAAGGTTTGGTGGCTCTAATCAATGGCACCCTCAAACAAGCGTCACTAGAGTTTGTTCCGAGAGTATTCCACCATAGATGCAAGACTCGCCAAAAACTCGTGAGTTTTCCAGGCATTTGTATGCCGAGAAAACTCGCTGTACATTCTGGAAAAACTCGTCGTACTTTTGGCGAGTTTTTCCAGAATGTACGACGAGTTTTTTGGAAAAACCCGTGTTGTTGCCAGAGAGAAGTGTTAAATGTTGGAGTAAATTGATAGAAATAAGCAATTTTGAAGAAACAACATAAAAACAATAAAAATGTTGCATTTTCAAAGCAGTTTAAACACATCACTTTTGAAGGAAAACTGCTTCAAAAATGAAGAATCAGAAGGCCACCCAAGAAGAAAAATGTGCTTGGCGGTGGGGGCGCTACCCCTTGACCCTGCCCTGTCTCGTGACAGGGAGCACGCCCAGGGTGTTGCCCCGGAACCCTGCAAGGGGCGTTGCCCTTTGACCCCACTGGGGGCTGCCGCCCCTAGACCCCTGCTTTCAAATTTAAAAACAAAAGAAGAACTTGGTGGGGGAATCGCGTTGACAAAAAGTGATATTTTTATACCCCCTCTACATAAAGAATGCAACTTAGAATATATTGATCTTTCAACACCATTGTCACATGCATCTACAAATCTTATTCCTATAGATGAACAAGAACATATCATTGATGAATTTTTAGGACAATGGATTTTTGAAAATGATGCGATTTTGTATCTAATTTTCTTTCAAATCAATCAAATATAGCTATACTCAGCTTGTTTCTTCTATGTACTCATTTTATTGACTCATTAGATGCATCTTATCATTGAATTTTGCAAGAAAAATGTGTTTTTAATGAAGCTTAAGCAATTTTTTAAGTTGCCGAGTTTTTGCCGAGTTTTTTCCGTACCGTATTTTTCGGGCTTGGCGAGTTTTTCAACTATGTATTCCACAATGTAAACCTTCTAATCATTCGATGTATGTGGTGTTACCCATCCTTGAATTTTATCACATGCAAATGGTTAGATCATTTTACTTTGATAAGATATTTTTTTGGGATAACTCCTCTTGAAAGAAAGGTTTGCGAATGGGTTAACAAACATTGGGCCTTGTATGGGATCTTCCTTTATGTTGTCCATAACCTTACCGAAGCCTTTTTTCTTTTCTATTTTGATGAGGCTAGTCATGTAGAGGCTATGGACTTAAACATGGCCCATGGCATGTTCATGCACCTCTCTTGGTTTTTTTGTTGTGGATGTGTGACTTTATCGTCTCAGACAAAAAGATGCTTCATTTCCCTATTCAACTTGAATTTTCAAGGTTTCCTTTGCCCTATTGATATTTTTTAACTACTATTGTTGCTTCTCTTGGATAAGTCATTTACATGTTGAACTTGATAAGTTCTATCAAGATTTCCCACAAAAGTGTGTGTGTGTGTGTACTTGAGATAGATCTTTCTAAAGATTTGACATCTATACCACACCCTACGCGTGTCTTACCTTAATTTATCCACTACTTATTTGTGGTGCCAATATTTTGAGCATATGATTAAATATTGTCCTCTCACCTTTCCTCGTAATAATCCCCCCTCTTGGATTGTTGAGGCTCCTCCAAAAGTTGGTGAAAGGTGAACTACAATTGGGAATCATAAAATAGAGTTGCTCATACTAGTGTTTCTTAGGCCAAAACCTTTCCCAAGCTCTACCATCTTGTTAAGTGGGAAAAGTGATCTAGATACAAGAAGTGAATTAGCCTAGATCCAACTTTCCCTCTTTTGGACTTAGTATTAGAACACAAACCAACTTGGGTTTGATGATTGGCTAACAACCTCAAGGGAGAGATATCTACTAGGGTTTGGTTCCTTTGTTGCAAAGAGGGTAGATTTTATGTGTGATTTGATTAACCCAATTAACATAAACCTTAGATCTGAAAATTGAATTTATTGCACAAATGAAAATAGAAAGATAGAAACAGATATAGATTTGGAGTGAATAGACATAGAGTAACCTGTGTATAAAATTTGAGCCTGAATTGGAGGGACAAGGGTGAGGGCGTTCTTGTATGAGGAATGCGGGTTTTTGAACACTTGAATCAAGATTTGGAAGATACAAGTCTACTCTATACTTTTCTGGGAAAGGTTGTGTTGTATAGAAGTTTACCTTAGTCAAACCCCACTGTTGGTGTTCCCACCTCCACAACAACAATGATGATCATGGTAAAGAGTGCTTATAATTGATTGGTCAAAGACAAAACAAACAACAAATGATTGTAGTAAACAAATAATTTTGGATAATGTTACCTTAGGTATGAAACCCCTATCAAAGTGATGTCACACCATAAGTTGCCACAAAGAGTTGATGATGGATGATTGAATTACCTTGGAGACCTGCAAGAGGTTAGTCCATATAACACAATAGATTGTTGTAGCTAGCATGTAAATAAGAGATCTCATATATCTTCACCATTAGAGCATACTAGTGGATGATTTGTCATAATAGTGCCTAGTTATTCAAATAAGAGGGAAAACTTATCTATATATATGCATCCCAATTGATTTTCTTTGACATAGGCCGACCTGAGTTCATTTTACAACACTCAAGGCCGACACTCAAAATGATAAACATTAAAATAGGACATCTTTAGGACTAGGGCACTCTCACCCTAGTCTAGGTGATTTTAGCCCAAAATTCTTGGGATGTCAGAGATTTTAATTTATTTTCCCAATCTAGCCTTGAAATGAATAAATTATTAATATAATTAATTGTGTGTGCAAATTGGGTGTTAACATAGTGTGAAATTGTCAAGGGTTATGACACTAGACACACCCAACAATTGAAGTGTAATCAAGGGTGTCTTAAAACCCTTTTGAGAAGGGTAAAGAGGTTGCTCACTATAACGCGGATCCTTGCATCAGACAACAATTCTCTAGAATGTCGCGACTGACATTTATTTTATCATCGTAGTCGAAGATAACTATTCTCTCCTAACTCTCATAGTTCATTGGAGGGGTTGGAGGAGGGAGATTATACTACAAAAAAAGATGATGTCAATCCCTAATATTTAGTTGGGGAGTTTTTCTAAAGAATAGTTTTTGCAAAATCATTATTCCTCTCTTAAAGAGTTAGATAACGATGACATGCCTTTTGATTCTCGCCAATGAATTTTATCTCCTAAAATGCTCGAGGACTCATTAACCTCCCTAGGAAATATACAGTGAGAGATGTTGATCAAAATTATCCAATTTTAGATTTTTTTCCTTATAGGATGTCAAGATTGCTAGCTTTTTGCTTTTTATTGCATGTCATGTCATCTAGCCATCTAGTTTTTTTTCAACAATCACAATGGTGGATGTGGAGAGGTTACCTTTCTCTCTTCTAGGTGTCTTCAACATGTGGTAGATTAAGGTTTTGAACCTGCCAACAGGTTGATGTGGATCCTTTTAAATGTTAAAAATAATTCCTTTGGTATTAATAATATTTATGCTTCCAATGTTTTGGAGAGATCTTTAATATGATAATGAATTGTTGATTTATGCTTGTTGCAACTTGGATAATATGTGAAGACTTTAATACGGTGAAGATGGTATATAATAAATATGGGAGTTTGCCTATTTTTGGACAAATAGTGAGGGGGAGGTGTGGTACTACATGCGTAATAAATTATGCTAGGTAGCTAGTAAGAATGAGCGGGTCTAGGCATTGAGTCAACTCCAAATTATTGCTATTTGATCCACTTGGTGTCTTTTTTATCCCAATAGGGGTCATCACCATAATCTTTCTCATTGGTATATGTGGAATAATTTTTAGGTTGGGCCTAACATAGTCTTTAAACACCTTGATCATGCTACGATCTCCACTCAAATCTTCTCTTTTTCTAGTTGTTTCTTTTTTTATCGAGCCCTTGTTGGATACCATATTATTTGACCATTTTCCTATCAAATTTAATATAGAATGACATTTGGATACTCCCAAGGTTGTCAAAACTCATTTTTTTCTTAATACTTCCTTGTTAACTCATCAACCTAGATCAGCCCATATTCAAAGGGTGTGGAATTTGGAGGCTAGGCCTTCTCAGATGGTTGGATGAATTGCTTGGTGGAATAGGGCCATAATGTGCACTCACTTTCTTCACATCTATGGGCACTATATGGCTATTTTTTGTTGATGTGCATGTGAGGATAACACCTCGTATCTCTATTAGGCTACTATGCTTGAAGTTGACCTTTTCCCTTCTTATTTGTAGGTCAAAGTTGTTGAGCTTCACCATAAAAATATTTATTAATAATGATTTTCTAGAGGTGCTCAAATCAAAGCTAGACTACATTGGCTAAAAGTAGGTGATAAAGCTTCTAAAGATAATTAATGACCATGCCTTATAAGAATGCATTAAGGTTGTTCCTTGTTGGATTTCCTCCTCTCAATGAACCATTTGAATAATTGCTCTTTATTCTTGATCTTTAGGAAGTGTCGTTTACTATGACTAATGATAAAGCCCCTAGGTATGATGGCTTTCTTTGTGAATTTTACAAAACTCTTTGAATCTACGTTGGGGAGGACTTGTGTAAGGTTTATATTGAAGCCATTTTGGATAATATTATTTTAGTTTGGGAAGGCATGGAATGGACTTGACAATCTCATCAACAAGCTCTTTTCTTCAAATCTAATTTTTCTAAGGCATACGATTGTATTGAGTCATCCTTTATCCCTACAATGTTATATGCCTTAGGATTTGGACCTCAATTCATTCAATCTATTTTTATGCTTTTTGTTTATGTCTATATTTGTCTTACGTCAATTGTTAGCAATTTAATGTGTTTGGGCTCTTTTGATATGTTCGCCAATGTTGCCCTTGAGCTCCAACTTTGTATGTGCTTGTTGTTGAAAGGTTTGGGTACCTCATCTTTCTTTATGTTTCTCAATGATTGGTTAAAGGAATTTCTTTACTCAATTCTTTAGCTCCACTTGTTAATGGCTACTTTGTTGATGATTTTTTTCTCTTTTGGAAGAGGAAAATAACATAAAACATAATAATTATTGTTTGGATATTTTTCCAAGGCCTTGATTTTTCCATTCAATGGCAAAAGAATCAATTTTATAGAGAATCCTTCCTTCTCATGCTTTCTTGGCTTAATTATTTTGGATGGAAGTGGATTGATCATGTTGAAATTTTCAAAATTTTGGGCATCTCTTTTACCTTTTAGGCATCTCCAACCTTTTTGTGGGAAGCTATTCTTGCTAGAATTGAAAAAATTGCTTATTGGGTCACCAAACCTTTATCTTTGGCTAGAAAATTTCAGATTTATTCTAGGATACTTGCAACTACTCATGACTACTACTCTTTTTGTTAGGCTCCCTTTAAAACTAAAGAGCTTCTTCATGATTTTATCTAGTCTTCTTCAAAAAATTGAATCAAGGTTTCCATTGGGTGGATCGGGAATTTTTTTTCTTCCCCATGAAACAAGAGGGTTAGGATTACTTTCCACTCAATGCCAAGGTTTGGTTCTTTGCACTAAGTGGATCATTTGTGCTCTTAAGGGTAATGAAGCTTGGAAATTTTTAGTGTGGCATTGCAAGTTTTTTGGCCATACAACTGGGTGACTAGCTTAGAAGGGGATTGGTAGATTCATACCTTTTATTATGAAATATGTAGTGTAGATTCAAGGAACCTTTATGATTAAAATTATTTGGCAATCTTGGAAAACTATGAATCCTTGACTTCTTTTGAATGCTTCTAATTTGCATATTGGTCTTTCCATGAACAAAAAAATATTTGGTGTTCTATTTTCCAATGTTAAAATTGTCTTCTTGTGAAAACTTTAGTTAAAATTGTGAGACCTTTGACTTAATTATAAAATACATATTGTGAAAACTTTAGTTAAAATTGTGAGACCTTTGACTTAATTACAAAATTGATATTAGATCTTGCAAGCCTTTGTGGAAAGACCAAAAATAGTACCCAAATACTACTTTTTGGAATTATAAGCCTCGTCAAGGTTATCATCGGTTTTCTCTCCATCTACCCATAGTGCCCACCGTGAATCAACAATGGAATTTGTAGTCTCTAGTGTTAGTTTGGCATCGTAGCTTTCACATTATTTGGTCAATAGTGCTAGAGCCTAATTGCCTCAATTTGCTTAGTGCCTTCTTTTTCAAGGACTCCCCATTGGTTTTAGATTATCGGACTCCCCATTGGTTTTAGATTATCCCATATAGGCATTCTTGATCTTCGATGCTCTTTTTGTGGTCATCAAAAGTCTCCCAAAAATATTTTTCTTAGTTTTATTCTAGATCTCAAGATCTTTGGTCTTGCATGTATAACTTCTTCAAGCGATTCAGACTTCATTTTTTTTTTATAGAATATGATCTTATTAGGAGATTGGCCTAACATCCCTCACAAATTCATTTAGTTCTGTGAACATTAATTTGCAGCTTGGAATTTCTAGTAAAGACGGTGGTGAATGACGTGATTAAGAAATTGGACAGAAGGCCGTTAGAGGTTGCCAAGCACCCTGTGGGACTGGAAAGCATCACCCAGGATCTCATTCACAAATATAAACTCAATTCAGAGGAAGGTGTGGTTAAATCTGGATTATGGGGTATTGGTGGTATTGGCAAGACCACACTTGCCAAAGCCCTCTACAACCAAGTGTATGCTCTTTTTAAAGCTGCTTCCTTTCTATTTAATGTCCGCGCCACTGCTGCAGACTCCACGGGCCTCCCAAAATTGCAGGAAAAAATTCTTAAAGATTTATGCAAGTATGACCGAGAAGTCGACAGTGTCGATGAGGGCATATCTCTATTCAGAAGTCGTTTGAGAGGAAAACGTGTGCTTCTGCTTTTAGATGATGTGGATGCTAAGAAGCAATTAGATGCTTTGGTTGGGAATTGGCTGGCCCCTGGTAGCAGAGTTATCATTACTTCTAGAGACAAACACATTCTACATGTGGCGGGGGTCTCATCTGAATACATCGACGAAATGACTGGATTGCAGATAAATGAAAGTCTCCAGTTATTTAGTTGGCACGCTTTTATGAGAGCATCTCCAAACCCCGCTCACGAAGATCTCTCCAATAGAATAGTGCAGGTTTGTAAGGGGCATCCTCTTTCACTGGAAGTGATTGGAGCCTTTTTGTATGACAAGCATGATGACAGAGAATGCTGGATGGAAGTCTTTCACAACATTACTCTCCACCCAGACATTCATGAAAGACTCAAAATCAGTTACAATGCTCTTAGAGCAGAGGAAAAAGAAGTATTTTTGGACATCGCTTGCTTCTTCGTTGGAGAACACAAAGCATTGCCCATTGTATTCTGGAAATCACTGTATAAGATGGTACACACAGCTATATCTAATCTTTCCCTGAAGTTACTGATAAAGGTTGACGACAAAGGTGTGTTTGATATGCATGACCATTTACGAGATATGGGGCGAACCATCGCTGAAAAAGAGGGTACCCGACCGTGGGATGCAGTTCATTTAAGCACCGTATCCAACAATATCAATTTGTCTCGCCTTCGACTGAATGGAGGTGATTCGCAAAGGCTTGAAACGCTGTGCAGACCTGGTCTTCAATTTCTTCACTTGAAGTATCCGCTCATTGACACTCCAGCCATGCTTCCTTCAAGTTTGAGATGGTTAAGGTTGGAAGAATGTAGGTTTGCAATACAGGAGCCATTTCACTTGAGTCTTGTGGGTAACATTTCGCAATTGAGGATAATGCAAGTACACGAACATATTTCCAACTTCTTCGAATATTCACTTTCTAATATTCTTGGCCACCTGTCACAGCTGCAGCATTTAGACTTGAGAGGGTGTAGTAAATTAAATAACCTTTCTGATATCATTGGCAACCTATCACAGCTGCAGCATTTGAACTTGAGAGGGTGTAGGAAATTAAATAACCTTTTTAATACCATTGGCAATCTATCACAGTTGCAGCATTTGGACTTGAGAGGGTGTAGAAAATTAAATAACCTTCCTGATACCATTGGCAACCTATCACAGCTGCAGCATGTAGATTTGAGAGGGTGTAGTAAATTAAATAACCTCTTTGATACCATTGGCAACCTATCACAGCTGCAGCATTTAAATTTGGAAGGGTGTCGTGAATTAAATAACCTCCCTGATACCATTGGCAACCTATCACAGTTGCAGCATTTAGATTTGGGAGGGTGTGACAAATTTAATAACCTCCCTGATACCATTGGCAACCTATCACAGCTGCAGTATTTAGACTTGAGTTGGTGTATTGAATTAAATAACCTCCCTGATACCATTGGTAACCTATCACTGTTGCAGCGTTTATACTTGACAGGGTGTAGTAAATTAAATAATCTCCCTAATACCATTGGCAGCCTATCACAGCTGCAACGTTTATACTTGAATTGGTGTAGTAAATTAAATAACCTCCCTGATACCATTGGCAACTTATCACAGCTGCAGTATTTATTCTGTTCACAATGTAGTAAATTAAATAACCTCCCTGATACCATTGGCAACCTATCACAGCTGCAGCATTTAGATTTGGAAGGGTGTGGTGAATTAAATAACCTCCCTGATACCATTGGCAACCTATCACAGCTGCAGCTTTTAGACTGTTCACAATGTAGTAAATTAAATAACCTCCCTGATACCATTGGCAACCTATCACAGCTGCAGCGTTTATACGGTTTACAATGTAGTAAATTAAATAACCTCCCTGATACCATTGACAACCTATCACAGCTGCAACATTTAGACTTGGGAGGGTGTAGTAAATTAAATAACCTCGTTGATACCATTGACAACCTATCACAGCTGCAGCATTTAAACTTGAGAGGGTGTAAATTAAATAATCTCCCTAATACCATTGGCAACCTATCACAGCTGCAGCATTTAGACTTGAGTTGGTGTAGTAAATTAAATAACCTCCCTAATACCATTGGCAACCTATCACAGCTGCAGCATTTAGACTTGACAGGGTGTGGTGAATTAAATAACCTCCCTGATACCATTGGCAACCTATCACAGCTGCAGCATTTAGACTTGACAGGGTGTGGTGAATTAAATAACCTCCCTGATACCATTGGCAACCTATCACAGCTGCAGCATTTAGACTTGACAGGGTGTGGTCAATTAAATAACCTCCCTGATACCATTGGCAACCTATCACAGCTGCAGCATTTTTTCTTAAAAGAATGTGGTGAATTAAATAAGCTTCCTGATATCATTGGCAACCTATCACAGCTGCAGCGTTTAGATTTGCAAGAGTGTAGTAAATTAAATAATCTTTTTGATACCATTGGCAACCTATCACAGCTAAAGCATTTAGATTTGGGAAAGTGTAGTAAATTAAATAACCTCCCTGACACCATTGGCAACCTATCACAACTGCGGCATTTAAACTTGAGTTGGTGTATAAAATTAAATAACCTCCCTTATAGCATTCGCAACCTTCACAGCTGCAATTATTCTTTGAAGGGTGTAGAAGATAACATAAGCTGCCTTATACCATTGTGAAGAAAGGCAGTGTCATCGAGCGTATGAATTGAGTATGGATTGGTGAAGAGGGAGTGTAGCTACCGACAAGAATTCTTGGTGGCAGTGGTGGGAAAGAGAGATTGAAGGTGAGGTGGCTAACTTTATGAGTAGTGTTACTTCTTATTTAGAGCAGGAGAATTAATATACACATTTTGCTTTCTGAATTTGACGCATTTTGTTGGTTGACGAGTTTCAGAGATGCGCTTAAGTTTGGAGAGTAAACTTCACTAGTTTTACGATTGATCAAATGGTAAGCTCTCTTTTCCTTTACTCTATTTCTATGAAAAGAAATATGGGAGAGTAAATTAGATTTAAATGGAATTATTTTACATATTTAAAAGAGATAATAGATTAAAATTTGTATAATTTTATATATATTTTTAATTAACTTAAATTAATATAAAGAAAATATTTTCATTTTACAATATTTATATGAATATCAATTTTTAATATTAATTTAAATTAATATTATTTGATTATTTTAAATTTTATTAAAAAGTTGTTTTATTTTAGATATTATATATTTGTATTTTTTATTAGACATCTATTTTTTTTTCAATAGTAGAATAAATCATAGAAATCACACACAAATTTTAAAAACTTAAAGAAAACAAATTTTTTACTTTATAGCTATCTCTTCCATCATGTTGTGTTTAAGTACACAATGAATGTCTTTAAATATAATGAAATAATAATATTTTGCATGAAATGTGTATTATAGTGGAGATGATAAAGTTTGAATCTCAATTTAAAAGTTTGACCTTAAAGAACCATTCATGCACTCCTTAGGATTGACCTCGATCAATCTTGAGTCAATCAAAAGTGGTTTGTGGAAATAGCATTTTGATTTTGAGATGAGGAATGAATATCTCAGAATTAGTGTGAATGCAGGTAAAATAGAAATGGATAGGAATGCACAAGTATGAGATTGCAAGCTAACTCCAGCAAGAATGTCACTTGCTGATATATTATAACACTAAGACATCCACATCAACTTATGTAATAGATTAAATGAGAATTAACATGAGTATGCAAATTTTATCATTACACAAATAAAAGCTTACATGCAAGCCATGACAAAAAACTATCATAAAATTTATTCCATCTTTGAAAGCCATTACTCATACAATATTTTTAATATAAAAATAAGTTGTGGTCTTCTAGTTTCATGTAACTGAAAGGAATTCAACTTTAGTTTCAGCTGCTACTCTATAATTTTTCATCTATATTAAAAATCACCACATACTTGAGAATGGACACAAATGGTGCATAGAATTAGAAAGAGGTATTTGAAAACTCTAAAATAGATGCATTGATCATAGGGAGGAATTGAGTCAAAAAATGATAGAACTATACATCGAGATGAAATAATAAAAAATGAGTTGTAAGGGTAGGAAAAGATAGAAATCCAAAAATTTTGTCCCTCTCATCTCCCCACTAGTTAATGGTAGAAAAAATATTAAAACACACCCTGATCCACTTTCTTGAGACATAACTTTCAAGATTTTATAGGATGGATGAATAGTACTTGGCCTCATAGAAATTGGTTCGAGAATTCAATGATTTAAATAATAAAGAAGGTAAATTTTGTTATGTAAATTCTCTTTCATTGTAGTGGTTAAAAGTAATATTAAATAAAATATGCTAAACCACATATTTGAATGCCATGTATTTTTGGTTTTAATGAAATATAATTTTGTACCATCAATCTTTTATGGTTTATATAAAGATTTAAAAAAATCATTTTTGTACTAACAAATCTTCATTATATAACGGTGTATTTTTTGTCATTGTAATATTAACTTTGTTGCTAATACTCCTTAGTTGAATCATCTAAAAAGATAGTCTTATTTTTAAAAGTTTATCTTTGTGAGGGCTATGATAAGCATAAATACCTTTTTCTTGAGACATGAGAAACTCGTTCTCTATTATTATTAGATTATGAAATAGAAAGTATGAGAATGTTAAATTTATTTCAATTCTTCTCTCGTAGACCAAATTCATACATTTGAAGATATAGATGCTTGATCCTTTTCCCCTTGTTTATGATTTGTTTCCCAATGGAAAACTTATTATTTCCTTATGGCACCTACAATAATTCATAAATTGGTTTTAAAATATTCTTTTAGTTATTTTTTCTTGAATAAGTGGTTTGAACATTTAGTACTAATTTCTTATTCAAAAAATCTTCCAAGACAAAAAAGTGCAATATGAAAAAGGCAATTGCCCCATATACAAGGACATTAACTCTTAATAGAAAACATGCACAAGGAATACAAAATTTAATGTAGTACTCTACAAATAATGATAGGAACTGCACCCCTCATAGAGAATAAAATATTCAATGTATTACTATAAAAATAATGGTAAGAACTGTACCCTTAATGACTAATTTATGCCACATTTTATAAAAAAAAACTACACTTATTGAAGAATATCAAAATAGACATTGTAATGTCACTTTTATCCTTAAATTGCTTCTTGGTATTATTGTGGTGATCAATTTGGACCAGACAACCCAAAATTTATCATGGATCTATTGAGCTATACATATGTGCTCCTTATCTAGGTTATTGGGATTTGAGGACATCCTAACATGCAATCTACATCCATATCTTTTAGCTTCCAATTCCCAAGATTTGATTTGTCATGGGAATTAGTTAGTTTTTCAATTTTATTTAGATTTTAGGATTTATTACCAACAAAAGATTCCTTGGCTTATCATTTCTGTTTGTGGGAACTTGTAATAGGACATTATCAATTTCTCTAGTGTTGTCCTTTTGCGAAATGCCCTTGTAGACGCATTCTCCATTTTTAACCTAAACACAAATTTTATAGATGTTTTATGTGATTGTAATCCACCAACACAAGTAGCTTTTGACATTACTCACCCAATTGCCTATTGATTATTTTTTTCATCAAACTTGCATCTATTTTTTATCAAATAAATATCTAATTAAGATATAATTGACAATTGCAATGTAAAAATGTTTGTAAGATACTGAACATTTTATGGATTCTTTGCTTCTATGGTGTGCAATAACTAAAGTGTGTCATGCTTGGTTGGCACTAATTTGATTGTTTTAGTGAATAGAAAATCCTTTTTTAGTTTCTCTTTAAGATTCATTTTTCATTAGTAGTTTTTGACTACCCATGAATTATGGATAACTTAAGCTAATTGTTATCATAAAATAAAATGAAAAATCTAAACTATGATGATATGTTTCTTTTCCCATAACAAATCAAATTTTATTTTAGTTTACATATGATCTTTTTTAATATAGGATCCCAAAGAAAGATTGCAAATGGGTCTAGGCCAACTCATGCATCAACATTGATGAAAACATAATTGAGAGTAGTCTTTTTTCAAAGTGTTCTAGTTGCAAATGCCATTGTAGATATGTATTGAAAATATTGAAGACTATAATAGAACAAGTTTAGGTCTAATGGTGGGGACTAAGGATTTTCACACCATTGACCCATATTCAAATCCCATGAGATAAGGGCTCCCTTGCAATGACAATAGGGCATGTTGAGATATGGGTCACACTTATGGTAATGCATAAACCACACTATGTTTCACCATGGGGGCATATTGAGGTAAGGTCAAATGCAAACATATTAAACAGCCAATCCCATCTCCATTTACTCTATAAGTTTCCCCCCACTAATTCAAGGTTGTGTAAACTTTCTTGAGAATTTACCCCAAATTTTTAGTTCCTTGGGAATAGATTGAACAATTGAGTTGCTGAAATATATAAATAATTCTTATATGAAACCAACTTTAAATGTTGTGCCAAGCATGGGGAATATTAGGCACAACTAGAATTTATAGGGGCTCGCCTTGTTTATGAGAACCATCCCTACAAGATTATTTCCTCCAAGTGGTGTGGTCTAAATCATTGGGCCACTAATTCACTTTGATATCAAAAAATTGTCAAATAATAAATAAGGAAATTCAATTATTTGATAAAATGCCTCAAATAGATGTGGTCTCATGGACTAAAAAAATTGTAATATATGTGAAAATGGGTTGGTTGAATAAGCATTGGAAACTTTTAATGGATAGGTGTAAATCTAGAATGCAATGATATAATTTCTTTACCCATAATAATCAAATTTTATTTTGGTAGTTTAGTGATATAAGATCCCAAAGAAATCTTGAAAATGACTCTAAGTCCAACTAATATAAGAGATGATATCCACATTCATTAAATCATAACTAAGAGGGGGTTTTGTCAAATTTTTTAGTTATAAATTCCTTAGTAGATATTTATTTAAAATTTAAATAATTGTAGCCCATCAAGTTTGGGTCCAATGGTGGGAAGAGTCTAAATTTCACAAAATAAACCCAAGTTTAAATCCCACTAAGTAGGGACTCCCTTGTAGTGGCCATGTGAAACCTAGAGATAATGGTCAGATTTATGGCAATGCATGGACAAGTGCCCACCCTTATGTATTGCCATGGGGGTACCTTGAGGTACTTAGGTCAAGTGTAACCATATTAAGGAACTATACCTAACTCCATGTCCTCTATAAGTGCCTCCCCACTAGCTTGGGTTAGTGTAAAATTTCTCAAGGATTGAACATTTAAACCATTGAAAGATATAAATAATTTTAATGATATGCCAATCATGGGGTGGATCAAGCACAAATAGATTTATTTAGGGCTTGTGCTATCTCCAAGAATCATCCTTGTGAGATTATTTCCTCCAAGTGGTGTGGTCTAGGTCATTGGGCCACTAATTCATGTTGATATCAAAAAAATGTTGAAGAATACATAATAAATTAAACTCTTTTCCAATATGCCCCAAAGAGATTTGGTATCGTGGACTATAATGATTGCATTATAAGTAAAAATGGGTTTTTTGAATATACATTGGAAACTTTTGAGAAAATGCAAGGGATGAGTGTAAATCTAAATTCCATTATCTTTGCTAGTATTCTTCTAGTCTATTCCAAAATGGGAGCTTTAGAATACCTAGGCTATGTCGGGTTTTGAAATCGTTGCTCACTCTTCTAGAGGAATCAATACTCTTCAAGGTCAAGGAAATGTCATTCACAAAGATGAATGAATCAACATCAATAAATAATGAATGATGATATGCCAATTGTTGGGAGTGGATAATCTCTCCTCCACTTTGGGCTTGGTTGGACCTAGAAGGGTGTTCCTAGAATTGTCCATAATAGGATTGATCACAACTATAAATAGATGAATAATCAAACTTCCAATAGTATCTAGTATATGCCTAGCCCCAAAAATATCAATAGACCAAGGATTGACCCAATCCACATATAACCTCTATTAAGCTAATGAAAACATGCAAGACATGATTCTTTAAGGGTAAAAACTGTTGAAGCTCGTTGGAGATGTTTCCCTAGGAATAATACTAAATTATGAAACACACACAGACTACTATTAATTTTACACTACTCTAGTGAATTATGTTTTTCATTTTACGCATATGGTGATCATTATTTCTATGACCAATGCCTTGTAGTGGGTTACATAGTCATAGTTGCTAAAAGAAACAACACATAGAAATAGAAAACAGATATGATAAATTGATAATTGAACATGTTTAATTGTCCCACTCCAAACTCGAGAAATCCATATGTAATATTGAACAGACCATTACAATGATTTAGAATGCTGTGACATTTATCTAATCACTATTACATTTAAATACCAACAAATGTGACAAGAGAAAACCCTAAGCTAAGAAGAACCTATCACACTTCATTGCTCAAAAGTTTCCTTGAAGATATATAAATGACTAAGGAGATATTCAATTACAAATATCTATTATGTACATTAGCTACCTCATTGTGATTTACAAAATGAATTGCTCAAATGGCAACTAGACTTGCAGGATTAGGAACCCTAGAAGCTCTTTGGTACTTACAATCATGTGAAAATGATAAATGATTGATTGCTTGAATGAATGATAAGTGAATTGATATTTATAACCCTGTGTTTTGTCACTTAGATCTCACGGGAATTTGACTAAAAACTAGATGTCATAATGTCATGTGTAAAACAATTTGAAATCCTTTAAAATCTAGTGAAATGGAAGCTTGGAGCTTGTGTGGATACCAACTGCATAAAGAACTCAACGATCACATTAATGGAGGAATGGTGTTCTTCATCATCCATTGTTGATTTTGAATTTAGATTCGTGTCCGTGGGATAAATAAGGTTTTTTTGTGTGGAAAAGACTAATCTTGTAATTGCAAGAGTCAAATCTGACATTAATTTCATTTTTGGAAAGATCTAATGAGTTCAAAGTTGGATATGGAATAAATACAAAAGTTTGAAGAGGAATTATAGGTGAAAAAGGGATGTGAGATGTCCATGTAGAATACTAACATCTAAAAGAAGTTTGAATGCACTTTGAAATTTCGAATGTCAAAGTTGGAGAACAAGAGAGAAATGTATTTTTATCAATTCAGAAACCCCTCTTATTATGAGACTAAAATATTTGCTAAACCCAAGACTTCATAGAACCCCATTTGACCTTTTTATTAGCAAAAAATGGCATCACATACAACATTGCTATGTAGATCCACCTTGTACATTACTCTAAAACATTATTCGCATGAATAAACTGCTCCTTAAAAGTGATGCACATTATACTTCTCCGAAGGATGAATAAGAACCTAATGAAGGCGGGAATAATTTGTCTCCTGCATTGTGCAGGAGCAACTTTTGATATTATGCATCTTTTGATGTTGTTCATTATAGATAAAGGTGTTCTTCACTTTGTAGGTACAAACAAGAATTCCATTGTCGTGTAGGGGAGAACAATATATAATCTTCAGAAATCTCAAGAAAGAGGGGGCATTCTTGCCTGAAAATTATCTTCAATCTCAGATATGGCATTGTAAGCTAAAGTGCTAATTACCATTAAAATTTCCTTTAAAAACATCATTCATGGCTGCAAAGGAAGTTTGATTATCACCTCATCAACTCAAAAAAATATGGTCAAAATATCCATCTCAGACGTTTTCCTTTTGTGCCAATCAAAATTGTTTTTATGAGAAATGCAATGCTCTTAAGAAAGTAGGAAACCATTGTTTTGTTCGGATTGTCTTTAGCATTGCGAATTTCATTAATTTCTTATCTTTGTGATTCTAATTCGAATGTCACTGGGTTGATTATTTCTGTTTGGATGGAGAATACTTCCCAGTTTTGTAAGCCTTGAAATGGAATATCTCATTTTTGTTGTTGCTTTCTTTTTAGATAATGCTAATTGTTTAGAGACTATATTCAGATAGCCTAACTTCTAATTAATTGGATGTATTTTAAATAAAAAAGGTTACTGAATTTTCTGCTGATGAATACTTCATGGATGAAAGCTCTGTTCTTACTATAACTGATTTGTGTGCCATGATTATTGCGAAGGCATAATTATTTGATTGTCACGTGCACTATTTAGGACTTAAATTGTTCTTCTTGTGCTTCATGATTTATCTTTCCCAATTGTCAAGATATATATTTTGCATAAATTAATATATTTTGAGTTTTGACTTTTTGTTCTAACTGGTGTATATTATGATCCAACTGTTTCAACAAAATCTTGTTTCTAGAGAAGTGGTTTAATTAAATCTTGAAGTTGACCAAATAATTTTATTGCAGTGCTGAATCTGTTGTTCCAAGATGCAGTGTTCTAATTGCTTCTTCATTACAAATAGCTGGGAGACTTGCTTGTCAGCTAAGCTCTGAGGTTTGTTGTTTGCCTCGTTGTACAAAAACTGCATCCTTCTTATTCTTTTTGTCACATAGCTGGTCTGTCACTCTAATGAGCATGGGACTTTGAGGTTTGGAGGATAACCCCTTTTAGAAGCTTCTCTTTTAAAGTTACTTTGTTTCTTTGATCAAATGCACTCATATGCTTTGGAACTGAATGGTTAAATACATTCTTTTCTGTTGAATGATTAAGTACATGCTATTCTTTGAATATTGAATTGTATGAAGGATTTCAATGAAGTCTCATTAATTTTCAAGATATTAATTTTTTAGTCATTTTAAGTTTGACCTGCTTACTCTGCTCCACAGAAGCAGACACAAGTGGTATCAATTCTGTTCTATGCAAGGTATAGATATGTTCTTCTACCTCCCTCCTATCTCCATGGTTGCTGCATTTATGGGAGATGTTGCGGCTCTATTGTCAATGCAATTTATTGGTTTGTAACATTTCCTCCTGTAAACAATATTGGATGCATGTTTCTAAGTTCTTAGTGTTAGGTTCAGGACAGACATAATAGAAATATATTTTAATGCATATCAATTCTCTATTTTATAGAAATGTCTATATTTTAAAGGTAGAATAATAGTTTTAACTCTCATATAACTATTTGAAATTTTAAACTGAAAAATAGTTTACAACATTTATAAATGTGTTAACTCTGATGATTAACACGTTAATATCTTACTTTAATATGAAGGGGTTGTTATGAAACTATAGTATTTTGAACTGCTCAAACTTCTCTTAGACAAGCACTTTGGCGAAAACATTTGCTGATTAATCTAAAGCTTCTTTAAAAAGCCTGTTACTATGACAGGTCTTCAATTTTTTTGAACTAAGTCCATTACCTTGACAGGGTTCAAAGTTTGATGATGAGCTTGTTGCTTTGACAGGTATCAACTTTTGATAAGGAGCATGTTGCTTTGATAGGTCTCAAATTTTGATAATGAACCCGTTACTTTGACATGTGTCAAACTGGGATTTGTTTTCTCCATGTTGCAATTTAAGAAAATGACCAAACTTTAGTGGCCAATATGACTAGTCATCAACTATCAATCTAAGACAACTTTGTGTTACCACTGAAAATAATATCTAAAATACCACATATTGGGTGCAATCACTAAAAATAATATCTGAAATAACACACATTGGGTGCAATATAATATTGAAGTGTGATTACCACACCAATCACAAGGTGTCAAAAATATGTTGGAAGTAAAGGAGCTAATTTCTCCCGTGATTAGCATGAGTAAGAACAAATATGCAAGATTACATAGGATTTTTATTATTTTTCTTTGTTTTTAAAGCAGTTTTAAAGCTGTTTAATTCACAACTATTTTAAGCTTTGCTTCTCATCTGTTTCTTTGAAGACCTCTATTCAAAGAGGCTGTTGTAACCTCTTTTTATGATCAGAAAAATAAGCTCTGTTTTTCTGTAGTAGTTTTTCAATACTCTGTTTTCTGTCTTTGCCTATCCAGCAAAATATATGAAGTCTCCACTCGAATCTAAAATATATACAAGATTCCCCCCTTTTGGTAGATGAGAGAGGAAAATGCCAACAACTTGGTTTCCTTCTCTGTGACTGTTTCAAACAAAGGATTAGCAACACATAACATAGACTTTTGTGCTTTCTTTTGAAAATAATGAATGAAATCATGAGTATGTTGATCATATGAAGAACACAGATGTATATCAAAGCAAATACTAGAAAGATAACCTTGATGTCCACAATGAGAACAAAATTGGACATTATTGAACTTAGTACATTTTGCTTTTGGTTGCTTAGATTTTTGAACTTAACAAGAATCATCAACAAATGTAGACTCAACATGATATTTATTTATATCGCCCCCTGATACAAATGTTATGGGTTTAGAATATTCTAAAACATAAGAGCAAACAAAACCCTTGTAACCAAGACAACATTTTCCCAAGGTTGCCACGAGATTGGTATTGGTACTGGTACAGGAGATTGGTACCAATACAACTTTTTTTTGAAAATAGGAGACGGGGTACTTGGAGACGCCATTTTTTTTAATATAAATAAAAAACAAAAAATTAATAAATTAATATTTTATAGAATATATCATGACATTGAACATTCAAAACAAGAGTAGTAGTCAAGTTTAACAATGAACATTAACTTTAAAGTCTAAATATACAAATGTCGTTGTGTCAAAGAGTGACAACACTTTATGTTTTCACGTTATAAACTTTTTATACTTTTAAGTTTCACGGGAGACACCAAATTTTTAGTTGGGAGACGTCGACTCAAGAGATGATGCATCAAGTTTTCGAGCTGCTTGAGGCATTTTCGAGGACGTCTCCGGTACCAGAGACATGTACCAATCCTCGAGATGCGTCTCAGGGAGCAGGAGACACTTCTCCCAGCAACACTGCATTTTCCCTTATTTGTTTTATCATTTATGAGATTCCCAAACTCTCACAATAGATTTATACTTTCATGACTTTGGTTGGTGACATTTTTGGACATAACATTTTACCTTTTTGACACAATAGAAGACGCAACTTCTTTTTTCAAGGACATATTGATTTTACTTGTTTGCTTTGTTGAAATGTAAGAAGAACACACATCTTTCTGCTGTGTGTTTCCTGAATCCTAACTGATCTTGTAATCTATTGAATTCTTTTCTCAATAATATTTATTGATTATAATATTTAACTGATCTTGTTATGCTTACAATGTATCATTAATAAATAATAAAAAATAATACTGTAAAATGAACCTCCAATGAAACAATCACTGCCCTTAGCACCTTTCTCAAACTGAACCATCCATGAAACAAATGTTGTATTTAGTAATCTCTTTCCCGTTATTGACTTCGCAAATAAAAACTTTCAACTTGCAATCAATATGTATTAATGCTTTCTTTTTTTATCAGAAAACACCAAAAAGAAACAATTTCAATAATAAACATACCAGAAATCATCGGCCTCAATAAACTTATACAATGGCTATAATCAACTTAGCACCCTCCCAGAGCGGAGGGAAACAGCTTGAATCAGTAGATACAATGGCAGCAACAAACATATGCAGCGCCCGAAAAAGAAGCAAAACAATCTTCTCTCCTGTTGCTTCTGCTCATTATATGCGGAGGAAAGTGCTCCTCCTTTTACAAGTTTTTTCTAGAAACGTTCATCAAACATCTTGGCATCCACATCCTCATTTATGTGCACGCTCTGCTCGACTCCAATTCACTCTTCCCTGCCTCGAAACCAACTTGACTTGTTTTAAAATTTCTGCCCCAACCTTGTTTTGCGTATATGGCACCTTCTTCCTCAACTCATCAGCAAAATAAGGAACCTTTCTCTAGGCCATCTCCAAAATTATTTGATGTCCTCATCAATTACAGATACCCTGATTTCAGACAAGATCTGACTTCTAGGCTTTGCAATTCTCTTAAAGAGTTGGGAGTACGGGTGTTTATTGATTCGGAAGAGCTTGAAAAGGGAGATTCGTTCGTATTTATCACTAAGACCGCTATCCGCCTTGCCAGAGATCACATTGCTATCTTCAATCTCAAGCCATCAACAATTTGTCGATGCTTCATGATCTCAGCAAATGAACAATGGATATGCAACAACCGATCGTTCTGATACTACTTTTAGGTCTAAGATTTTATAAGGATGTTTATATTCTTACTGTATAGACAGAAGAACAGTATAACTGTCATATAACTATTTAAACTGAAAAATAGTTTACAGACATTTACAAATGTGTTAACCCTCATGAATTCCTGAATATTAAACTTATAATCTATTTTAAATGGTTATCTATCGCTAATGGAATATTTTTTTCTTTCTAGTTACCTTTACCTACAATTTTTTTCTTTTTGAAGGTGAAGATGAAATTTGCTTGGATGAAAATAGCGGGAACTATATAGAACAAACCATTCCGCAAGATTGTGAACAGTACTTTGAAAAACTTCATGGTTAAGAAACCAGTGAAGCGTCTAAGGACCTCTTTGAGAAATTAACTCTCTTGCTGGGAATAATGCTAAGTTTGACAAGATCACTTCTAGTTGTTAAGTATTCTGCTGATGAACACGACACCAAAGAAAACATTCGGAGTGCTGCACAGAAACCTTGCATCATTTGACTTCATAAAACCATTGGAGATTCGAATGTGCAGGTATGTTTTGGAGTGCTCTGCATTTTCAAAAAACGTAAAATACATAATTCAAAAGTTGGCACGGATTTGTGTATTTTAACTTTTATAGGTTGAGATGGCTAGATTGCATGCATTGAGAAGGATTCTGCAAAGAGGTATGCATTGAGAATGATACTGCAAAGGGCTGTTGAGAATCCCAAGAGTCACTTATTGTCATGGGAGAGCATGCTTCTGATATTTTCTCTCTAATACAAATTTTAACACAGGTATTGATGAAGCGATTCGTTTCTTTTTCAGATTTACAATTGAAATATAAAGTTACGTTATTAGGCTTAATTTGTTCTGTTTGAACTCATTCTTCCTTCAATTTATATTCTTCTAAGGTTTATGACAAATGAGCTAACAACATTTGTTGGTGAAAGTTCATAACTTTTTCCTCCTTCTATACAGAGGCTAGTTAATCCAGCAAGATCTCCTAAATTTTCTTTTATAAACAATAATTATATCTACCTCTGTGAAGGCTGAAGAAAGTTCACAGGTATAGTCAAGCCTGGCTCTCATTTAATATATAATTCCTTTATGATTTAGTATTTTTCCTTTAAAGAAAAAATTGAATTAATACTCGCTGTGCTATTCAATTTAATATTGAAGAGAAAAAGCTATAGAATATCGGTTCAATTTTTTTTTAGCTAAATGTGGTATTCACAGTGTGCTAAAACATCTCTGGAAATTGTATGACAACCTTTTGGACGTGTAGACCATGAACCAAATGTTTTTTGGTATTATACTTAATGTTGCAAGAACATACCATAAGATCATATATATTGAGCATTGCGTTGGTAGCCACAAGCTGCATGTAATAGTTGTTCTTCCTGTACAGGATAGAGACCACGTCAAGTTTGGCAACTACTCTCCCTGTTCAATTGCCTTCTCCAAAATTGACTGTGCAGTCAACAGCAGTTAAAATAGATATGCCTTCACAGTCGGACTCTATCGTGTCCACCTTCCATATGGTAAAATCGGATGACGGTTTGAAGAATGTAGAAGATGATGATTGGGACAATTTTCAGCATTTTCCAGTCTTCACCACAGTAATTTCTGAGAACACTTATTGGCATGGATCAAGTGCTGCAGCTGTGACAGGTTGACAATGGAATCAGGGAGGTTATTTAAACCTCTGAAACTTTATATTTTCAAGTGCGGCAGTTGTGACAGGTTGCCAATGGAATCAGGCAGGTTATTTAAATCTTCACACCATCCTATGTTAAGTGCTGCAGCTGTGACAGGTTGCCAATTGAATCAGGGAGGTTATTTAAACATCCACACTCTTCTATGTTCGAGTGCTGCAGCTGTGACAGGTTGCCAATGGAATCAGGGAGGTTATTTAAATCTATACACCCTACCATGTTCAAGTGCTGCAGCTGTGACAGGTTGCCCGAGAAATCAGGGAGGTTATTTAAACATCCACACCCTTCTATGTTAAAGCGTTGCTGCTATGACAGGTTGTCAATGGAATCAAGGAGGCTATTTAAACCATGACAATATTTTATTTTCAAGTACTGCAGCTGCAATAGATTGTCAACAGAATCAAGGAGGTTATTTAAACCTTTCAAACTTCCTATTATGTTCAAGTGCTGCGTGACAGGTTGACAATGGAATCAGGGAGGTTATTTAAACCTCTACAACTTTCTATTTTCAAGTGCTGCAACTGTGACAGGTTGCCAATAGAATCAGGGAGGCAATTTGAACTTTTACACCCTTCTATGTTCAAGTGCTGCAGCTGTGACAGGTTGCCAATGGAATCAGGGAGGTTATTTAAATCTATACACCCAACCATGTTCAAGTGCTGCAGCTGTAACAGGTTGCCAATGGAATCAGGGAGGTTATTTAAATGTCCACACCTTTCTATGTTCAAGTGTTGCAGCTGTAACAGGTTGCTAATGGAATCAAGGAGGCAGCTGTGACAGGTTGCTAATGGAATCAAGGAGGTTATTTAAACCATGACAATATTTTATTTTCAAGTGCTGCAGCTGCGATAGATTGCCAATAGAATCAAGGAGGTTATTTAAACCTTTAAAACTTCCTATTATGTTCAAGTGCACAGGTTGACAATGGAATCAGGAAGGTTATTTAAACCTCTACAACTTTCTATTTTCAAGTGCTGCAGATGTGATAGGTTGCCAATGGAATAAGGAAGGTTATTTAAACCTCTCCAGTCTTCTATATTCAAGTGCTGCAGTTGCCACAGGTTGCCAATAGAATCAGGGAGGTTATTTAAGCTTTTACACCCTTCTATGTTCAAGTGTTGCAGCTGTGACAGGTTGCCAATGGAATCAGGGAGGTTATTTAAATCTATACACCCCACCATGTTCAAGTGCTTCAGCTGTGATAGGTTGCCAATGGAATCAGAGAGGTTATTTAAACGTCCAAACCCTTCTATGTTCAAGCATTGCAGCTATGACAGGTTGCCAATGTAATCAAGGAGGTTATTTAAACCGTGACAATATTTTATTTTCAAGTACTGCAGCTGTGATAGATTGTCAATAGAATGAAGGAGGTTATTTAAACCTTTAAAACTTCCTATTATGTTCAAGTGCTGCAGTTGTGACAGGTTTGACAATGGAATCAGGGAGGTTATTTAAACCTCTACAACTTTCTATTTTCAAGTGCTGCAGATGTGACAAATTGCCAATGGAATCAGGAAGGTTATTTAAACCTCTACAGTCTTCTATATACAAGTGTTGCAGCTGTGATAGGTTGCCAATAGAATCAGGGAGGTTATTTAAACTTTTACACCCTTTTATGTTCAAGTGTTGCAGCTGCGACAGGTTGCCAATGGAATCAGTGAGGTTATTTAAATCTATACAGCTTACCATGTTCAAGTGTTGCAGCTGTGACAGGTTGCCAATGGAATCAGGGAGATTATTTAAACGTCCACACCCTTCTATGTTCAAGTGTTGCAGCCGTGACAGGTTGCCAATATAATCAAGGAGGTTATTTAAACCATGTCAATATTTTATTTTCAAGTGTTGCAGCTGCGATAGATTGTTAATAGAATCAAGGAGGTTATTTAAACCTTTAAAACTTCCTATTATGTTCAAGTGCTGCAGTTGTGACAGGTTGACAATGGAATCAGGGAGGTTATTTAAACCTCTAAAACTTTCTATTTTCAGGTGCTGCAGATGTGACAGGTTGCTAATGGAATCAGGAAGATTATTTAAACTTCTCCAGTCTTCTATGTTCAAGTACTGCAGCTGTGACAGGTTGCCAATAGAATTAGGGAGGTTATTTAAGCTTTTACACCCTTCTATGTTCAAGTGTTGCAGCTGTGACAGTTGCCAATGGAATCAGGGAGGTTATTTAAATCTATATACCCTACCATGTTCAAGTGTTGCAGCTGTGACAGGTTGCCAATGGAATCAATGGTTATTTAAACGTCAAAACCCTTCTATGTTCAAGCGTTGCAGCTGTGACATGTTGCCAATGTAATCAAGGAGGTTATTTAAACCATGTCAATATTTTATATTCAAGTGTTGCAGCTGTGATAGATTGTCAATAGTATTAAGGAGGTTATTTAAACCTTTAAAACTTCCTATTATGTTCAAGTGCTGCAGTTGTGACAGGTTGACAATGGAATTAGGGAGGTTATTTAAACCTCAACATCTTTCTATTTTTAAGTGCTGCAGATGTGACAGGTTCCCAATGGAATCAGGAAGGTTATTTAAACTTCTCGTCTTCTATGTTCAAGTGGTGCAGCTGTGACAGGTTGCCAATAGAATCAGGGAGGTTATTTAAGCTTTTACACCCTTCTATGTTCAAGTGCTGGAGGTGTGACAGTTTGCCAATGGAATCAGGGAGGTTATTTAAATCTATACACCCTACCATGTTCAAGTGCTGCAGCTGTGACAGGTTGCCAATGGAATCAGTGGTTATTTAAACGTCCAAACCCTTCTATGTTCAAGCGTTGCAGCTGTGACAGGTTGCCAATGTAATCAAGGAGGTTATTTAAACCATGTGAATGGTTTATTTTCAAGTGTTGCAGCTGTGATAGATTGTCAATAGAATCAAGGAGTTTATTTAAACCTTTAAAACTTCCTATTATGTTCAAGTGCTGCAGTTGTGACAGTTTGACAATGGAATCAGGGAGGTTATTTAAACATATACAACTTTCTATTTTCAAGTGCTGCAGACGTGACAGGTTGCCAATTGAATCAGGAAGGTTATTTAAACTTTTCCAGTCTTCTATGTTCAAGTGTTGCAGCTGTGACAGGTTGCCAATGGAATCAAGGAGGATATTTAAATCTATACAACCTACCATGTTCAAGTACAGCTATGACAGGTTGCTTATAGAATCAGGGAGGTTATTTAAATGTCCAAACCCTTCTATGTTCAAGTGTTGTAGCTGTGACAGGTTGCCAATGGAATCAAGAAGGTTATTTAAACCATGTCAATATTTTATTTTCAAATACTGCAGCTGCGATAGGTTGTCAATAGAATCAAAGAGATTATTTAAACCTTTAAAACTTCTTATTATGTTCAACTTTCAAGTGCTGCTGCTGTGATAGGTTGACAATAGAATCAGGGAGGTTATTTAAATCTCAACGACTTTCTATTTTCAAGTGCTGCAGATGTGACAAGTTGCCAATGGAATCAAGAAGGTTATTTAAACCTCTATAGTCTTCTATGTTCGAGAGTTGTAGCTGTGACAGGTTGCCAATAGAATCAGGGAGGTTATTTAAATTTATACACCCTTCTATGTTCAAGTGGTGTAGCTGTGACAGGTTGCGAATGGAATCAGGGAGGTTATTTAAACCTCCACTCTATTATATTCAAGTGTTGCAGCTATGACAGGCTGCCAATTGAAGAGGAAATTGATTTCACAGCTGAAGATTGATGATTTTCAATCAGTTTATGGATCTCAATTGGTTACAGATTCAACCATAACAGGGGAAACCCTATAAGATAGACACTGTAAATTCACTTTCTGTAGCTTTTGAAGAACATGTCACAGAACAAAAGTGGACTGAACAGAAAGAGAATCTCCAAAAAGATGATTTAAATAAATCAAGTGAAGATGGCAGACACAAGGATGATGGGGAAGCTTCAGTGGAGGATCTTTCTTCGTTCCAATTCCTAATGCTGAAATGGTGCACAAAGACGGATGTGTTGGGTGTTGAAGCCCAACGGTCACTTTGCCTTTTCCCTCCAATTACATTGAACCTTCATGTTCCTTTTTTTTCGAAGACTTATTCATATTGGATAATGTAATTGCTGATTACATAATTGTTCATATAATGCTGCTGCTCATTGTAATTTTGAACATCTGAGATAATAAAGAGTTTTCCCCTGCTTGAAAGTGGATGTAGCCAAATTGGTGAACCACTATAAATCGTTGTGTTCTTCGTGTTTGCATATTGTCTAAATTCTGTTTTCATTTTTTGCGATCTCTTGATGATAAGGTATCATTCTGTAATTCTAACAACAAAATACTTCAAAGTATGCAATTATAATTCTGTAATTCTGGTATTGCTGGTCTCCACTGTGAAATGACATGTGAGGACATGTTTGACAGAGTACTTGCAAAATGAAGAGTTATAAGAAATGTCCAGCAATATTCATGGTCAACTCTAATTTCATTTTTCTACTTAAGGATGAAGTTACTTTTTAAATTTCTCAATTCCTTGACATGACCAAACAGGGTGATTTAGTATTCTCATAGTAGATGGCATTGTATTTTTTTTTTTTTGGTAAAAGATGCCATTCTAAAATTTGTTTTGTAATTCTTAACTGGCTCTGTTTTTAAATTGTATATATTTGTCATTAGTAATTGATATCATTTTTTAGTGGTAAAATTTGCATATCCATGCCATTTTCATTTTAATTTTGTGTGTATGTTGAGATAATGTCTTGATATATGTATATAATGACAAATAACATGATATTGTGAGAAGTTGGGGTCATCCTTATATATGCATTCTTAGAAATTTAGCACTACCCTATCCATTTATATACTCTTATACATTCATTATACCTATTTGTTTATCACAACTATCTATGCATCCACCTCCATTTAGCCATTTGCCACTTGGATCTAACCGTTATTTCATTCTAGGACAAGTTTATGGACATGGGGACAATCTCATGGATCTGAACTTATCCGTTTCTAATTTCAATTTCAGCTTAGTGCTCCTTTATACTTCTACCTTGAATCAACTAAACACAGTTTTGGTGCAATTTAATGTTAGTATTTAGAGAAACTCAATGCATTCATTCTAATCATCTCCCTCACATTCTACTTCACAAGCATATGAAAGATCCTAACATTTTAGAGAGTGATTAGTAGCAACACATTTCAACATTGTGCAATAAAGAGTAAAGATTTTACATCTCAGGTGCTTGTTATTTTTTAATGTCATTCAATTTCAAGGAGTTGATCAAGGCCTAGTGATATAGTGGCTCAGTCATATGCCAACCTAACAAAATATTTTTCAATACCACTAGTCCCCAATTCTCAAAAAGGCAAAGCAATGAACATAATATTGGATAAAACTATAGAGTAGAGATCTACAAATTAGCTTGACAAATTCGGAACACAAGTATATATTTGCAATCATGAACAAGCCCCAAGCCTATGGATTTTTCCTTTAATAGGATAAAGATTTAGCATAAGATTCTAGGTAGTTATATTGACAAAGAGGCCTTGTTTTCTAGGGCTTAAGAGAAACATAGGATGTAAAACCTTACCCCCTAGGCATTCATCAATTGTTGTTTGCAAATTACTAGAATATTGATATTGAGAGCAACACAAGAATCCAACATCTATTTATTATTTTAAATGACCAAAATATCAATATTGACCTCATTGTTATTTTCTTAACTTGATTATGCCTATGTATGCGCATTTTATTGGATTAGATTAGAGTAAAGCCAAGAAAACACTATTTTCCTCAACATTTTTGGTAAACACAATCAATCCTTTACACAACTTATCTTTACTTTGAAGTTTGTAAACTTTTAGGGTTTTGGGTAAAAGCAAGAAGATGAGTCCACTTCTCATGGAAGTTTTGGACTTAGCCAAAAACCTAGAATCAAGCAAAACAAAACGAGATCTCATTATTTAGCAAACGAGATCTCGTTTTGCTTTGGGATCCCAAGCCAAAATGTAAAACAAGATCTCATTTCATGGAGGAAGGATCATGAAATGGGATCTTGTTTACCATGAATTGTGAAAGTATTTTTTTTTTTTAAAATGGCTTGCAAGCTCATTTTCACTAGCAGCCAAAGTAGAAGGTGAACATGATCTCGAGTTTGTGAGAGAGAGTTTTGGTCATCAAACAATCTAGGTAAGTTAATTTTTCCATTTTTTGTATTTACATTTGTTTTTTGTATTTTGTAAAAAGGTATTTATATTTTGTTTGAATCCTACTGCAAAATAGATAAACCCTAAATTCAATTGAAACTAAAATATCTACCCTACACACAAAAAAAAATGAACCCTAAATTGAATTGAAACAAAAATATTTACCCTACAAACAAAAATATGAGCCCTAAACTAAGATTCAATCATGCTTGCAAACCACTATTGAGTCATAAAAAAAAAAGTTTAAGAATAGTAAAAGCCTCCAAAATATCAGGTGAAAGCCTCAAAAATCTCATTTATCACGTAAAAGCCAAATAAATATTGATTTTCCAACTGGATGGGAACATAGAGCTATTTCCATTTACAATGTTTTTTGTCAATTTGATGGCAAATTTCCTTTTTCATGTGCATTGCTTTATGTTTTAAATCTATATGCAAATATTTCAAAGTCAGATAATACTTAATTTCTTTGAGAAAAAAATCTAGATTTGTCTAAGTTTATTTCATTCCATTATTTAGCACTTATTATTAATTGTTTAATCTAAGCCACATACAACTAGAATTTGCAGCACATGGCATCCATATGTACCCATGCACAAACACCTACTCTCTAACATATTAACATACATATAGTTTTCTATCGGTGTAATCCTTGAACCTCCTTTAGGTGCAAGTGCTAGTATATATTCCTTTTTTACGAATAGGATATAAATTAGTCAAACCTATAGACTAATTGCTTAGTTTCACATTAAAATATAAAATTAGAATAGAATATTTATTTATTTGCTTTGGTAAATATTTTAATTAGATTGGGTAATCATAGGTATCTTCCTCTACTATCACAATAGATGTAAACCTCCATTATTTTTATGACTATCCTTGGTTAAACCTTGATTAGGATTACCCTTCAACCTTTTCTATTGGTATCTTCTAGCATTAGCATTTTTGACATCTTCCTTTAATTGTCACTATGCCCTTCCTAAGCTTCCATATTTTGTAAACCTCAAAAGCAATTCCCTATAAAAAATCACACTTCATTACCATTTCTAATTTTTTATTCATGAAATTCCATATCATATTTAGATCTCTCAATCATGCACACTTTGAGAGGACAACAAGAAGTGTGGATTCACCTTCTTCACCACCATGGTTTTTATGGATAAGTGCCTCATCATGGTCTTAAATGATTTTCCCTTTTGTCATAGGACCATCGATGACTTCCACATGTGCAGGTCAATATCTTCCATAGATACCAACCTATATTCCCAGTGTACACATCTCCATTTATCATCATGTGGGAAACTGCTAATTACTATAATAGATTTATCTCCCCCATATTTGTTGTAATGCCTAACCTCAACAATGCAACAACCATGCATTGCCATAATCTTATCATTCCCTACGTATACCTAGTCCATATCATTAGGATCACACATTAGATCCAAGATAGAAGAATAAATTTGATAGAAACCATGGTCTTGGAATATGTTAGCGTGATCATATTGATAATGGAGCATCTTATAATCCCTCCTAAAATATGATTGTTCATTGAGGTTATCCTCCTCAAATGGCTTAAGGGGATTAAATCTACCTAGAAATTTACATATGATGTTCATGTGATATATTTTATTCCATGTTATTAATGCAATATCCATGTGGTTCAATTAGAATTATAAGAATACAATGGCAATCCATGACTAACCACGTTTCATCCTAAATGAGCAACTATAATGTGTTTATAAAAGTTGTACCCGCTCTAGGAATCATATCTTTTAAGACTTGAATATTTTTAAAAATAATTGTAATTACTAGATAAGGGAACATTCATCCTAAACATGCAACAACCAACAAAACAATACTAGATATTAATAACTTTGACTAAGAGTGAACATTCAAAATCTAGCTATCCTCAAAGAAATAAATGACTTTGACTAAGAGCAAACATTCAAAATATAGCTATCCTCTTTGCAAAATCCAATTTGATTTAAGAGATTTATGGGCAAAAAAAATGGATGAGCATCAGGTAAGTAAGAAAAACTAACTTGAATTTGTATCTTTCCTCATTAAATAATTTCATGTGTAAAGAGTTTATTAGGGCATATCTGTAAATTTAATTCTTATCATATAATTTATCTCATAGATATCTTCCCCAGTGTGTCTAATCCCTACCACCCAATCTATAAATTTAATTTTCATGTACTTGTGAGGACCTTGAGAGTTTAGATGATTTGAATGAGTTTGTAAAATTAATCCATTCTAATATAGATTATTATTTTTAAGCCTCAATGGCTAAAAATAATTGATAAAATGGTATTTCATCGAGAGTAATAAGATAAATGTGAAATTATATTTTAATGGAAATCAACCCTTAATGATGGTCAATTGCTTAAGGAGGTAGATGAAGGAATGTTTTAGATATGGGAATGATTCTAGATATGAATAGGCAGATTATGGGGGGAATAGAAATAAAGGATAAAATCAATAGCATTGAATGATCTCTATGTAGCAAGGTATGCTAGAGTATAGGGAAATAATTGAGAAAATTGAGAAGGAATAAAAGGATACTAAGAAGGCTTTAAATTTGGTTGTGCATGTAAATAGAGAATCATTTAGAATAGTTCTTTATGGCTATAGAGATTAAGGAAGAAGTACCATTTTTTAAAAAATATCTCTATAAAATTTACCAATAGGAGTCCATACATAAGTATCAATAGAAATCAATAATATCTCATCAAACTGGTAAGTTTATAGTTATTAATTAACAATAGGAGGCCATCATATGTTATTAATTACCTCCTAAATACATTTTAAAAATAAGATATGTAAAATGAAAAGTGTACTATCAATTAATTATTGGTAGGGGGCTAAAACAACCAATAATTAACCTAGAACAATAATATCAAAATGTGGCTACAAAACTTGATTTCACAACCCATTAACAATTATTTATTTTTTCAAAGGATCATAAAATTCATATGATGATCTCATACCACATTTTCTCTTTACACACTTAGGTCACATAAGAGGGCTACACCCACATAGTCCACATTATTCGCAATACACACCAAGTATGTATAGTAACTTTTATTTCATCAATTGGTTTGAGTGATATTTCACATAAATATTTTAGATGAAACCATTCTCCATCTAAAAACCACAAAATAAATTTCATTATCATCATAACCGCAAGCATAGTTTTATATAGTCATAGTTTTATCATCCAATACTCATTGTGAAGATGGTTGAGGGGTGTTAAATTTTACACTAACATTGATGATGGAGTGTAAAATAAATAATAATAACTTTGACATTTTCCCCTTACACATGGACCCATATACTTATTTTCCCCTTATACATGGATCCATATAAATGTAGCCTCTTCATACCATAGATTAAGGGG
This sequence comes from Sequoiadendron giganteum, assembly GCA_007115665.2. NCBI lineage: Eukaryota > Viridiplantae > Streptophyta > Pinopsida > Cupressales > Cupressaceae > Sequoiadendron > Sequoiadendron giganteum. The sequence goes on along the minus strand of CM021101.1, from coordinate 166,011,867 downwards.
ATTTAAGAAAATGGCTTAGGATAAAATCATTCCATTAGCATGGTTTATGGACTTACGAAAGATGACATAGATTAAGGGGATTTAAGAAAAATGCTTAAGGCCAATCCTAAGAGGATGTAGATAGTAAAACCTACAATCTACTCATTAATCCCCTTAAGCTACTAATAATAGTCAAATTGATCATTCACATTTGATCAATTTGTATAATGTTAGATGCTTGAAGTTTTTACAAACTTATTAAAGATCTATACATTAAACTTGGTCAACTTAGGAAAAAAACATTCCATTAGCATGGTTTATGGACCTAGGAAAGATGACATGTGGATTAAGGTGATTTAAGAAAATAAGATTTAAGGGGAAACTTCACTATTCCTTGTAAACACTTTAAAGTACATTAAGCCACAAAATTTTATATTCCTTAGACATAAATGAGACTTACATATTTTTCATTTGTATCATTAGGTTATTTATATCATGGATTGAGGGGATTTTTAAGAAAATGGCTTAGGGGGTTAAATTTACCTTTTTTGTATATGTTTTAATTTTTTTTTTTAGTATGTACATGTATTAAAATTACATAAAGTTTAAAATTTAAAATTTGTATGTATGCTCAAGTTGAATGATGTATGTATGTGTATGTATCCTAATTTTTCTTTTAAACAGTCATGTACGTTTAATTTAAATATTTCATGTAATTTCTCAACATGTATTATATCTAGTTTTTAATATGTTTATTTATAATATATATAGATTCTTAAAAGTTAATCTTATACTTGTTTGTATATTTTTATATATGAAGGTTCACTTTTATATCATGGATAACTTTGATATTGAGGATTTGATCAATCCCCCACCTCTACCCCCTTCACCTCAACACCCTCCACCTTCACCCCCTCCACCTCCACCCCTAGCATCTGACGAGGCTTGCTTGCGAGCTCAGATCAATGATAGCATTAGATCCATTGAAGAAAAAATTAATGCAATTCAAAATGAAGCATTCATGCCACCCCACATAATGTGTTTTACATCTTCGATGCAAAATGTTGTAGATGCAATAAGGTCCATTGATGTGGACTTAGGCAGTTATTGAGTATGGAGAGAGGAGAGGAGAGGTTTTATTCCGATGGACTCTCCTATAGGGAGATCCTTGACCTTAAAGTCACAAAAGCCCATTTAGATCCATATTTTATCGACCCAATCAACAATCAACCAATTCCATCAAACAAAAAAAGAATATTAATTAGGTAGTGTAGACATCCATAGATGGTCACCAATTTTTGGGATCGATGGTGGATGATATTTGATCATCCACCAAATGCTAAATATGAGGTTCCTCTCTATTTTTTGAGAAAATTATATGCAAAGTTTATGTTGGGTAGGAAACCCAATTATTTTGATTTTAGATCATTTCAAGGTGTTGGTGGTGGCATGCCACAACAGAGGTTAGGGGCACAGGTTGATCACCAAAGACCCATGCTTGCTCAACCTCTTGCCAATCCTACTTCTGCTATCATTCATGCACTTATCCAGTATCATGTGGTGGTAACCACACTAGGATCATTGATTACGCTCTTGGCTAACCTCGAGGAGCAAAATTCTCATATGAAAACTTGGGTTAGTGGGCAAGACTGTGGAGGAGCATCGGGTGGAGTTGGTCCTAGTACCACTCCACTTGTGTCAACGCCTCATTTTTGTACGAGTTGTAATCAATTATCTTATGGACCTGATCAGTTTACATCCACTTTAGTTGCACATGGAACATTTGATGATATCAGTTCATATGTTGATTTTCTATGTGTTGATGATCACCCTACAAATCATCTGACATAGGTATATATATGTACATGTTGAATTTACAACAACTTTAAGCATGTGTTTTTAATGAACATATACAAAAAAAATTGTAATGTTTTAACAATCAAATTATTTGGTGTAGATGATGTCCACAAATACATCAACTTCTTTTAATCGATTTTGTTTTGCGTCGACACTTGTGCAAGTTGGCCACCCATTTGGGGTATTTTGATTGATTTTTTAAATATATTAAGTAATTTTAACTTGATTTTAATTTGTAATTCAATCTTGAACATGTGTTAAATATTTATGCTGGTTCAAGGAAGTCATTTTATTTCCATGTCAGAGCCACTAGAGGGTGTGTCAAGCACTCCTCCATTATCAAGAATCTCCCATGAGCCACTCATATGTATATTGATTTAAAAAACTATACTTAGAATTTTGTATTTTGAATTCACTATATTAGGTTGGCATGACCATCAGGATGGGTATTACACACCCGATTGATCCAGGCCAATTTTAGGAGTCAACTACACTTTAGGTTGTTTAAAAATTTTCTATATGTGCATAATTTGTAGTTATTTTAAATAGATTAAAAAAAAATCGGTACACAAGTGAATACACATGTTTTAACCTAATTTTTACACGTGATTTATTTGACCTTGTAGAACCTTGTTAGTGACACTTTTGTCTTGATGATGCCATACCACTTGCACCAACACATGCAAAGTAGGACATCAAAGGAGAAGAGCAACCTCATATGATAATTTCATATTTTGATTATATTTAAATTCAATTATATTATACATCAAGTAAATGACTTAAAGTAAATGTCAATTGAATATATGTTCATGTGTTAAATTCTTTCCTCTATAGCATGAGACAGGTCCTATAGCAAAGCATGCAGAGCAAGATTTCAGAGGAGATGAGCAGCTCTTACAGTAATTTTTATGATTTTATAAATTAAATTGAATTAAATAATTTTTAATCATTTTAAAACTGATTTCAAGTTTCCTTCTCTTGTACATACTGATTTAGATCATCCTAGTCCATGTGGATTGAAGAGGTCTCTTAATTTTAGGGACAATAGGATTAGATATATATATATATATGTTTTAGTATATTCCACACATGGACTATATCTTTATATGTTTCAACATATTTCATGGACTCTATATACGCATTTCAGTATTTCAATATTTCATGGACTAGATAGATATATGTTTCAATATTTCATGTACTCTATATAAATGTATCAACATTTCATGGACTAGATCTATATATATGTTTTAGTATTTTCATGGACTTTATATATTGTTTCATGGACTTTATTAATTTCAGTATTTTATGGACTATTATTGTTTTAGTAATTTACATATGTACATTTATGCATTTTAACTTGAACAAATTAGTTAGATAGAATTTATGTCCATTAAAAATCATAACTTGAATCATATGATGAATGTGATCAAAGTATGTCTCATGTTCAATCACATTAGATAGATATAATTAGGATATATGAATTAAGGGGTCCTAATAGGATGACTTAAGGGGATCAAAGAATTCAAAAATGTGCATTAGACATGTCAAATTTATTTTGATGCACTAATCAAATTAGTTATAATTTATGTAATTAAACAAACTTTCATTTATGCATTTTAACTTGAGGGGATCAAATAATTCAAAGTATGTCTCATGTTCAATCACATTAGATAGATATAATTAGGACATATGAATTAAGTGTTGCAAGGTGTGTGCCCTTGGTCTCCTTGTGTTGTGCAACAGAGTGCTTGGGTTTGTGATATGGATTAACCACCTCTCATGGATTCATTAACTTTGGTGGTTGTGTTGGGCATTAACAAGTCAATTTTTTGGTGCAATGACAACCATCTGTGCAACAATTGGTATTAGCGCCTGGGTCACAGGTTTGAACCCCTCACTTGCATTGGGGGGATTATTGCAAGGTGTGTTCCCTTGGTCTCCTTGTGTTGTGCAGTGTAACGCTTGGGTTCGTGACATGGATTAATCGCCTCACATGGATTCATTAACTCTAGCGGTTGTATTAGGCATTAACAAGTCGATCTTTTAGTACATCGACAACTGTTTGTGCAACATTAAGGGGTCCTGATAAGATGACTTAAGGGGATCAAAGAATTCAAAATTTGCATTGGACATGTCAAATTTATTTTGATGCACTAATAAAATTAGTTATAATTAATGTAATCAAACAAACTTTCATTTATGGATTTTAACTTGAGGGGATCAAATAATTTAAAATTTTCTTAAGGATATATGAATTAAGGGGTCCTAGGAAAAATGCTAGCTTAAGGGGTCCTCGTAGGATGGCTTAAGGGGTCTTAATAGGATGTCTTAAGGGGATCAAAGAATTCAAAGTATATCTCATGTTCAATCACATTAGATAGATATAATTATGATATATGAAATAAGGGGTCTTAGAAAAAATGTTGGCTTAAGGGGTTCTCATAGGATGGATTAAGGGGTTCTAATAGGATTTCTTACGGGGATAAAATAATTCAAAGTATGTCTCATGTTCAATCACATTAGATAGATATAATTAGGATCTATGAATTAAGGTCCTAGGAAAAATGATGGTTTAAAGGGTCCTTGTAGGATGGTTTAAGGGGTCCTAATAGGAAGGCTTAGGGGGATCAAATAATTCAAAATTTTCTTAAGGGGGTCAAAGAATTCAAAGTATGTCTCATGTCCAATCACATTAGATAGATATAATTAAGATCTATGAATTAAGTTCCTAGGAAAAATGATGGCTTAAGGGGATCAAATTTGGTGAAGTTTCCTAAGGAAACCAAATTTAACAATAATATACATGATAAAGTGATTATAAATTCAAATTTTAAGTTTTAAAGTAGGAAAACACACACTTAATGAACAAAATATATCGAATATTGACTTTTATATATAAAAGTGGAGAAATTGTGTATGCACATATATAAATTTGGCATATATGCCAACTCAAAACAATATTTACAAAATGTGGCATATGCCATGTCAAGGTCCATATACAATCTACATATCAAATAGCTATGCCATGTCAAGAAAATCCAAAACTTGCGGTAGATCATTAAAATGTAGCTTCTTCATGTCACCTGATATCAAAATGACAATAAAAGAATTTTTACTGAGCATATAAGCAATATTAATATATCATAAAAATATGTATTTAAATTTATGTAAAACTATATATACTTGTATTTACAAGTATTTCATGTTGTAGGTTGAATTTGCATTCTCTCTTTTTTGTCTCAAGTATGTGATGAATGTGATGATGGCTTAAAGATACAAAATGACAATAATTTATTTTTAACTATGTATATAAGCAATATCCATATATCATCAAAATATGTGTTTAAATTTATGTAAAACTATCTATATACTTACCTATATTTACGAGTATTCCATGTTGTAGGTTGAATTTGCATCCTCTCTTTTTTGTCTCAAAGTATGTGATGAATGTGATGAGGCTTAAGGATACGAAATGATAATAAATCAATTTTAACTATGTATATAAGCAATATCAATATATCATCAAAACATGTATTTAAATATATAAAACTATATATACTTACATGTATTTATAAGCATTCCATTTTGTAGGTTGAATCTGCATCCTCTCTTTTTTGTCTCAAAGTATGTGATGAATGTGATGTTGGCTTAAGGATACAAAATGACAATAAATCAATTTTAACTATGTATATAAGAAATATTAATATATCATCAAAACATGTATTTAAAAATATAAAATTATATATATAATTACACATATTTACAAGTATTCCATGTTGTAGGTTGAATCTGCATCCTCTCTTTTTTGTCTCAAAGTATGTGATGATGGCTTAAGGATACAAAATGATAATAAATCAATTTTAACTATATATATAAGAAATATCAATATATCATCAAAACATGTATTTAAATATATAAAACTATATACATACTTACCTGCATTTACTTATTCCATTGTACCATTTCCATCCTCTCTTTTTTGTAATGCATCTATGATTGTATCATGCTCTTCCATAGAAATTGTCCATAACTCTTTATTAGCAGGTCTTCCATGATACCTCATTAGTTTTATATTTATTGCCACCACAAAATGTGAGTAGTGTATAATCTTCTTATGTGTTTCATAATCTTTGAATGCAAGCAAACGATTCTTCCTTATTAGGTATTTTCATAGCCAAGTTTCAACAACCAGCACCAAACTTGTATAATGATAGCCGTCATCATCTTCTCAAGGGTTAACTAACTTATGTTTAGTCTCCACACATTTATCCAACCAATATTTTATTTTCTCTTCATTCTCCTCAGTTGCAACAATAACATACACGTGTCTTGCAAACAAAATTTATTCAATAACTTGTGTGACATTTAACTTGACCAATATACATACATGCATTCATATATATAATTAATATATTATAAAATAGTAATAAATTGAATTAAGTTACCTTCTTGTAGAAGGTTTGAAACGCGATCATAGTCATCTGATGCAAACACTCGATCATTGTCTTCAATTTTTGTTTCATATTGCGTGTTTAGGCAAGTGTCAATGATATTTGCTTCCACTCTTCAACCCATTCTATATTCTCACAGGATTCCCAATCTCTTGAAATACAAAATTGACAAAAAAATGCAAGCTCCCTTGTCTAGATAGTCCATGTGCTTACATTCAAACTCTTAAATGAATGCTATTTAGTAGATCCACTAATTATCTCATAATCAAGTCTAGGTAAAATGTTCTCTTCTTCAACCAACCAAAAAAATTGCCAAATTGTAAATTACTTGCTTGATCCTGTAGATAATTTTTTATTGCACCAACTCCATCATGTTCTCCTTTACCATGTCTAGCTTAAAAAATCTCCACATATGTTGGACATTATTTTCCTTGTGAACCCTACTTAACCAATAAAACATTCAAGCATTCTTGAACTGTCTTGTACAATTATTTGACCATATGAGATGTTCTGTCATCTGGATTCCTCTATCTCTTATATTTATATAAAATATATTGAAACAATATTGAAAAATATCTTACGAGTGTAACTGGCTTTCGCTCAATAGAAATGATACTCCCTCAAAAAATTTCTATCATCCTCTGTACTATCATTTGCATGTCTGTATACAATATGAACAAACATAGCCACTTGCATGCATTGAATTGTAGTATTGTGATTGGATTTCCTCTTGTGGAGCAAGAGTATAGTTTTTTACAAAATCAACCACTGATAGTATAGTTCCAACTAGAAATATGTTTCTACATGTGTGAAATTCTCCATCAAGCCATTGGGCATGTTGAGAGTATTTGACATATTTTGGTACAATCTTTCTCTTAAATTTTGATTTGAATGCATGTACACTAACTTTTTTGTTATTAAATCATAATGCTTTCCAATTTTTCTATCCTTTAAAGAATACTCAACATTTTAAAATATTTTAAAATCCACTAATTATTGTCCAAAATCATTTCAACACTTTCATGCATATAAACTCCTAAGAATGAAAAATTACCACAACTAGTGTATTGTCCAAGAATACATGAACTTAAATAAAATAGTTTCCCATTAGATCTTTCATGAAACAAACTTGCTATAAACTCCTTGATTGTTTCAGTTTGCATATTATTACCACATTCCTATATTATCATGTTAGTATATAAAGTACAATGTATATATCGAAAAACATCATAATAATAACAAAAATGCACATGTGTTTTATAACAAGAGATTAATTGCTTATTAATTTTGATATACCAAGGTTTAATTTTTTTAAATGATCTTTGACTTATGCTAATATTTTCAAGTAATATTGAATCATCTCAAAAATTTCTAAAAAATTTAGTTTGAGTTGTGTCCAATAGGTGTTTTGGATGAGGATCGCGAATTTTGGACCTCGCTCTTAATTTCAAAACATCTCTAGCATCTGATGATACCCTAGTATTATCATGTCGACCAATATTTTTCAACCAAAGATTTCATTTTAATATTTAATTTCATGTCAGACCTTGGGAGTTGACCGTTAAAACTCCAACATGGGTTGAATGGACTATTTTCTATATTCTCTCTTCTCTTTGTTTCTCTTACTATTGTTTTAGGATGTATGTTTAGAATTATGATGAGGTAAAAATAACCTCATCATAATAATTCCAGAAAAGCCTATTCATGTGTGCTCAATCCTCAGTCTCTGCCAATTAATTAAACTTTAGGAGAAATAATTGTTTATCTTTAAGGAAAATTGTACAAACTTTATTTCTTATGATTAATTGAAGTAATTTTACCAATACGGATTTAATGGGTTGATTTGAGTATTTTGTAGGACAATAAACATACATCATGCAGTAGTGAGGGAGTATTTAACTAGCATGTGCTCTAGTAAGGATTGAAGACATACGCTGGAAGCCTGCTCCAGAAATTTAGGCTGTTGAACCGAGGATATAGTTGCTGTAGTTTTAGTTTCTGTTATATTTTAAGTTCAAAGACTTCATGGCTCGACTTGAGCCTCTTTAATGTTATGTAATGGGTTTTAAAGATATGAAAGTTCTTTGTAAACTGTTAGAGACTTTTTCAATGGTTATCCACGACATCTGAAATCTAGGACTTGGTTAAAGTTTTTCTATAAAGATGTAATTTTCAAAAGCAAAAGATAACACACAATAGTAATGTTATGTTGTCAATACGATTTTTGAATACTTATGAATAAAGAGATTACCTTCTATCAATTTCTGAGTTATTGAGCTATGGATGATAATTTTCTTTAATGGAAAAACTTCAGAATCAATAGTGTATGTGACTTGAGAATGAACATAGTAACCCGCGAGTTGGCCACTCGAGGGAGGATAGCTTAAATAGATAAGTACTTGCTTTTATGTCATTTTTGCTGCATAGATAATCATTGTGTAGGAAATCGTTAAGTCTATTGGTTGTTCCAGAGCACTCTTTGTCTTTCATTATCATGAGTTACTTGTTGCAAATGTTAGAATCTTTTACTGTTCAAGAGGATGTTTCATGGTTTGTTTACAAGTTTTTCCACTTCCGTAGTTTATCAACTATTTAGTTTACTTGTTTGTGTGCTTTCTAGTTTAATTATCATGCTTTCTAAGTTAGTTATCTTATGCTTTCTAGTTTAATATTTCTAGTTTTCTTAGAATAAATTGTTTTCGAGTTAAGTAATTAGACGACCCTAGACTAAAATTAATTTCATTTGTCTTTAAGAAACCAAAAAATCTAAAAAGAGTTATCTATGTTGTCTTCTATTGCAAACTGCCTTGGACACTGCTCGATCAACTTATTGATGTTTTATATTCTAAATTAATGGGACCTAACGACAACCTATCACTTTTTGGCACCGTTGTCGGGGAACTAAATAGACTTTTTGCTTAAGTGTTAATAGGAGATGTTTGAATACCTCATTTTAGGCCAAAATACCACCTCTGGCTTCCTTTTCTACATGGTTAGGAAACGAGCCCTCACAGATGATTTATACCAAATACCCCCCCAAAATATGTTCCAATCATACATAGGGAGGCCCAAGGCTCAGATGACCATACTGTTGAAGAACTACTTGAGCCTAATCCACCAAAGGCTTTCCACTATTTACCTGAAGATCAATTGGTAGAACAACCTGTCATAGAGGAAATTATCTTTGAGGAGCATATTCCTCTAAACATCATGGGAGATCATAGGGCTGAGCCTAATTGGAATAATGCCAACTGTAATGAACCTCAGCCTCCCCGAACGTTTACTTATCCTATTACTTTGGATGCAGATGATGATACTGTGATGAAAAAAATTTCCCCAGCTTTCCTTCCAACTTTCCGTGGTTTGTCCTCGAAAGACCCGGACCAATTTATTTTCAAATTTAAGGTCCTATGTCAAACTTATGACTATAAAAATGATAACCAAAAATTGAAACTCTTTCCTTCTACTTTGAAGGATTCGGTCATGCACTAGTTTATGGGATTAGGTTATGGGAGTATTACATCTTGGGGGGAAATGGAGAATGTCTTCTTGCAAAAATACTAGAGCTATTGTAGGGTGAGTGATCGTAAAGAGGAGCTGTTTAAACTTAGGCAAAATGAGGATGAGAGTTTAGAGGACTATCTAGATAGGTTTCTCTTCTTGTCTAAACGATGTGGAGAAGAGGCTATTAGTGTTGAGATTCTCAAGACTATATTTCTTAAGGGACTTGATGATGACGCTAGAAGAATTTTTGATCTGATGGGAAAAGGTGACGTGTCTCAATTAGCCCTTGAGGAAATATGTGAGTTGTGTTGGAATTTTTCCCATACTCGAGGAGGAATCCGTAAAAATAATCTTTTCAAAGGGTCTAATGAGATAGGTAAGCTCTGCGAAGAAATAGAAAATCTTAAAACATACATACTTGTTCAACTGAACACTACATTAGATGGCATACAAGCTAAAAATCACAACCCTGAGACCTTGCCAATCTATTGTCCTAGGTGTTGGAACAAACACCTTTTGTGCGAGTGTCCTTTAGACAAGGTTAACATTTGTCAACTCTGTGAGCAAAACCATCCTACCAACCAGTGTGAGCTTCTTGTTGATCTCACAAACACTAAGAAAAAAATTACTCAGGTTGAAGAAGAGATAAATGTGTTAAACCAACACCAAGGAGGTAACTTCTCTTATGGATAGAATTCCAACCTTGCATGGAGACCACAAAATAATTGGGTGTGTAATCAATGGACTCCATCCTGAAATCAACCACCACCTCCACAACCTAATTGAGGAACTCCTTTTTGGGGATCCCCTGATTGGGAAAATAAAACATGGGGAAGTTAGTAGTAACCAAACCAATCACAACAACAATGGTACCCACAACATACTGCTCCCCAATGGAATCAGGGACATAATCAATTTTATACTGGGCCTAGGAGGAATCAACAACAAAATCTGTTATCACCACCTCAGAACCCTCCTTAGAATGAGCAAGTAAATCAACCTCAGCTTGCAGCACAACCACTTCCCAATCCTAAAAACAATCGATAGAATACGACATTCTACTCTACTAAATAAGATAATGTTACCAAACTTAATGCATTACATTGTGGAAATTTTCAGTTGTGCTCTGGCAGAACACTTCAACCACCAACCATCGAAGAAATTGTGGATGAACCTATGCCTAAAATTCTTGCAAAGGATACGCCGCCCAATCTTATCGCTCCCACAAATGATACTTTGCCTTCTCCAGTAGCAGGAGTTGTTGACTTATCTCAGGAGGAGGAAGGTCAGTCTTTGAATGAACATAGAAAGGATACCACTTCAAAAGAGAAAACTCAAGCACCATTTCTGGAATGTCTAAAATCAACAACTCTGAAAGGTAATCCGAAAATGCCTTTGACTTTCAAAACTGCATTAATTCAGGAAATCAAGCAGCTGCAAATAGAGGTTCCTTTGCTGCAAGAAATAAAGGAAATTCTTGAGTTAAACCATCTAATCAAACAACTATGTATTAAAACACCGGGGAGGAAGCCAAAGAAAATAAATACTGTTCACATTGATGGCTATTTAGCTGAATTTTTGTCTGGGAAGACTGTCGCTCCAAAATCTGATGATCCTGGGAGTCCACTTATAATTGTTACAATTAATGAGGTGGTGATACCAAATACATTAGTGAATTTAGGAGCAACTATTAACGTGATGACTATGAATTTAATGGAAAAATTAGGTCTTCCTAATTTACATCCCATAACCACAATCTTACAAATGGCAAATAAGTCTATAGCCATTCTGAAGGGCATTATTAAAAACGTTCTTGTCAAAGTTGATGGATGGGAATATCCAGTTGACTTCCAGGTAATCCAGTCACTTACACCCAAAGATAGCTATTCAATAATTCTCAGAAGACCATGGTTGGCCACTGTTGTCACTAAGATTGATTGCAGGGAAGGGGGAATGACCATTTCTCATGGTCTAAACAATAAACGTTTATTATTGTACCCTCCTGCTAAACCCACCGAACATGATAAGGTTTTGGTTGATGAACCAAAAGAATCTAATGGTCAAGAAAGTTTGGCCTCGCTAGCCATGGTAGTAATTAAACAACATGGAGATGAATTAGAGGATGAGTTAGTAGATGACGTAGCATGCCTTGCTATAGGCTCGAGTGAGGAGGAAACGATGGATACTCTAGAAATTTTGGGACAACCAATTGATATAAGCGGGATGGAACAAAGCTACACTACAATGGGAATGCCTTGTCCCTTAGCTAATATGATTCCCAGAATGAGTCATTTCTTTGAGGATATCACGATATTTCGCCGAATTATACCTCATAGTTTTCCTCTCAACACCTTGTTGGGACCAATACATACTATCACTTTGGCCCATCCTGGAACAAAATCGATTATGCTGCTCCCAGGAAAAACCCTAAATGTCAATAGTTGGCTGAAAAAAACACAAGAAGATAAATTGTTTAATGTATTGGTAAGGAGGTCTAAATATTTTGCTTGGGACTATACATACATGAGGGGAATTCACTCGAGCGTTTGTACACATCACATTTACACTAATCCTAATATAAGGTCTATACACCAGCCACAAAGGAGACTCAATCCCGCATTAAAGGATCTTGTCAAAATCAAAATTGAGAAACTCCTCCTGCAGTATTTATTTATCCTATTTCCGATAGTAAGTGGGTGTCACCTATGGTAGTTGTGCCAAAGAAAAATGGGAAATGGAGAATCTATGTAGATTATAGAGAACTCAACAAAGCCACTCATTGAGATTATTTTCCCCTACCATTTGTTGATTAGGTTCTAGACAACTTGGCTGGGAGGAAATATTTCTCCTTTTTAGATGGATTTAGTGGTTACAACCAAATTTAGGTTGCTCTAGAAGACCAAGATAAGACCACGTTTACTTGTCCTTGGGGCACATTTGCATACAAGGTGCTTCCCTTTGGACTTTGTAACACTCTTATGACTTTTCAGAGAGCCATTCTGGCTATATTTGTTGCACTTGTCAATGACTATGTAGAAGTCTATATGGATGACTTCACAGTCTACGGGTCAACCTATGATGAAACCCTTCAAAACCTGGACTGAGTTTTACAAGTTTCTGAGGAAAACCAACTATCCCTTAGCCATGAAAAGTGTTTAATAATGGTGAAACAAGGAATAGTCTTGGGTCATCATATTTCCTTTGAGGGAATAAAGGTTGATCCCAAGAAAATTGAAGTCATCCAACAGTTGAATATTCCTCAAACATAAACATATGTTCAAAGTTTCCTTTGGCATGCTGGATTGGTGCAGGAGCACCTAGAAAACACCTAGGAAACACTAGGCTTAGACAATTTTGTTTTTGATGTTATAAGGTCATGTTGACCATTGCAAATGAGGGAATGGCTTACTAAAGTATCTTGGTCAAGAGCTATCAGGAGCTATCTGGAGCTATCAGGAGTGTTTAAGATTTTGCGTTTAGACACTCATTTGTGTTAGTTCTAGGAAGTCCCAATTTCCCACTTTTCCCCACTTGGTAACTGACTTGTCCGACCCAAGGGAGGCACAACTACTTTGGGAAAATCTATAAAAGGTATGCCTCGACCTGTAGTTGGGTTGGAAGTCATTGGAAGGCATTTGAAGTTTTGTAATTTGAAGTTTTCATGAATGATAACCGAGGACAGTAGGAAGATTAGATTAGTTTCTATGTTTTTGTTCTTGGTAGAGTGTTAATGGTATAACCAGGCATTGGAACTCATGTGGAATGTGATGTAATTGCCTTCCAAGTATTGGTTGGGTCTGTAGTTAGTTGTTTCCTTCATTAAAAGCTTTTGAATTCAGTTAGTTAGGTTCTTTTAGTTTACTGTTTTTGATTTGCAGACTGTAATTGATGGAGTCCTAATTGCTTTCCCCTCTGTACCTGAGTATGACCCTTGGGAAATGTGGTTAGGCTCCATGTCTATACATAAGTTAGATTTAGGAGTGGTCAAGAGTATTGGAAGCATGAAAAGAGACTTCTCCTAGGCGAGCTGGACAGTGCCCGACTAGGAAAGTCAGGAGGTGTAAAACACCTAACTTGTAGGGGAGACCTCTCCATTCTAAATCCAGTGGTAGAAAGGTGGATGGAGACCCTACAAAGGTCTGGTATCAATTAGGAGGCTGCACCAATCTGTTTGATGGAAGAACACAATGACAGTTCACCGGGTGGCCAAGAATTGACTAAAAAACCCTAGATTTGCTAAATTGTTGGATGAGTCTCTGTACGGCCAAACAAGGGTTAAGACCTTGAAATTCTTGAAGAGCTTGGTAACAGGACCAAGAATCCATAGGAAATTTTTGGGGTTCTTTGGAAAATATTTGAGCAACATCCATTTTTCTCGGGCTAGGAGGGCTAATTGGGGCTCTAGGCTTGTAGCCTTTTTAACCCTAGGTGAGGGTTTGGTGGAAGCGATGGAGAATGGGAGCCTAGTGTTGATCAATAACCCTAATAGGATACTAAGAAGCTTTATTTTCCATCTCTACACCCCTGCAAGAACCTAACTGAGTGTTGTGTGTGTTTGACCTTTAGGGAAGATTAAGGGTCAAGTGTGAGATAGTGGCAAAGCACTAAGATTGATTTGGTAGATGTGAACTTGGATGAAAGTTGGGATGGCCAGTAGAACCAGGGGTACCTATACCTGAGATAGGACCTATAGGTTAAGATGGTGGAGAGTGCCACCATAGGGGATTGCCAAGGTGAGACCCAGAGCATGGAACAGTGAGTTTTCCATCCAACCCCAACTTACATCATGGATACTACAGAAAAGTCATAGAAAGCTTTAGTAAAATAGTTGCTCCTATGTTTTCTCTTCTCTAGAAAGAAACAAAGTTGAATTGGACACCTGAGTGTCAATTATCATTTGAAAAAATTAAGGAGAAGCTTGTATATGCTCCTGTATTGCACGGGCCAAATTGGAGTCTTCCCTTCCACATTTATGTCGATGCTTCAAAAGACGCAATTGGTGCAATGTTGGGGAAAGAAGATGAGAACAGGGGTAAATATGCCATATAATTTATTAGTAAAAACTTGAAATCTGCTAAGAGAAACTAGATGACAACAAAAAAAGAATTCTTGGCTGTTGTTCATGCCATTAAAAAATTCCACCACTATATTATAGGATATAAGGTTACAGTTTATATAGACCATTCAATTGTAAAATATCTAATGAACAAACCTGTAGTTAATGGTTGGATTATGAGATGGTTATTAATCCTTTAGGAATTTAATGTAACAATCCTTGACAAGCCAGGGAGATTTAACATAGTGGCATACTTCCTATCTCGAATCAAACAAGAAGAGGGTGACTGTGCACCTGTACAGGATAAGTTTCCAAATGAGAATTTGTTTGCTATTTCTGTGAAAACACCTTGGTTCGCTGAAATTGCCAACTATTTAGCCATCTCTGAAGTACCCCTGAGGTTTACATCAAAACAAAGGAAGTGAATTATCAGGGAAAGTGCCCCATTTAAATGGATTAATGGGATTTTATTCCGTTGTGGACCTGATATGGTCTTGCGAAGATGTGTCAGAGTTGATGAGATTTACAACATTTTGAGGGCCTGCCACAATGATCCTTCTAGAGGTCATTACTCTACAAAAAAAACTTCCCATAAAATTTTAGGTGCTGTATATTATTGGCCTTCAATGCATAAGGATGTTAAGAACTATGTTCATCGTTGTGATGAATGTCAAAGGGTAGGAAGACCAACAAATTTCGTTGAAATTCCTTTACAACCACAGGTATTCCTCGAACCATTTGAAAAATGAGGTTTAGATTTCATCGGACCCATAGATCCTTCCTCCCAAGGGAAAGAATACATACTAGTTTGTACTGATTACTTGACAAAATGGGTAGAAGTTCAAGCCTTACGAGTTGCTAGAGAAGAGCAAGTCGCGAACTTCCTCTATAATAAGATCTTCCTTAGATTTGGAGCCCCCTGAACCATCGTTACCGATCAGGGACCTCAATTCATGTCCAAAGTAATCTTTCCATTCACTGACCATTTTCAAGTGAGCCACAGGAAGTCATCCCCTTATCACCCTCAAGAAAACGGGCAGGTGGAAGTGACTAATAGAGAGCTAGAGAACATATTAACGAAAACAATTTCTTCAGGAAGAAAAGATTGGGCTAGGAAATTGCCCGAAGTTGTTTGGGTGTACAATACAACATGGACATCCACAATTGGATTCAACCCCTATGAGCTTGTCTTTGGGAAGAAACCTCTTCTGCCCATTGAGTTTGAACTCCAAACTCTACGAACAACTATGGAGTTGGGTCTAGATCTGAAACAAGCCCAAGTAGAACGAGTTCTACAATTAAACGAATTGGATGAGCTTCATTTAGACATTTTCCATCAAACTGAACTAGTTCAACATCAATAGAAAGTGTGGCATGACAAACACATCGAATAAAGAGAGTTCAATAATGGTGACTGGGCCTTGCTATTCGATCCCACATATAAAGATCATAGAGGAAAGCTCAGGACTCATTGGTTGGGGCCTTACAAATTTTTTGAGGTTTTTTTGAATGGAATAGTCTAGTTGAAACCCATTGATGGTGATACACGAACTCTCTTAGTCAACGGTCATCACCTACATATCTACCATAAGCCTGCCAATAGGGAAGAATTTACAAAATTGGTAGAAATGCAGGGAGAGATCCAATGCATTGACTCTTCCAAGGCAGAGTCCATCTAGTACCTTAAAAAATAATAATAATAATAATAATAAATAAATAAATAATAATAAAAATAAATAAAAAAAATAAAAAATAAATAATATATATATTGAAAAATTGTAATAAAAAGACGTGTACCAATTTGTTTTTAAAAGCGTTTTTCATCAGTTCTTCTTTTTTTGGACTTAGCTGATTTTTGTTTCCATTTTGTAGGATTTCTTATAAGGAAGAAATAACTTCCGGAGCACCTTTTCAAGATGCTCCGGAACTTGATGGTCCAGATGCCCAGTGCTCTGAAACTTGACGGTCCCCATGCCCGATGCTCCAAAACTTGCACACCAACTCACGACGTCAAAAAATGGTTCCTGCAAAGCGGTTCAAAGCTCCTGAAGTTCAAGATTCGTTGCTACCATAATTTCTTCTTCTTTCTGACTGCATCTTTCGACGATGCTCCAGAACCTTCATTATGTTCCCGCTCCAGCTACATCTTTCAACGGTGCTCCAGAACCTTCATTTTGTTGCTGCTCCGGCTGTATCTTTTGACGATGCTTCGGAACCTTCATTCCGTAGCTGCTCCGGTTGCATCTTTTGACGATGCTCTAGAACCCTCATTTCATTGCCACCATAGTTGCATCTTTCGACGATGCTCTGGAACTTTTTTTCCTTCTTCGTTTCGAATGCATGCCTCCCACATGCTCCAGAACTTATTCACTAGTTTTGAGTGCGTCCTCATTTGCGTACTCCAAAACTTATCCCACCACCTTTTCCATAAATTTGAAATTCCTCGGTGCTTTAATTATCACATCTTAGTACATAAGCCTTCCTGTCTATTTTTTAATAAAGTTTTTTTAATCTTAAATAAATCTGCCATTATAGCCTATCATCATCAATCACTTTGTCATTCATAAGCTTCCACATTCATGCCATAATAAATCCGTCGTCACATCAACCAATACCATCAAATCATCCTGTCAAATTAGTAAAGGTTTGATATCTTCGAACGATCATAAAATGCAAGTAAGTACTAATTTTCGCTTTAAGTAAGTAATTATTTTCAAATAAAGTGTAATTAATTGGCACAAACTTCCTTCCTAATTTAGTAATTTGTGCCACTCGACGATCAACTATTAATATGGAAATATTTTTGCACACCTCCATGCAGATTAATATCCTTGCATAGTAAGCTCCGAGCAAGACAAATAAATAATCTCGGTAGATTATATTTTCAAGAATAGCTATGTACAAGTTTCTTGCGTTATTGAATTCAACAAGGCGAATAATAAGAAAATGGGGGGTGGCAAAAATAATTCTGAGCCAGCTTCTGTGGAAAACTTATTGGGTTTAAGTAATATTTTTGGTCTATTTGAGGAGGCAGGTTGGTTAGACTTCATTAGGATATTCAAGGGATATAATGAAAAGCTGGTGAACGTGTTTGTAGAGAACTACTCAAATGGTCAAGTGATACTTCATGGAAAGCACTTCAAGGTGAGTCCAAAAATTATCTCTCATCTATCTGGGTTAGATAATTCAGGCATTAAATTGTCAGAGACCTCTCAAATCACATATCAAAAAATTATCTGAATTATTCCCTAGAGAGGGAGACCTTCAACCTATGATAGTCATTAGTACTAGAGGTCAAAATAAGGGATTTCAAAGAACCTCTATACTAGAACCTTGAGGAACTGCAGTGGCTTGAATTATAAAATATTTCACCTATGAAGGACAACTCACTACACTGGTAGGACCTACATTTCACATGCTAATCCACTTGCGCCATGGAAAAGAAAAACCTACTCTTAGGGTTAATTTGCCAGAATTTTTGTGTGATTCTGTAAATTATTCTATAGAAAGATACAAGACTGGGTCGGGGCCACTTAAACATCATGGGTTAATACAATTAATATGCAAATATCATTTCCGTAAGAAATCTGGAAGTAAGTGGGAGAATTTTTTTATGGAAAATTAAAAAGTCCTCAACTAAAAGAAAATTAGAACTAGGGGAAATGTGTAAACAAGTTGCTTCACCTTCTGGAGAAATTTCCCCTAAGGGATCTCAAACTCCGGAAACTCCATTTCCCACAACCCCTGGTGAAGAAGTACCAAAATCTTTGAATGAAGAATTTAAAACCCCTGATCAGTTGGAGGATGTCGAACTCATCTATCCAAATGTGGACATTCCCTTGAGGAAAAGAAAAAGAAAAACACCTGTCACCTTCCAAAATATTTCTCCCCTAAGGCGAAGCAAACATTTATCCTCTACATCCATAGAAACCCTAGTACAGAGTATAGGGAGTAGTGAAAAGAAAAAGCAGCCCAAAAGATCGACAAAACCCATTGAGACTTTTGATCCTATCAATAATGTGGAAATGCCTCTAGAAAAAAGAAAATATTGATGAGGAAATTCCTTCGCACTCAGAATATGTAGAGGAAGCCCTCGCTCAGGAAATTCAAGAAAAAGAACAATAAGGCGAAGATAATATTTTAAGCCACTTATCTCCCATTGTGAATAAAGTTGTAGAGACTGTTGAAATTGAAAATACTAATGCAGAAATGGAAAAACTCAGAGTAGAAATTGATGATTTGAGAAAATAATTGTACAAAAATAGGGGAAAAATTGAGTTGCAAGAAGAAGAGCTAACAATACATGTTGTGATAAGTAAAAGAGATCAAGAAATTCAGGGTTTGAAATTGCAGGTACAAGAAAAAGATACATTGATTCATGAATTGAAAGAACAAATTCAAAAGTTGACTCAAGAAAATAAGACCTATAATGCTGATATTTCTGACAAAAATAAAGAAATTGAAATGTTGAAAACGAATTTTATGCTTATGTTTTTAGCTTTTGAAGAAGAAAATAAAACACAAACAGAAGAATTAAATGCTTCTCTTAGAAAAATTGTAGAATTAGAACAAGACTTACAGGAAAGCACTGCTAAACCAAAAATGGAATCAAAGGAAATCCAAACTGAGCCAATTGTAATTGAATGGTTCTAGGTCTGAATTCCTCCATTACTTATGAAATGGATGGAAAGGTGCTATTTCTTAAGAGATGCTAAGAATGATAACTATAGATTGAAAAAGGAGTTGGTACTTTTAAAGGAATCATTTCATAGGGATTATAATGGGAAGCAGGATGCATGTCAGCTGGTTGAATGTTTGTTATCCTGTAGAAGGCCATCAAGATTATATTCAATGTTTCTAAATGAACAAATGATAAGGTGGAAACTGTTCATAATTTATAATGATCAACCATATGAGCCTAATGATAAGGAATTTGTTAAAATATTTGTGGATCAACTCCTGAAGATAAAGATCTGCTTTGTGAATTATTTATTCATGATCTTTTATTAGAAAATCATACTATTTTCTTCATTAATCTATTTTTTGGCGAAGTACAATTGAGAGCTTTGTTGTCTACTATGCAAAATAAAATTCATTGGAAGGAGTGCAATAGAGAATTTTCTCAAGTAGAGAGAACTATGGGCCTTCAAATGAGATCACCTAATAGTAGGCCTGTAAATTTTAAGGATGCCTTTTTAGCTCTTTTAGTAGATGAGAAAATGAAAGGAAGATATGATGATAGTTTCTGAATCTGCTACAACCATTTCATGGAACATGGACAAAAGTTAATTGGAAAAGCCTAGCATGCTTCATGCTTGTGAAAAGAGATTTACCCCACTGCCAGCTTATCTAAAGAAAAGAGAGGTCATCTCTCCTCTTAACATCAGTTGGTCTTTCAGAAGGGCATATGCTTTAGCTAAGATCCTAAGAGACCTCAAGACAAATTGGATAGGGATGAGGTATAGAGCTCCTTTTTTGCTTAGTCCACCCCCTAATTTCCACATTACAACAGATTAGAGTGATAGAGTTTTCAACGAATGGAAAGAGGGAGTTTCTTTTCATAGAGGGTTCATCCATGAGCCTATAAATTTTGATAAAACAACAAGATATGAGTATGACATTAGTGCTAGGTATGAAGAATGGAACAAAGATTAGGGCTACAACCATGGAGTAGGAGGATTTGCCAGGAACTAGGAGGGGAAGGAAATGATGAGGTAAAAATAACCTCATCATAATAATTCCAAAAAAGCCTATTCATATGTGCTCAATCCTCAGTCACTACCAATTAATTAAGCTTTAGGAGAAATAATTTTTTATCTTTAAGGAAAATTGTACAAACTTTATTTCTTATGATTAATTGAAGTAATTTTACCAATAAGGATTTAATGGGTTGATTTGAGTATTTTGTAGGACAATAATCAGACATCATGCAATAGTTAGGGAGTATTTAACCAACACATGCTCTAGTAAGGATTGAAGACATACGTTGGAAGCCTGCTCCAAAACTTTAGGTTGTTGAACCGAGGATATAGTTGTTGTGGTTTTAGTTTTTGTTATATTTTAAGTTCAAAGACTTCATGGCTCGACTTGAGCCTCTTTAATGTTATGTAATGGGTTTTACAGACATGAAAGTTCATTGTAAACTGTTATAGACTTTTTCAATGGCTATCCATGCCATCTGAAATCTAGGACTTAGTTAAAATTTTTCTATAAAGATGTAATTTTTAGAAGTAGAAGATAACACACAATAGTAATGTTATGCTATCAATAGATTTCTGAATACTTATGAATAAAGAGATTACCTTCTATCAATTTTTGAGTTATTGAGCTATGGATGATAATTGTCTTTAATGGAAGAATTTCAGAACTAGTAGTGTATGTGACTTGAGAACAAATGTAGTAACCCGTGAGCTGGCCACTCAAGGGAGGATAGCTTAAATAGATAAGTACTTGCTTTTATGTCATTTTTTGTGCATAGATAATCATTCTGTAGGAAATCATTAAGTCTGTTGGTTGTTCCAGAGCACTCTTTGTCTTTCATTATCATGAGCTACTTGTTGCAACTATTAGAATCTTTTACTATTCAATAGGATGTTTCATGGTTTTTTTACTAGTTTTTCCACTTTCGTAGTTTATCAGTTATTTAGTTTACTTGTTTATGTGATTTCTAGTTTAGTTGTCATGCTTTCTAAGTTAGTTATCTTATGCTTTCTAGTTTAATATTTCTAGTTTTTGTAGAATAAATTGTTTTCGAGTTAAGTAATTAGACGGTCCTAGACTAAAATTAATTTTAGTTGTCTTTAAGAAACCAAAAAATCTAAAAAGAGTTATCTAAGTTGTCCTCTATTGGAAACTACCTTGGACACTACCTGATCAAATTATTGATGTTTTATATTCTAAAGTAATGGGACCTAATGACAGCCTATCAAATTCCACTAATTTTTCTTAATATTATTTTATCATAAGTTGTTTTATTAATTATAGTAGTTGTTATAGCTCGTCGTGTTGCATTGTTATCTTTAGATCGACTCATCTTTCCAATAGACTCAATGGCACTAGCAACATTAGATATAACATGTTTAAGTGATTCATCTTTTCTTTTTGGTTTCACAAAAGTGCTTGACTTTTTCATTAATTTTCTCATTTTCCACATTCTCATCAATCGCATCATGAGTTGACATTGAAGTGAGATTTTTTCAATAAATATTTTTTTTGTATAATCTATTGGCATACGTTCTTATTTGTCTCCAAGAATCTTACTACGAAGATTATTCAAAATAGTACTTCAATTTTATTTTTAAAAATATTTTTGTTTTCAACAACACAATGATTTTCATTTTCAACAACAAAAGGATTTTCATTTTCACCAACAAAAGGATTTTGATTTTCAACAACAAAAGGATTTTCATTTTCACCAACACAAGGATTTTCATTTTCAACAACAAAATGATTTTCATTTTGACCAACACAAGGGATTTAATTTTTAATATTCATTTCTACAACTTGTCTACGAATAAAATCAATCTCAACATTTTTATATCCATCTTCTTGTAAATGATCAATACAAATATCACCTAGAATCACATTTTTCTTATCATTCAAAGGTGGATTCGAAGACATATCTAGATTCGTTCCTATTGTCACATTCTACATAGCATTGAAAGGTGGATTTGAAAACATACCAAGATTACTTTCTATAATTGTATTATCTTCCACATTCACCTCTTGCAAATTTACATCATCTACATACATAGTCTCTTCAATGTCTTTATCTTCAATAGTCATGGAATCAGATGCTTCAACACTATTCATTGCTCGAATCATCATTCTTCTATTTCTTTGTCAATTTTCCTCCTCTCTCTTTTCTTTAATTTTTTTAGGGGTCATGACCTTCTCATCTTTCCTCTTTTGATGATGTTGTTATCCCATGATTACAAAATTTTGAAGTACAAATGAATTTGAATAGTAATAGTATTTATTTTTCATTCCTCCTTGAAATGAGGAGAAAATGAACAAAATTCCACTCCAAAATAGTCCCAATGTTGTCTCATTGCAAAATTGAAATGAAATTACTCTTGGATAGGACAATTGAGAGAGGGGGTGAATTAGTTGTCACAAATTTAGACCTTAAATTCAATTATTGGAACTAACACATAAAATGATTAAGTGATTAACCATAAAATACCAATGCACAAACATAATAGCACCAAATTAATGTGGAAAACCCAATGAGGGAAAAACCACGGTGAGGGTTAACTCACTATAAAGAATATCAAAACCGATTACAAATAGGCTCACTTCCTAGAATAAGGCTCACTACCTAGAATAAGGACTCACTGTCCACAGGGCTACAACCTAGATGTCTCACTTCCATAGAGATACAAAGAAGACAAAGAAGACTTGGTACAAAGAGACAACAATCCCAATGCAACAAAGGATTCCACCACAATCACTGATCCACTTGCATGAATGATAGAGTTTTCCTTCTGCTCATTGCATCCAGAAACTCAGTGTTAAGCTTCACACTAATCAACCACACACATAACTCACATACTTTCAAAATAGAATCAAAGTCGTGCCTGCTCTTTCAATTATCTTCTTTCTTTTCTTATGTACACTTTTCATTGCTAGTGCACATTTTGTATTTCTACCATCTCCAACTTTGAAAAGATACAAAGTTAGAGATCCAACTTCAAATTCAAATTAGGTTAGCGCCAAACATCCTAGGGTGGAATTAGAATGAGGGCGACCCAAACACATGCTTCACCAGGACCCATAATAGATCCAACATGCTTCATCAACTTCGAATGTAGTGCTTGACACACGGTCAACCAAACCTGTGTAAAACATATAGATCAATTAAGCTCGATGCTTCCAAATGTTAAAACCATATTCAATAGAGCCAGGGAAACACAACTCTCGAACCATAAAGAGAAATACAGACCAACAAAAATTCTTTCGGACCTCATCTAGAACACAGAAAATATAGTTCACAATTACTAGACCAACATCCTCAACAACTGACAACCTGCAATCTTCTTTTTATACAATTTTCTCAATATCCTAAACATATACAGTCAACAACAACTAGTAGATAACTAGTTGACTGGTTGACATCAATGAAAACACTTTCATTCCTCTTTCCATTCTTGCAACAATGTCCCCATTTGTCATTGATGGCAACACATGATGTGAAAAGCCATCAAAGACACATACCAGCTCTGAAAATACTTCTTAAGATTTTTCTTTTGCTTCTCCCCCTTAGAAGATCATCTTCCTCATCACCTACTTTCTGTCTCTTTTTCACATGCTCTTTCTCCCCCCATTTGACATCAATGGAAAAGGAAAAAAACATATGTTCATTGAAACTTCCTTTGACATGAAATCAAAATACTCATAATGACAACACTTTAAAAACTATTTGCTCCCCCTGAGAGGTAGCCACCAAAATCATCATTCCAAAAAGATAAAACCATGAATTCATTCCAAAAAGTATCATTCCAAAAAGATAAAACCATATTAGCTTATCTCTGAGATACTCAAAAGTATCTTTAGGAAGAGCCTTTGTAAATATATCCACAATCTGATCTTTTTATTGAAACATACTCGAGCTTGACTTCATTCTCCATGAACTTCTCTCTCAAGAAATGATACCTGATAGATATATGCTTCGTTATCGAGTGCATTTTAGGATTCTTCGAAATGTTAATTACACTTGTATTATCACATAAGATAGAAATACGATCATCATACAACACTATGATATCTTTCAATGTCTGTTTCATCCATAAAAATTGTGTACAACAAGATGCAACAATAATATACTCAACTTCAACAGTAGACAAAGAGACTAAATCCTAGCTTGCTTCTTACTCAACCAAGCCAGCAATCTACATCCAAGAAAGAATGCACCACCACTAGTACTTTTTCTAACATCTATACTTTCGACCCAATCTGCTTCTATATAAGCACTAATTGTAAAGTTAGTATCCTTGGGATACCATAATCCATAATCCAGAGTTCCATTCAAATATTTGAATATCCTTTTAACTGTAGTAACATGTGTTTCCTTTGGATCTTCTTGAAATCTAGCCACAAGACAAATCACATGCATAATATCTAGTCTAGTAGCAATCATCATAGGGGTACTTACTGGTTTGGAACCATCCATTCCAAATATTTCAACATCTCCTTCACATACTTAGATTGTGAAATGAAAATTCCTTCCTCTGATTGATTAATCTGTAGCCCAAGAAAAAAAATCATCTCACCAAACATAGAAATTTCAAATTCTTTCTGTATTTCTTTTGCAAACATCTTGCACATATTTTTATTCCCTCCAAAGATAATGTCAACAACATATACAAAATTAGGATTTTATCATTTTTAGTCTTGAAATATAAATTACTATTTGTCATACCTTTATTAAATCCTTGTCGACTCGACTACTTATCTAGCCTTGTATGCTAGGCTCTAGGAGCTTTGTTCAATCCATATAAATCTTTCTTCAATCTGCACACCATATCTGGTTGATTTGTTAACTGAAATCCTTCTGATTATTCCATGTAGACCTCTTCTTCTAGTTCACCATTTAAAAATGTTGACATCCATTTGATAGACTTTGAAATATTTGTAAGAATCGAATGCCAAGAACATCCTTATAACTTCCATTCTTGCTACCGAGGCAAAAGTCTCATAAAAATCTATACCTTCTACTTGTGAGTAGCCTTTGTACACAAGCCTTGATTTGTTTCTAACAACTTTCCCATTCTCATTTAGCTTGTTTTTGAATACCCATTTTGATCCAATGATATTTTTGTCTGCCGATCTTGGGACCAATTCCCAAGTTTGATTCTTCTCAATCTACAAAATTTCTTCTTTCATTGCTTCCTTCCAATGTTCATCCTTGTTCAAATTGGCTATGGATGCCAAGATCTATGGACCAAATAGAAAGCACAAAGAAGAGAGAAAATAATGTGACAAGAATAAACTGTATTCAATGTCAAATGATATGATATCAATCAATGTGTAAAAATGTAGTAGAGACCCCTTGGTTATAAAGCCAAGGTGAGAACATAGGAGTGCATAAGATTATGACAAGTGTCATAATCTTATGACAGGAGACAACAATGAAAAGCTATCACTCCACCTAAAGTGGAAAGTGATAATGTGATAACCACCACAAATAGTGGATCACCCACAAAAGGTGGAAACCTAATCACATGATATGTCCATGAAAGGTGGAGGTGATAAAGTAATAAGAAGATAAGACCACCAAAGGTGGAAAATCTCCAACAACTCCTATGTGGTCCCTAAGTAGACTTAACTAAGGTGTAATTATGACCTAGGGCAAGGTACAAAATATTTAATTACACCAACACCCCCCCTTAAGTGCAACTTAGGGAGAATGTACACAAATGCAAACAATGCAAGATGGGTCCCGACAACTAGGCCATGTTAGGTACCCATGTACAATGCAATGCAATCTCTCACAAACAGAGAAAAGGAGAAAACCCAGTGGGACAAAAATCCTCCCCAAAAGAGAGATGAAATATAAAATAGAAATTCTCTCAATGATGCATGAGAAGGTAAAAACCCCATGTGAGGAAAAAGACCCCCCATAAGAGAGAAGTAGAAGAGAGACAAGACACGCCCCCCCTCAATGTTGAGTCTCCTACAATGATGGTAGAAGCTCGACATTGAATGCTGAAGATGATCCAATCTCACCGAAAAACATTCCTCCCCTTAGGAAGAAACAAAGCCATGAATGTATGCAGGATGAATGATGTATCTGAATGATGCTCAAGTGTCTCCATGTCGATGCTGAAAGCTGACACACCCCAAACAGGTGTTCTAGGCCACACTGCTAAAGAGTACAATCCAACATCTAGTAGAGATGAATGTAGAAAATGATCCAAAGACAAGGATATCCACTCTAAAGACAAAGAAGCCTCCTCCAAATGCTGTCCAAAAGTATCCACACTCACGCCAAACTGCAAAGAATGATCATGTAGAGAATGAACAAGAGGGTCAGAGTGTTCCCTCACAACAACTGAAGAAGGATCATCTTCATCAAAGAGAAGATTAATGTCATCAATGGTGTCCCCCAAATCTGCAAGATGAGACTCCACAAACAAGTCTGAAATACTTGTCAAGAAGCCATCCAAAGTAGCCATATCTGGAAGACAATGTATATCCTGCTACACTGAATCACAAGGAACTAAAACTGTGGATTCACAAGCATCATAAACTGCAACAATAGGTAGAGGGGATGAAATGCATGGCTCAAGTACAGAATCTGATGTGAGAACTCCCAAGTTCAAGTAGCCAAATGTCTCCTTTGAATCATGGTTCACACAAGAAGTGTGATGAACAACCAAAGGAACAATGCCATCATCAGAAGAAAAATCAGCAAAGGTATATAACCGAGATGAATGATCAACCACCCCAGTAGCAATGATCTCTTTGCTATCCAAGTCTCGAATGATGAATGAATCAAGTGTGAAATCCATAGTTCTCCCATCTCCACCATGTGTAATCTTATATATGGAAAGAAGATTGTTCGTCAAATGAGGAACACACAAAACATCCTGGAAAGTGTTGTCCCCAAAACTAATAGATCCCTTCCTTGTTACACTCATGTATGTATTGTTTCCCATCAAGATAGGAGACATAGAACGAGGCTGAAATGAAGAGAATATAGATTGTGAAGATGCCATATGATGTGATGCTCTTGAATCTAGAAGCCATCTCCCTGATCCTGGACTTGAATAAGCACAAAGAGCTTGTCCTTTATTTCCTGATGTAGATGCCGAATGAGCTTTTTCCTTAGACTGTTTTGAAGAAGAAGGAGAAGAAGGTGATTCAGACATTCTAGAAGGCAAATTAATTCTTTTTGAGAAGATTTTTCAACTCATCAATATCCTTCTTATAACAATAATGTTCTTCATGTTCATCCTTCTTGCAATATGCACAAAAAAACCTCTTCTTCTTAGATGATTCTTCTTTTGAATGAGTGGATTCTGATTCTTTATGTGGCTTGTTCTTTTTCATCTTTTGCTTCTTATCAAGATTCCCTAATTCTTTCTGTACCTTTGACTCACTAGAAACCAATGCATGTGGCTTGGAAGACTTGATTAGACCCATGTTCATTAACTTAGCTTCCTCTTGGATTAGGAGATTTACAAAGTCATCAAACTTAGGATCAACATATGATGCTCCCATAGAAAGTCGATGGGTATGAAAGCCAGAAACAAACACTGAATACTCAGGACCAAGCTTGGATAACATATTTAGAATCAATTGTAAATCCTCTTTTTCAATACTGCATTCTTTCAACTGTGTTCTTAATTGCTTGATTTTGGAGATGTAGTCTTGGATGTGGTCAAAACTTTTAGGATCAAGATTCATCAAATCATTATCAATCTGACATCCCCTAATCTTATCTGTTTTACCATACAATTTTTCAAAAGCCTCCCATGCCTCTTTAGGTGTTTTAAATGATTCAATATGAAATTGCAAATTAAATGAGACTAATGAACATATGCATCCAAGTGTTTTCTCTTGATCAATCTCCCATTTTGCCAATTCTTTAGCATCAATAGGTTTTTGAATAGTGTCCTTTAGATGACCTATTACACCTTTCATCATGAGATAGTTCCATACTAATTTTCTCCATGTAGCATAATTATGTCGAGTTAGGATTTCAATTTGAGATTTCCCCATTGCAAGAACACAAACCAAGCAAAAGAATGCAACCAATCACTGCAAGATTACCCCCCCAAATCACTCAATCATGAAACCCCCCAAGCAATATCTGATTTGGCACTTTATACTTAGTGCATTTACAATTGCCACTACCAAAAACAACAAAGTGGACTTTGATCTTGGTACATGCAAATTGCCAAAATAGGCCTCAAGCTCACAGTGAAAAAAATATAGCAGATGAGATAAATCTGATCACACCAATGGAAAGTACATGAAAAATCATGCACTTTAAAATAAAACGACACACAAAAATGTTACCGTAGGAGCAAGTTATGAGCTCCTGAAGTTCCCAAAATGAGGACGAAGCAACAACATCTATGAGAATCTGAAATTTCTAGAAAAATTGGAAGCCAAAACCAAAAACTGATTGCACCACTTTGTAGAGGACAGAACATTAGCCCAAATAAAAAAAAATTGCTCGAAAAAAGGAGCCAAAATGACTGAGATATGAGCCTCTGAAGTTCGCCTTCAAAAATGAAAATGCAAATGGTGAGGGGTCAAATTTTTTCAAATAAGTGCTGACGTCATGCTGACATCAGAAAAATATGAGGTTAAATTTGATGGCTTGCGGCAAGTCAAAAAAGTATATATCCCTGTTTGATGGAAGATTCCTTGACCTTCCCTGACGGAATATGCTTATCTCCTCGGAATATTCCTGTCGGATTTCTATGGACGTCGACCGGATTTTTCTGAACTGTTGCCGAATTTATTTGAACCAGCCGGTTTGATGAATGCCGGTTTTTTTGAAGGGGCCGCCAAATATTTTGAGAGGTTACCATCGGATTTTTTTATTACCGCCGGTGGAGAGATTTTTTTCGCCAGTTTTTCTTGAATTTGTCGAAAATGCACCCGCCAGTTGAAGCTTGTGGGGCCATGGGTAGCTAATAGAACCTGACCATGTGGCGTAAGGTGGGTGGCTCCGTACCCTCTTGGTACAGGGTACCCCATAGGTACTGTAGAATCCGCATAAATTTTTCCGCTCTTTTTTTTTTAATAAAAATCTTTCCAAATAGAATTTAATCCGAAAAATATGAAATTTTCATTAAAAAAATTCAAAATTTTTTGAAAAATTTAATAATATTTTTTTTAAAAAAAATCATACCCGATTGTAATTATGACGACTTGGGGGGCTGTACAACTTTTTGGGCAAAATTGTTTTGCCTCACCAGACAAGTGCTCCGATTTGGATGATTGGATAGTAGATCTTAGGGTTTTTGGCCCTTCTGGATGTGATGGAAGGGTCAGATTTGACCCAAAATGCTCTAAAAATGCAGCTACCTTTTGGATATGGCAACCACAATTCAGCTTCAAACCCTCATAGATTTGGCCTCATATGTCCGATTTGGACAAAACAAAAGGCAAAATCGACTTTCTCGAACCTTTCGGATGCAATGGTGAGCTTAGATTTGCACCAAAAAGTTCTGATATAAACTTGCAATAAAGAGCCAAAAATGGAACCTCCCCAAATCTGGTACCTCTCCTCAGAAAAAGACTCTCCAATGGCACCCGACCATTTGATACCATGTTAGAATTGGCTATGGATGCCAAGATCTATGGACCAAATAGAAAGCACAAAGAAGAGAGAAAATAATGTGACAATAATAAACTCTATTCAATGTCAAATGATATGATATCAATCAATGTGTAAAAATGTAGTAGAGACCCCTTGGTTATAAAGCCAAGGTGAGAACATAGGAGTGCATAAGATTATGACAAGTGTCATAATCTTATGACATGAGACAACAATGAAAATCTATCACTCCACCTAAAGTGGAAAGTGATAATGTGATAACCACCACAAATAGTGGATCACCCACAAAAGGTGGAAACCTAATCACATGATATGTCCATGAAAGGTGGAGGTGATAAAGTAATAAGAAGATATGTCCACCAAAGGTGGAAAATATCCAACAAATCCTATGTGGTCCCTAAGTAAACTTAACTAAGGTGTAATTATGACCTAGGGAAAGGTACAAAACATTTAATTACACCAACAATCTTTACAGGCTTCACTCTCTAACTTCAGCTCAATCTCAAAGAATAAGCACAAATTTACTTCAACAACAACTTTGCTTCTAGTTAACACACCTTTTGTCTTGTCTCCAATAATCTAACTTTCTGAAGGATTCCTTTGTACATATTTCGGTGTCCTAGGGGACATCATCGAAGCATCTTCTTCACTTTCATTTTGGTTTTCTTGCTCATCTTTATCTTGTTCTTCTACAACTTCTTCTATTCTTGCACAATCATGTTCATTAGACATATATCCATCAATATCAACAAAATTCTTTACTATTTCATCAACCTTCACATTCGAGCTTTCTACAATTTTCATCAATCTTTTGTTGAAACATTTGTATGCCTTGATTTTAGTAGAGTATCCAAGAAATATTCCTTAATCAATTCTTGCATCAAACTTACCCAAAGTTTCCTCATCTCTTCTGATATATCATTTGCTTCTGAATACCTTGAAATATTTCACTGCAGGGATTCTTCCATGCCATAGCTCATAGGGAGTCTTTGTACTATTTTCTCTTGCTTGAACTCGATTGAATACATATACAACAATGTGAATAGCTTCTTTCTAGTAAACTTATGGTAATATGGCTTCAATGATCATTGACCTAGCAGCTTCTTGAACTATTCTATTTTTCCTTTCAACAACTCCATTTTGTTGAGGAGTTCTCAAAGAAGATAGTTGTCTCTTTATACCATGCACTTCAAAAAACATATTGAACTCATAGGAGGTGAATTCTCCACCTCTGTCAAATCTCAAGAATTTAATCTTCAAATTCACTTCATTTTCAACCATAGCCTTGAATGACTTGAATCTATCTAATGCATCTGATTTCTCTCTTAGAAATGTAACCCATGTATATCTAGAATAATCATCAATTAAAAGCATAAAGTACCTTTCACCAAGTAGACTTCACACTCTCATGGGACCACAAAGGTCTATAGGAACCAAATCCAGTAATCTAGTAGTAGATTGTTCACTTGATCTGTAATGACTTCTTGTTTGCTTCCCGAACTGACAATTCTTGCAAAAAGAATTTATAGGCTTTGTAATTCTTGATAGATCTCTCACGGCCTACACATAACTGATTCTTTCCAAGTTATCAAAATTCATGTGACACATTCTTCTATGTCATAGCCAACTATCATTTATTTGATTCATAAAAAATCATCCATCAACACCTTTAAGCTGAAAAATGTTCCCTTCATATTTCTTTCCTGTAGCAATCAATGTTCCAGATCCTTTTCGGATCTCACATTTCTCATCCTTAAACACAAGATCATATCCTTTTTTGCACATCTGACCAATGCTCAACAAATTATGCCTTAAATCCTTAACATAGTAAATATCATCAGTATGATGCTTTCCATAAAAAATTATTGAGCCTATCTCACAAATTTTAGCACCAGTATCATCTCCGAGCATAACTAGACCTCCATCATATTTCTCAAGTTTCAAAAATTTACTTTTGTCACCAGTCATGTGATATGAGCAACCACTATCAACTACCCAAAAATTATTTTCTTGTTTAGTATGTAGGGCAGAGATAACCATACCTTCATTTTTCTCCTTCTCTTTCTCCTTCTCCTTCTCCTTCTCTTTCTCTTTCTCTTTCTCTTTCTCCAGAGGACTTTCTTTTGATTGTATTTTTGATTTAGTAGAACTAGGTTCATCTTTAATTGCCAAGAACAAGCATTCATTTTTATCTAGATCTTCATATTTTGAATCTTCATCTGAAATACTAGCATTCTCATTCACATAGTAAGCTTTGTTAATCTTTTTTCCTTTCTTCTTTTCCTCATATCTTTGTTTATTCCTTTTAGCTCTTTTGGGACACCTTGTAGCATAGTGACCAATTTCTCCACAACTAAAAAACTTAAAGGGAAATTTACCTTCATACTTACCAGAGCCTTTTCTCATTCTCCTTACAAAGTTAGCTTCAATTTCATCAAAGTTTTCCTCATCCAGATCTTTAGTTTTTGTAGCTTTAAAATCAGTCTATGTTTTAATTCCACTTCTTAGATTCGACTTTCTCATCTCATAAGATGTCTAAAATCCTAGCAGCAGATCCTTAGTACAAGTCTTGTAATCTAGAGTATGCTCAATAACACTCACCTTTTCACTATAAGCATTAGAAAGAGTTCTGAGAATCTTCTTTACAATTTTGGTTTCATCTATAGTAGCACCAAGGGATCACATTCCAGCCACAACCTCATCCAATCTTTGTACATAGGCTTTAACATTCTCATCTTCAGACATGTGTAAAAGATCAAACTGTGTTTCCATATTTTGTAATTTTGCCTCTTTTACCCTCTCATCATCATTATGTGCTCTTTCTCAAGTATCCCATACTTCCTTAGTTGTCTTCAAATTCTGCACCTTAATCATCTCGAAATGTGCCAGACTATTCTTCAATATGAACTTTGCCTTATTATTTGCTTCATGTGCTCTGATTTATTTAGGTGTACTTAGACCATTAGTAGGAGGAGTGTAGGGTTCCTTATAAGCTTTCTCTACATCATATCCACAATACTCTAGATATTCTTCCATCAATACTTGATACCATAATTGGTTCCATCAAACCTCAAATAATCATAGATCATTTTGATAGCCATCTTAGACCTTCCTCAAGTGGTTAATCTCTTCACCAAGGAACAAAGCTCTGATACCAATTGTTGGATAGGACAACTGAAAGGGGGGGTGAATCAGTTGTCACAAATTTACACCTTAAATTCAATTACTAGAACTAACACATAAACCGATTAAGTGACTAACCATCAAATGCCAATGCACAAACACAATAACACCAGATTTACATGGAATACCCAATGAGGGAAAAACCATGGTGAGACTTAACTCACACTATAAAGAATATCAAAATCGATTACAAAAAGGCTCACTGCCTAGAATAAGGCTCATTGCTTGGAATAAGGACTCACTGTCCACATGGCTACAACCTGGATGGCTCACTACCATAGAGATAAAAAAAAGACAAAGAAGACTTGTTATAGAGAGACAACAATCCCAATGCAACAAAGGATTCCACCACAATCACTGATCCACTTGCATGAATGATAGATTTCACCTTCTACTCAGTGCATTCGAAAAATCAACTTTAAGCTTCGCATTGATCAACCACACACATAAATCACACACTTTTAGAATAACATCGAAGTCACGTTTTCTCTTTCACTTATCTTACTTATTTTCTAATGTACACTTTTCATTGCTAGCGCATTTTGTATTTATACCATCTCCAACTTTGAAAAGATACAAAGTCAACCATCCAACTTCAAATTCAAATTAGGTTGGCACCAAACATCCTAGGGTGGAATTAGAATGAGGGTGACCCAAACACACACTTCACCGAGACCCATAATAGATCCAACACACTTCATCAACTTGGAATGTAGTGCTTGACACACGATCGATCAAATCAACGTAAAACACACAAATCAATTAAGCTTGATGCTTCCAAAATTTGAAACCATATTCAATAGAACCAGTGTAACACAACTCTTGAACCATAAAGAGAAATTTGAACCAACAACAATTCTTTCAGACCTCAGCTAGAACAGAAAAAACATAGTTCACAAGTACTGGACCAACATCCTCAACAACTGACAACCTGCAATCTTCTTTTTATACAATTTTCTCAATATCCTCAACATATACAATCAACAACAACTAGTAGATAACTAGTTGATCAGTTGACATCAAAGACAACACTTTCATTCATCTTTCCATTCTTGCAACAATTACAAGTTCAGGATCATGTAGAAGACAATAATTGATAAAAAAGTGTAGAATTAGTCGTTGTCAAATGCACATTGTAATAAGATGTCAAGTTGGAGAATTCATAGTATTTTTTTGTCAAATAAAATTAAAAAATGGTAAAAAATGGAACAAGATCCTATAGAAAACATGATCCTATTTCTATTTCAACTATTTGAAATAATAAAAAAGAAAACGAGATCTTGTTTCTTAAAATTTGAATTCTAGACCCAATTTTTGCTATGGTTTTCAGATCAAAAAAGTCTTGGGGACTCGACCCTTAGCTTTGGACATTCTTTGACCTATAACTTGAAGGTCATGTCAATGTCACTAGAAAAGAGTGACTTTGGACATATCTGTGAAGGCATCTTTTGTATAATTTTTTGACAAAATTAAAACCCATTATAGATGAGATTGTGTAGATTTCAAATGTATTTTTTTTTTATAGTTAGATCAATTTTTCTAATTTTTTAAATAATTTTAAATGAAATTGGTCCATAAACTTTAAATAAGAGGTTTTCTTATTATTTAATAACTTTATTAAAATATTTTTTCAAAAACAAATTATATGTGAACAATCTTCAAACAATTCTTTTCAATTTGAAAAAAATAAAAAATGATAAGTTTAGGTCATCTTATGCATGGTGTACACAAGGGATTTTTAAAACAATAATTATGACCAATAAAAAATTAATAAAAAAATATTGTGAACAATCTTCAATGAATTACAAATATTTTCCCAAAATAATTCAATTTTTTTTTTTTATTTAGGTCAAAATATGGTTGGCATACACATACATGGTATGGTCTTGAAAAGGTGACTTTTAAACAATGGTTTTTAGACTTGCTTGCTGAAAATTAATTTATATCATCTAGGTATTAAAATAAATTACATATATGGAAACTAGACTCTGTGTACTACATTTCATATTATTGACTTTTAAAAGATTCAATCTTTAAGTGCTTCAAATTTTTAGGTCAAATGTGACAAATTCTGAAAATTAGGGAAAACATTTCCACTTTTTGGCCAAAAAGTGGACTCAACTTCTTGCACACACCCTTTTTAGATATGTTCTTTTCTAAATTTCACATCAATGTTAGATCTGATCTTCATTTGACTTGCTATTATGATTCATTAATCTATATTTTCCCTCAAGAGTTTGTTGCATATCCATCCTTCCTATCTATCAACCATGACAACCACTCTTGGATTAGATTTAAATTATATTTTTACACACTATCTAGTTTTGATATAGGACTAATATTATGATTTAAATTTAGCTATACATATTTTAATATCATTTCCATACTTCTATTAGGGTTTTGAGCCTTTATTGCTTATTTTAGTGAGCCCTACATCTTTGGATAAAACCTTTCTTTCACATCATGGATTCTCATGGTCTACTATTCTTTGCATCTATTCATAGTGGTTACCTAACTAATTTTAACATATTCATACACTTTATGATATGTGATATATATCTTTATTCTTCATTCACTTATGATATTTTAACACACATAAATGGGATCATTGTGTCTATAAAAGCATTATATCACCACATATGCTTGCACTCTTGATTTATGGATTTGATCATCACCTTCCATTCTCTATTGGATACTCTTACTTCACTCCTCCATGATCATTTAATGTCACCCACTTCAAAAGAGTGATAGTAGTTTGCTTGATTCTAGTTGTACTTTTCTTTTTAGATTCTTTATATGAGTTACCTTATCACACAAAAATTGTGAAGAAGACACATTACCTACTTGTACCTTGTATTTGCATGGATGAAATATCCTATATTGAATGTACATGTCACACAGCTTATAATTCTTCATGTTTTTTTAATTTTTGACTAAGTCTAGTCCTATTATTAAACTTTTCATGCCTTAGTTATACAACATTATATTACTCATAGGTATGCACCTTTTGGGTATGGCATTTTTTAGCATTATATTTATTTTTCATCCTATGAGTTTCCACCTACACATGATTCATAAATATAGAACATTATGTAATGTGGTTAGGTATAGAGATATTAGATTAAAGAGTACTTGAGTAGATTATGGATTTGAATTTGACATTTGTAGTAAACACATTTTAGATGTGATCCAAATTAGTTACTCTAATATTATAAAATTTGAGGTAAGAATATAAGGATTTAAAACTTTATCTATCACTTTGTTATGTCACTTTAGTAATCACTTTAAAAATTTTTACTCTTGAGACTATTTTCCATGTAATGCCTAAAGTTTTACTTTATATTATTATTTTGGGCCAACCATGGATTCATGAAATAGGTGTTGTCACACCAAAGTTTCATCATAAAATCATGTTCATATGCATCAAAACAAAGAATATGTGGTAACAATTGATAACCCATATAATTTTTTTAAAGTAGTTGAAAAGGATAAAACAATGTTTTCTCCATCAAAATTAAGTAGCCCTATGATGTCTTCAACAACTATCCTAATCCTCATATTTCTCTCAATAATCTTGAGGATGATTAGGGTTCATTAGATTTTGATATGCCAAGTCCTAGAGAGCAAGATAAACACAATGATAAACAATCTTCTTCTTTGTCCATTGAACTTGATTTACATACCACTTCACCTTCATATTCTTGTATAAATACTCATTCTAATGAAGGTGATACCTTTCATAGATCCAAATCCAATAATTTTTATGAGGACTATTTACCATCATCTATATTGGCTAATCATTATAATAAAGGATTTTTTTATTTTACAAAACCTGGTTATAAGGCAAAAGGATTAAGTTTAAATCAACAAGACATTCATAATTTTATTAAATCATTGAGAAGAATGATACTAAGGGTATTGGATTTTCATGCACCATCAATGAAAACACATATTTTCCCTTTAGTCTATATGGATTTAATTTGGGATGTCTTCATGGTTACTTATCCCCTTTAAACACATTTGTGAATGGTGAAGCTTTAGTTGAATACCTAGGTGTCTATAAGGATCTACCTAGGAATCATCCTAATAGAGGCTTCCCCATATATTTCAGGTTTTCTGATACTTTGGGGAACATGCTTCATCAAAAGTTATTTATCTTAATGTTTTACCTATTCAACTATTTATTGAGGATTGTAATACACTTACAATTGATGGTGCATATGATATAGAGATGAATCCAACTAATAAAGAAAATATCTTGAAATTTGGTGGTTTCTTAAGCCAACATATTAGCAATGTTATATGAACATCTTGCTTAAGGAGTTTGGGGATATTTTGCATGGTCATATGAAGATACTTTAGTAATTTCTCCTAACATCATGATGCATAACATTGTCTTAGATCTTGAGATAAAATTGTCAAACAAAATATTATCAAGACAAATCCCTAGGTTGCACTAATAGTTAAAGAAGAATTAGAAAAGAGCTTTTAGGCTTGACTTACTAGACGTATTGATTATTCACCTTGGATAGATTCAATATGGTATTGCCGTAAGGGGGAATGAAGCATACAAAAAACAAATGAATTAATCTAATCTAATTCAAACAAGATTAAGAATACCTAAACCCAATACTCATGAAATGAACAATATAAAAACTAATGAATTCAATGAAACAATTTTTAACAAATGAAGAACAAAAAATGAATTCAAGAAATCATATCATTACCCATCTCATGTCGAAGTTTATTTGTATCAATGTTTAATGTTGGATTTTTGTAATCAATACAAAGCCTCCCTTATGCATCACAAAAGCTTCAATGTGAGTGTAATGTCAAACTAGAATGTGATGATAACTCATAACGTTCTCAAGAGGTAATTGTGCAGTGCTTCGCTATGTAAATTATAGATGCTTTGTGAGAGGGTTGATGAGTGTTTTATAGATTTCTTGTTTCAAGATGGACGATCGAGATTTCATAGTAGAAGATCTTGATCAACAATTCAAAACCATTGAGAGGAATTAGATTGGAAATATCAGTGGATTTAGATTGCATAATCTATGTGATTGATGAAGTCAATTTGAATATTCAATGGAATTAAGGAAATAGATTGAGAGGTTAGTCAAGGATTGAAGAATAGATGAGTTAGTCAACTGTTTAGAGTGAGAAATCATTGATCATTATTTTCTCAATCATAAAAGGGGTGAAGATATTTAATTAATTGAATTAAATAATTGGTATTTTTGAGTTGAATGTGCAAATCATGTTTGACTTTAACAAATAAATTCATATTTGTTTGTTTTTGAAATGTTAAGCAGCATTTTCAGGGCACTGTACCCTTCACAACGAGCCACAAGGGCCAAAAATTACCAAGAATAAAAAGAAAACATTAAAGTAAAAGAAAACAGAGACAAACCACGAACAACACAGGAACCATAGAGAGGCAATTGAAAGATAGGACACCGACACAGGCAACAACTAATTGGCATTATCCCAGTTCTTAAACAGGAGGTCCACGAACTCATCACCAACCCATTCTTTGTTCTCCTAACTGTTATTTCCCTCTAGCTCCTCCTTAATAACATTTGACAGGGTGCTAGTGACGAAATGGACCAACTTCATAGTGAAGCGGGTCAACCCACGAAACCTTTTGTTTAGCTTGTCCATTTTCTTCTCCAAATCGCAAGGCTCCTCCCCAATGTCCATGGTCCCGGGGACCTCTCCAGGATCTTCAACCAGGGGATATGAAGAGTGAGAGGCTGAGCCATCTTTAGGAACCTTGATATCCTTAAGAGTAAATAGGGGCCCCTCCACTTTCGCGTCCTCATCCTTCTCAGATTCCTCTTCCTTGTACTCTTTGCTGTCAGACTGCTCCTCCTCTGAATCCTTGATTATCTGCCTCTTTTTATTGTTCTTAGCAAGCCTCCTAGATCTCCTTCTGGTATTATCCCCACCAATCATCATAGTAGTCCCCACAACAGTGTCACCTCTAGAGTCTTTCCCAATTAAGTTCTTTCCCTTCCCTTCCCTAACAATCAGGTTCGGTGTACCTTTCTCCTTCCCTTTTTTTGCTGTGGTGGCCTTGTAGGCAGATTTCACTAGAGTGGACTCCAATTCACAGAGACCCACCACCGCACTGGCATGAGCCTTACCCAACCCACCCTTTAGTTTCTTGGTGGCCATCTTGGCTTTGGGATTCCCCGCAGTGCCCATATTGGAATTCCTCGGAGGGCTTTTTGATTCGTCCAGGGAGATATTCAAAGCCAATAGAGGTTCAACATCATCAATGCGCACAACCGTAATAGCTTTGGGAGGACAGAGGGCTAGGTGGAAGTGGTAGAGTCTTATAATGAGCCCTTGATGGAGTGAGAGCGACGAGAGATCACTGGGGTTAAGGCTGGCTATCTCTTTACACTTTTCGATCGAGTTTTCCAAGTCCATTAAAAGAAAGAATGGAAAACTAATCAACATCTTGTGTCTTAAATTATTTAACAAGGGAAAGTGATAAAAAAAGCAGGTTTTAAACCTACCTTCCAAGGTGACGTACTTCATTAGCGCAAGGTACACTTGATCCGAGGGCTTCGGGAGAGCTTCTCTCTCAAAACCTGATTGGTTCCACACTGGTTCCTCATCTCCTCTGAAAAAAGATTTCAAGCTTTCATTGTTCGGTTTCTTGGTGTGCTTGGGGTATTTTTTCCTGGTGCATTGTAATCTCGTGGCTTGCGCTATGACTTCCTCACTGATTTCAAATGAGATACCTCCCATTGAGACCCTACGATCCTTCCACGAGTTGGAAAACTAGCCGGACAAGATAGGGTCATGGCCAACCAATATCTCCATAAGAGGAGCAATGTCGCCTTCCACACAGATGTGCCAAACCAAAGGGTTATTCCAAAATTCATCACAGTTATCCAGCTCAGTACTCACCCATTTGCCACCCATTTTCCCAACCTACACAGGAAGCCCAAGAGTTTGTAAAAGATATCAAATGCAGAAGCCAACAAGATAACGAATAATTATCACATTGTATTCATTCAAGCAAGGGATACAATGATGGGTAATTATCATATTTGTTTGTTGACTATGTTTGAATAATTATTTTAATTATTCGGTTTAGAAAGGGGAGAGTGACTTAATTAAATTATTAACTGATAATAATTTAATTGAATTAGAAGAATAAGGTATATTAAAAACATAATTAAATAATTAATGTTTTGATTGGAGGTAAAAAATAGGTTTTGAAGGGGCCCGAAACCCATTACAAAATAAACCAGTTGATAATAAAAGAGAACAACATTACACAAAAATCAGCCAAACGACAGTGAACCAACAACCAAAAAGTGGCCAAAAAGAAGGTAGCCAACCAACAACACTACCTATTGTTCAAAATCTCAACAAATTCCATTTCACAAGAAAAGATCTTCTATGCATTATCCACAATATCAGACACCTCTATACGAGAGGCCCCAACTTGAGCTTTCATTTTGTTTGTAGTTATGATCCCCGACCCACCAGTTTTTACCTCACCACTCAAACACTACCTTTAACAACACCCTTCTCAACTGCAAAAACCACATCCAACAACTTACCCCCAACAACAGTATCATTAACAGACACAGTCTCCTTTCTTTTTTTCGTAGTAATCACAAGGGAGATCACCTTGGTAGAATCAAAAATATCCAAAACCTTAGAGATGTCTCCACTCTTGATCACAACATTCCACATTTTATCAAATTTATCCTCAAGGGATAAGATTCTACCTTCCAAATTCTATTTCAAATTGATGGTTTCCTCCACTACAGTATTAAGAGAATCCATCCGATTATAAATTTTGCTTTGGACAGAAGGGTCCTTAGCCTTACTAGCAACACCTCTAATTCTAACATTGATCCTATTAATCTCATGGAAAAACCACTTAAAATTTTTAAATTGCACATTTGCACTCTCACGGGCCGAGCCCAACACATCAGACAACTCCTCCCTATCAAAGTTTTCAATTTGTTTCCCCACAACAACATCCTCATCAAAAGAACTAATATGACCCTTATCAATAGAGATATCCTTACCTTTGCCAGTGGAGATAAGAGTCATCTTTTGAATGGAGCAAGTGATTTCCTCCTCAACAACCTTCCTTTTCATCATCCTATCCACATCTGCTTTGTTAGTTCCCACATCATGTCCTCCACCCACAACCCTTTCCTTCCCCTGCTTCAACATCCCAATGTCAGCAATCAGAGAGGCCTCACCAAAGATACCACCAACTTGGGGAAGAGGGAAACCCTTTTCCAAGATTTGGCCATAAGTTCTCAACACCCTTCTCTTCCAGTTCCCCTCCTCAGTCTCCTACACTTGTCTAGTCACTGGGGGAGGAGAGGAAGCTTCCCCATAAAGTTCATTTTTGTCCTTAGCCCCCTTAGAGAGAACATTCGCTACCACCTCATCACTACAAGTTGTATAGCCCTCTTTATCAACCGGAATAAAGTTATTTAATTAATCAAGAGGAATAAAGTTAGATAAATGATGAAATAGTGAATTAATTAAATAATTTAAAGATTATTTAATTAATAGAGGGGTGTTGCCACAATATTGTGCCTCACTTTTGGGACATGTTTTTTTCCTGAAATTGCCTTTTTAGAAAAACTAATTACTTTAGCCTTGAAAGGTACCATCTAAAGGGTTTTAATTGAAGAGGGATAGATAATACCCCCTTAGATCAAACCCCCATGGATAGAATCCCTCTAGTATTAAATCATACCCACAATGGAGTCTCCTTTTCACCTATCAGAATGCTAGCAAAAACAATTTTTATTTACCTATTGAAGGATTAAATAATGTCATTTAAAAATGATCTTTTGCAAGATTGTAGCCCTCAAAACGAGTTTCCCAACAAGTATAGTTTTTATATGTTTTCATTTTATCATATATTTAATTTTCAATTTTTACTGAACATAGGTTTTTCTTTTAACATCAAGCTCTTTGTTCTATAGAGGTGGAAAATTTGTAAACCTTTGTGAAAAGAATTCAAAAAATACCCTTTCCCTAGGTATTGATGTCCTTGTTTCACTAAAAAAAATAAAAAATGGATTTTGATATATACACAACAAGTAAGGTTGTACAACACACACACACATGTCCAAATTATAGTTGCATTGACTTCAAAAATTAATTAAAAAATATTATTTCCATAGATATTGATGTTTAGAATCTATATTTCAAAAATTAGAATTTTATCCTTTATAGAAAACAAAGTTATGTTGTATGACACAAACGTTACTTTATGAAAATGTTGTTTTCTATTTAAAACTAGTTATTAAAGGAAATGTTGGAAGATTCATCATTTATTTCAATATATATATATATATATATTTAGAATCTAGACACAAATTTCCAGAAATCACTAGTTCACATCATCTTCAAATTCTTAACGGTTTAGCTGCTATAGGTCTTAGAAGATGAAGATTCAATTAAAAATATTGATGTAAATGTCCATCTTGGGAAAAAAGTGAGACACAGTATTGTGATTTCACCCAAATGAAAATAGGATTTTTGATGTAAATGATTATTGAGGATGATTTAATTAAATAATGTTAAATCACTTAATTAATAGACGAATATGAGAAATGATAATAATTA
Source organism: Sequoiadendron giganteum (assembly GCA_007115665.2). Taxonomy (NCBI): domain Eukaryota; kingdom Viridiplantae; phylum Streptophyta; class Pinopsida; order Cupressales; family Cupressaceae; genus Sequoiadendron; species Sequoiadendron giganteum. The sequence continues at coordinate 165,968,909 of CM021101.1, read as the reverse complement.
AATTATAATAATGTATTATTTAATTATTTATGAGGAAAAGGGTGGGAGTTAGTTAAATAGTGTTGTTTACCAGTCAGGATGATTTAGGGTATCTACATTTTCCCCCTCTTTGATACAATGCTATTTTGAGCATTGTGTCAAAGAAAATTCAAAAATCCCTACTCAGGAGTTGCCCCAGTATGCCTCGGTGATGATGGGATAGCATGGTGCCCCCTCAAAAAATTTGGTGAAAATTTTGGATAATGAACCAAATTTTTTGACAAACTGATGTGATGTATTTTATGTGCAAGGACTGATAGAATAAACTTTAACTAGATGAAAATGTTAGTAAGATTTAGAAGACAAACAAAATTGGATGATTGATGATATGTAAAACACAATGAGTTTGCTTTTTCTTCATAGAGACTTCATATTTTAGCAATCCTTATTAATGTAGCAAATAGACACGATCCACCGTGGTATTGATAACCAAGGCGAATTTGTATCTATTGCATAGAATTTGACTCTACAATCAAGGAGTATTCTTGATCATACTAAACATACAAAAACCTTGTTAGAGTGTATGGGTTAGAAGTTCAGAACATTTTGGACTAGTGCACAGAGAGGTATGAGGAACCAAACATTGAAGGTTGCTTTAGTTGCTTGAAACGACTTCCACATGTGCAAGGCAAGTATTTACCATAGTAGTATTACAAAAATATCCAACAAATAAAGAAAATAGTAATGGCACTCAATTACCCCTATTGCTTCCTGTCTAAATCCTTATGGACATCCTCGAGAGATCCTAGGAATGAGTCAATAAGATAAATTAGAAAGATAAAATAACAAAAAGATAAACAATGTTGTTGTATCACTTTCCATATATGTTTTGAGGTTTTAAGGTTGTTATCCATTATTGATGATGTCTATTGTAGGAACGATCTATCTCTTAAGACACATCTCAAGATGTTGATGGTAAATTGTTAATAGATAGGTAGTTAACACTTTGGCATTGTTTTAGTCTATTTGTGACCAAATCTTTGTGATTGTTTGCTTGAAAGTTCCAGCTTTTGATGTTGCTTCATTTGTTGTATGTTTTGTCAAAGGGTGGAAATGATGATTTTTTTTATTATGGATGAATGTTTTATTATGGATAGGTGACAATAGAAATAGGATTTTTGAGATTTTCAATTTTTTTTGTGCTTTGATGTTATTTGAGGCTATTTTTGGTGTGTTTTTGGATTTTCAATTGAGTTAAAGGACAAGAGGGGCACCTAAAAGGACTGACCTAGTGCCTCATGGGCTCATCAATTATGATGGCCTTGCCTATGTTGTACACATAGAGACCACGTAGTTTGACTGGTGTTTACTTAAAGCATAAGATGTTTGGGATTTTGATGTTTTTGACTTTGTTTATGTTTTGGATGTTTTTGATTTTGATAGTTTTCGATCATGATGGGATGCACAATAATCCAATCCTCTACTAGCTTCAAGAAGTTGCCCCTAGTTCATGACAAGATTACCTTCATCAGGGGAGATGGATTTTGATGGTGTAACAAGGTTCAATACTTGATCAATCATTGAGCCACAGTTTGTTGCACATTTTATATGAGACAAATGGGATGGATGCTTCAAATAGTGTTGATAGATAACGATGCATGTCTTATTCAAATGTGGTTCCCATTTTCCAACACTAACTCATTTGATTGCAAAATCCGACGAAACCTTCCGACGAAAGCTATATAATCAGATGTATCGTCGGGCACTTGTGCGAATTTTCATTTTTTTAAAATTTTATCCCCGACGTTCGTCGGAATTTCAACGAACCGTTTTTCGTCTACGTGTCGACAAAGATCTTTCATAGAAATTTTGATGGACCTACAAAGTTAAATTGTGGCGGACATAAATAAAAATGAGCTCGACTATTTATTGTGACAGTGGTTTGCTCGACGGTTTTCTTGGGGAAAATCAGAAGAAACTCAAGAAGATATCGCCAGGTTGAGGGTGGTCATTGTCTTTTTCCAGAATTCATTTGTGAAGTTAGATTTGTACTTCCAGGTTTGAAAATCATATTTTAAAGCAACATCTCATCAGATTTCATTTTTAGTCTTGTGCATTTTTAGAATTTTATTTCCAGATTTTAGACCTAACTTCACAAATTCTTTATAAGGGAATTGTTTAAAACTAATGGAAAATTCTTGATGGATTTGGACAAAGATTATATTTGCAAGGTTTCAATTTTAACCCTAATGATCAATTTTCAATAGATTTGGGATCTGTAGCTAGATAATATCAAAGGTGTTGGTTGTTTTCTACTGTAACCAAGTTTATCTTCTAGACACATAGCATATAAAATCTTAGATAATACTGCCTTACAATACCATCAATCTATATTCTAACCCAATACTACTTATCAAATCCTTATATGAACATAGTCACCTATAACCTCACTCAAGCATTTTAATTAATTCCTTGAATTAAAGCCAAAATGAGAATTACACACACCATAACAATGAGATGAATAGAATAACCCTTGATCATTTTATTCAAGATAATAATATATTCATACAATGGAGATACATGACCTTGAAATGAGTAATTTTTATTTAGATGCTAGTACTGTCTTGAAAATTAAGTACCCATGAAACTAAAACCTACAACCGAATGACACCAAACCTAAGAATAGTATCTTCACTATAATATCAGGCTCTTTACAAATTCACTCTGCAACTTCACTTAGACTCGACCTAAAGATATCTAACTTGCTAACTCGTATTTCTGGTTTTGAAATCATTCTTATAGGGAAAATGAAGGAGCAACAAGCATCAAACCAGAAATACACCTATCACTGGTCACTTGGACCGCCTTATGACATTTCAAAAATTGGTTACAACAGCTGAGTCTCTAGAGAATCTTCTTGTTCATCCCGCCCACTGGAGAATAACTGTTGCATTTGCCAAAGTTTGAAAACTTGCACCAAAATTGCCACCAAGACATAGCCAATATTTGTTATAACCATAACCGCTGAGCTGCTAACTGCCAGTTGTAGACTTTTTCCTATTCTTGTTCAGTTAAGTACTTTTCTACCCATCCTTGATATTCCTCATCCGTTGGCCAATTAAAATTTACCACCTCATTTACCTTGGCATTGTAAGGTGTATATTTTACTGCTACTTGATTCACCTGCCTTTCAAAATATTCCAAAAATGTGCTAGTGTTAATGATTTTATCCATACTACTCATCAGCATGTCATAATCTGAGTCATCACAAATCAATTTGATTTGTGCATTGATGATTTCATCTACCCTGTCCTGCCATTGCTGTAGTGATCTAACATTTCCTTGGGCATCTATAATATATGGTAAAGATGTGTCACTCCATTCATCAAAATTCTTTACCAACTCTTTAATCCTCCTGCTGAAATCATCAGGTAAGGCCTCGAAACCTTGCAGTGACTTCACAAAGTCTTGAGTAGGCCTTAATTGTTGAGGCCTAGTAGCTGCATTTTGAAATTTCATTTCCAGATTTTTTTGTGCAAGTTCAATATTCTGATTTTAGGAGTGTAACAGTTGGAAATCATAGTAAAATCAAAATTTAATAATTTTTGGAATTAGCATTTGAAAGTGTTTTTTGGGGTCATTAACTTCAGACTATCTTCTCTTTTGCAGGGGTGGTTGCATGCCGAATTTTTTTGGTGTAAAATATCATAATTATTATATTTTGTTACTTGTGTATGATTAAAAATTATTGGAGTGTGAGTTTGATATTTTTTGAAGATCTAAATATTCAAGCTTGGTAAAGAAAAATCATGTAAGATAATATTAGTCCAGAACAAAATGAAGAGTCACTTGATAGATTGTGGGTTAGATTGAAAAGAAAGGGTGATGGGAAATGTTATTATCCTTGCAATAATTGCAAGGGCTTAAAGATGAGAAGACTTTTAATCACAACAACTGAGAAACATTGTAGGCAACATGGCCACATTGAAGGGGGGCATGGTTATCGTCCATTGGTAAGTTGTTTATTATATGTGTTTATAACTTTATATTGATTGAATTTGTAAATGTTTATATTGTTTTAACATTTGATATATATATATAAAATCACTTGATCATGATCATGGTTTATTTGTGTCTGTCATTATTATAAAGGTGGGGTGCCCTAGGGCACATGATATGGATTATCACGGCCCGAAGAATGTGGTTTTGCAAGTGGAGGAACATGGAGCTGTGAATATCGAAGATGAAGTTAATGATCCTATGGAAGAAGATGATCATGCGCCAAAAAACACAATTGAAGATGATGGTACAAATACATTGATCCATAACACATGTAGTGGCACATCTAATCATGTTGATCGAGATGACTTTGATGATGTTCATGATTTACCTATACTTGAGAAGGCATACAAGCCCCTTTATGAAGGCTCCCAAACAACTCTTCTCTCTGTTGTATTGTTGTTGTTGAACCTGAAGGTTATGAATGGTTTATCCAACATAGCAATCTCACGGATGTTAAGGTATGTCATATATGTCATCTTTTTTCATCTATTTTAATTGTTGTTAGTTCATCGCTAGTAAATAAAGGATGAAGCATGTACCATTAATATTCTTTATATTAAGAAATTATTTTTTGTTGTAGATTTATTGGTGAATTTTTGTTACCTCCATCAAATATTTTACCTCGCTCATACCGAGATTTAGCTGGCATTATGAAAGATATTGGAATGGAGTATCAAGCAATAGATGCATGTCCCAATGATCATATTATACATCATAAACAACATGAATTTGCACTAGAATTCCCGGAATTTCATATCAATAGATATTGAACAAATCAACTAACAAAAAAGGTGCCTCGCAAGGTTCTTCGTTATATTCCCATTATTCCACGTATGCAACAATTATTTAGGTGCGAAAGCTTAGCACAATTTATGGATTACCATGCACGAAATAGAAGTGGAGAGGAGATTCTTCGAATGCTTGTGGATGGTTCTGCATTTAGGGACATGGAGGAAAAATGGCCACACTTTAAAGAAGAACCTCGTAATCTCAGGCTTTCATTGGCAGCAGAAGGTGTCAATCCATTTGGAGAGCTGAGATCTATTTACTCGGTGTGGCCTATTTTTGTTATCAACAATAACATTCCATTATGGATGTCAATAAAGAGGGAGCACATAATGTTGGAAATGATTGTTCTAGGTATTTGTTTACATCAATTTTCTTTAACGTAGTAGCATCTCATTTGTCTTATTTGTTGCATAATGACTTATATGTTTTTTCATTTAATAGTAATGTATAGGAATCTATATATTGCAGTAAAATGGTTATAATAATTATGTAATGTTTATGTTCATTCAACTAGGTAAGTACCAAGTTAAAGATATGAATGTATATATTGAGCCTCTTATCGACGAGTTACTAAAGTTATGGAATGGTGTGACTATGTATGACGTATCTAGACCAATAAGACAAAGACAATTTGAATTCCATGCAATGCTTGTATGGACAATTCATGATGCCCCAGGGCTAACACATTTTTCTGGTATGTTATAACGTTCGACTGCATGACTTTAACGATATTTAATTTTATGAAGTAGATATCATGCATGTTTTTTAAATAATCTATTCATTATATATAATTATAAAAATTGACATATTTAATCCAATTATATATGATTTGCAGGTCTTCAAACAAAGGGAAAATTTGCATGTCCAATTTGTGGTCCAAAGATGAAATCTCATCGTTCAACAAGTTTAGGAAAGTAGGTGTTTGATGAGTATAGGCACTTCCTCCACATAAATCATAAGTATCGAACTACTGAAAAACATCTTTTCAATGGGAAAGAAGAGACTACATCAAAACCATGAAGAATGACACCTTGCCTATGGAAGTTGGAATATAATAGAATTAATCGTCTAGGTTATAGATCGGATCGAATTGTTTATCTATCATATATGATATGTTTTGAATTTATATTTTTATATTGTGTTGTGTTTACTCATGTTGTAATTGACAATGATTGTCATTGTTAATTTGTTTAACTTATATGCTTCATGAAGGTCGTCAAGACATTAATGGTCGGCTTCCACATGGACTGAAAATTTATCCTAGACAATTTAGTAGGTTTCCCTACTATGAGCAGCTACAAATTGTGCATTTGTTTGATACAATGCATATCAGAAAGAATATGACAAAAACATTATGGAAAATAGTGGATGGAAGGCGTGATAAAGAAAAAATTGTCAAAATTTGTAGTGACATTCAGGAAGCCAATCATGCAATGAAAAATTTAATTCAATTAAATAGGGATGGAGACCAAATTAATATAAGTGCCCTTCCTTGGTTATTAACGGAGCAACAAAGCAATGCTATAAAAGAAGTCATACGAAAAATTCGATTCCCCACAAGATTTGTTGCGAACATAAACAATATCATAACAAAGAAAGGTGAATTTGGGTCAGGGATGAAAATGCATGATTGGCATAACTTCATTAATGTAATTATTTTGGTATATTATATATATATTTGTATACTGCATGTACTTTTTAGTGTATTATGTTTACTGCTTTTGGGAAAATAATGAAAAGATCATTTTATAATTGTTGCAGTACGTTCTACCTTTATCTCTCCTAGAAAATTTTGACAACAATGTCAAGCAAGTTATATATGATCTTGGAAAATACATGAGGTAAGTAGAAATATTTGTTCAATTCGTTGTATATTTTTGTTAAATCTCGTTAATATATTTGTGCCTTGAATCACTTGTAGATGACTGTCATCTAAAGCAATCCATAAAGAAGATATAAATTATTGGAAGAGAAAAATTCCTCATGTAATGTGTGAAATGAAAAAGTGTCTACCTTCGACATTTTTCAATGCACAAGAACACTACCTCATACACCAAATTGAGGAGATTGAATTGTGTGGACCTGTACACACAAGGTCAATGTGGATGGTTGAGAGGCACTCGAAATTTTTGAAGGCTTTGGTTAGACAAAGAGCACATCCGGAGGGTTCTATGGTGGAGGGATACATGGTATACCAGACCATGGTGTACATTACTGAATATCTTCCTAATTTTGCAGCAAAGATCCATGTAGATCGCATTTGGGATCCCAACTCCATTAACAAATTTGAAGGGGAGTACCTGATGGGGAAAGGTAGATTGCGGAAAGTGACAGGTAATTATAAGATGGTCATGGAGATTAATTAGAATACATTTTACATTTGTTTTTTATGTATATTGTACTTATTTAATTATTAATCTTCAATATTCATCAATTATAAATTAAGGTCGTATACCGTGGTAATTAACTAATTATACATCATTTGTGAATTTCAATTTTTTTTGATACAGTTGGTCGAGAGTGGGATGCACTACATTTGTACGTCGCAAACAATCTTGATTGGATGATGGTATGGATTGAACGATGTCAACAATCTGGTCGTGCATTAACATGGGAAGGTGTGGCTTCATTGGTTAAAGAAGCTCATCGTAATGGAGATTCCAATGTTACACCAAGGGAAATTGATTTAGCATATGGTTTAAGAGATAAACAGGTATGTATAAATATATTAATCACCCATATTATTTAATTATTTTCAATTATATTGATGTATATATATGTTGAGATTTTTTTCTTTGCATGCATTCGGCCAAGAATAAATATGTTTATCAACTGACGATATTGCAATAAGTTTTACATGTTTGACATATTTTAGGTGAAACACCACAAGGCTATGTGGTGCAATGGTCATAAATTTCGAATCAAAAAGTTGGATGACACGAAGAAAACTTGTGATTCTGGGATAACTGCAGTCTTCCAGGTGACTAATGTTTCATCTAGAAGCGACATACATCCAGAAGTCTCAGAAAATCAATACTATGGGATTTTGGATGATATACTTGAGTGTGACTTTAAGTCCTTCAAATTAGTTTTGTTTGTCATCCTATGGTACAGGCTACGATTGAATGAAAATGATCCCGAGAGAACTGTTATTGAACATGATAATGGATTTACCATGGTTAATACAAGGTATTTTGAGCGAGCTGGAAATGAGCCCTATGTTCTTCCAAGCCAATGTGAGTAGGTATTTTACTCAGAGGTTCCAGGTAAAGTGGGTTGGTCATATGTTGTTAGACATGATCTAAGAGGAAGGCCAGTAAAGTATAATGTGGTGGAAGAAGAAGATACTGAAGAAACAGAAGATGATGTAGATGATGATCAAGATCAATAGTTAGTTGATGATGTGCCTGACGAAGATGTCGAAGAGGAGGAACTAGATCATGATGATGTAGGAGTTAATGTTCATGAAGATGATATCCGTGTGGATGATGACATTATCGAAATTGATATCAATGATGATGATGATGATATGACCAATCCTTACAATGTTGAATCTGGATCAAATGATACAAACAAAGAGTTGGATGAAGAAGAAGATCAATAACATTGAAATGTATGAGTTATGTGATTGTATTATCTGTTTGATATTAATTTCTTGATAGAATTATATTTAACTTATGTGGTTACATAATTAATTTATGATGTTTTTAATTTTAATTATATTTGAATTATATTAGAATATGTTCAGTTAACAGATGTAAAAAATAAAATGGATAAACCAAAAGATGAAAGCGTGAGACCACTGCCTTGTTGGGTGTATGGAGTCTAATGAAGATCTATAAAAGTGTAATCTATGATGGCAATAATTCAAAGTGTTTGGCACATAGATGTAGTTTATAACTTGTATAAATGTGCAAGTAAATGACTGACAAACTCTACTTGAGATAAAATGACAATCCTAGTTATGTGATTCTTCTTATTGATCCAATTAATACTCTTCAGTTACTATGATTGACTAGAAGGGTTTAATCTTTACTTGAAAGAACCAAATAATCACATCACACAAATACAACAAATGTGTATCGGTAAACTAAATATATATGCTTGATATATCAATTTAAACAACAGAAAAGCATCAAAATGGAGACAACTAGATAACTATATAATTCCACAAACAACTGATACCAAGTTTAAGCCACAAGTTCAAACATCTTCATTAACTTCATCAAAATTCATACATGCATGCGAGTCTTTTAAAGGAAAGTTTCATTGCAAACTATCTACTATATCTTTCTCCTATCCACCTATATCTATTTTACATTATGAAACATTGCAAACTATCTACTGTATCTTTCTCCTTTGTTGCATCCTACTATATTCTCCAATTATCATATTGTATTTCTCCATCAGACTCTTCTTTTCAGCCTCTTCTCTCTCAGCTGTCTTTTGGGCCAATTTGGCCACATTTACTGTTAGGCTTGTAGCTTTTGTTGTTGAAGTTTTAGAAGCTCTCTTGAAGATTAGCCCTCCCCTTAGGTGTGGGCTAATATCAGTTACATTTGGCTTTTTGCCCTGGGGTTCCAATGCCCATATGGCCAGATTTTCATACTCCTCACTGAAGGCAGAGTCCTGCAGAGCTGCCTTAACCTCTTCTTCACTATTTTCTATAGGGTGCTTGGACTGTAAGATAACATTGAATGCAACCGCATCAGCTATGTCTCATTCAGGCTGTTGGTGATTTTTTAATGTGAACTAGGTTTATCTCCTAATCTACCTATGGAATTGCCAATTCCAATCAAGGGCAGCTCAGAGAACTTGGACCAACTGACGAGGATTTTAAAAGACCTTCTACACTTTGGGCTCTGCAAGACCCGAGAGGGTGATCCATCAATGTGTTTACAATCTCTGCATCGAACTTATAAAAAATCATTAACAATTAACAAATAATCCCATTTAATAGCTCAACAAAATAGGATAATACTAAATTGAATTGGCCCTTCATCAATAGTATCAACTACTTGGAGCATGAGATGATTACAACAACATTTCACCACTTAAGATAGTCATTTAATTTGTAATCTGGCAGCAAGCTCTAAGCTAAGACAAACATACACAAAACCTTACAAACACATACGATTTAGGCCAATGTCATATACTATTGGGGAGTCGAATTCACAAATATTTAGATTTCCATAACAGGTTCAAACACATAACATATAAGATCTCTGACAATATTGCATTACAATAGTGTCAATTTCTATCCTAACTCAATACTTCTTATCAAATCCCTTTAAAAACATATCCATCTATGACTCCATCCAAGCATTTTAATTAACTCTTTGAATTAAAGAAAAAATGGAAATCATACACACCATAACAGTGAGATGAACGCCATAACCCTTGATTATATTATTCAAAATTGTGATATGTTTATACAAAGGAGAGCCATGAGCTCTAAATATATCATTATAACTCAAATGCTAGTATTGTCATGAAACATCAAACCTTCATGCTGTTGGAATTGTGAAATTTTGACAAATTCATTATTTCTTCATGATTATTAGTCTCCCAAAAAAGATTCATAATGCAGACATAAAAATCCCCACATAGAATTTTGTACCGAAATCCGATTTAAAATTGTGCCATAATGCCCCATAAATTTCATCTGACATTAAAATCTTAACATATGAAAATATCAGCATAAGTTGATGCAGGTCTCATCGATGATAATATACATATCCTAAATGTATCAGCAAGACATCAGAAGGGTCACACCGATCAAGTTATACATAGAGAGAATGTGGGTTTGTATATCTTATCGGCAAAACAAAAAGTATCGGCGTGATGATGTAAGGTCACATCAAGCTAAATTACCTTTTGCCGATTGGAGTAACGTAAAGTCTATCGGAGAGACTTTGGTCATCGGAGAGAGATTTTAAAACACTGCCCAAAGCATTATTATTCTTGCCGATAAAGCTAGGGGAGGACTCACTCGGTGAGACAAATGATGCCGGGGAGAATTTGGAAAGTCTTACCGACCCCTCGGGTTACACTGACAGAACTGAGCATACGAAGATAAAGGGTGTCGAGAAGACAATGCACATGGTCTCTATTGGAACTGTGAAATTTTGGCAATTTCATTCACCCTTCATGACTATCAGTTTCCCAAAAGGTTCATAATACAGACATAAAAATCCCCACATAGCATCTTTTACCTAAATCCATTTTAAAATTTTGTCATAAAGCCCTATAAAATTCATATGGCATTAAATCTTTAACATATGAAAATATCGGCATAAGTTGATGAAGGTCTCATCGATGATAATATACATATCTTCAATATATCAGAGAGACATTAGACGAGTCATATCGATAAAGTTATACACTAGGAGAATGCGGGTTTGTATTACTTATTGGCAAGATAAAAGGTATTGACGTGACGGTGCGAGGTCATATCGAGCTAAGTTACCTTTTGCCTATTGGAGAAAAGTAAAGTCTATCGGAGAGACTTTGGTCGTCGGAGAGAGATTTCAAAACACTAGCCGAAGCGCTATTGGTCTTGCCGATAAAGCAAAAGGAGGACTCAATCGGTAAGACAAACGATACTGGGAAGAGTTCATTAAAGTCTTATCGAGCCCTCGGGTTACACTGATAGAATTGAGCATGCAGAGATAAAGGGTATCGAGAAGATGATGCTTGTTGTCTTGCTGAAGAAGAGGCGTATCGGTGATACATGTCACTGTGGGGAAATCTAAGAGACATCACAACGAGTATTATTCTATCGAAAGAACAAATTGCTTGGTCTCGGTGATATAAGTCGATAAAGTAAACATCTTGGTGAGACAAAGTACTTTCAGAGTAAGGCAAAGAATCATTGGCCCAATTCATTAAGTCTGAGCGATAGTTGTTTCGGTGAAAGTCATGGTGATATAAAAAGCAAAAGGAAAGAAACTATTGGGGAGACTTGTGATGTCGGGGAAACTGCAAGACGTCTTGGCGGATGGGTGAACATTGAACAGGCGGATCGGCTAGAGATTTGAAATGTCTTGCCGATATGAGCCCTGATGTGATAGTGAGAATTTCGAAAAAAAAAAACTTGTAGCATTCATGTCTTAGTAAAGACATTAATGGCACCACGAAGCGTAGGAGATTTTTCATATCAGGGTATGATCAATTGAAATCATTGTCTCACAGAATTCAAAGCGAAGGAGAGCAAGGGAACCAGCAGAACAATTAAGGCATTCACCTAGATTGAGTTTGCAAGAAAGTTACAGTAAGTTTCTCGTCCTCTCAGAATTCGTAAAAATTTGAATTATGGAAGGCACTGGTTCAGGAAAACTAAAGGGAAGAAAACTCGGGGAGGGAAGCCAATCAAAAGAAAAAAATCAAAAGACTGAGTTACAACCAAAAGGTACTGAAAGGAAGCTAAATCAAGACCTCATAGACCAGTTACCTATTCTGGACCTAGAGCTAGGCGTTTTGCACAGCTCAAAGCGGAAGTTGACAAATTGGATGACAAATGCAAATTTATAGGTGATGTTTGGACTCCGATTAGAGGCTATGAGTTATTCAATTTCCATTACCATAGGAGAAATTGATTTGAGCCAGTATGCAATCCATGGAGGCTCAATTTAGGGAAATTAGTGTGCCCTAATGTTTTTATTGACGTCGAATTGGCAAAATTGTTGGCCGGACACTATGATTCAAAAAATAAAGCTATATGTGATTTTTCAGGAAATCCATTGATACATGTATCTAAGAATGCAATTGCTGAGATTTTCAAAATGGAGAGAATATGCAATGAGAAAGTAGTGAGTGAAGAGCTCGATAGTGAGTTCAGAAGGATGGAAACCATTTATAAAGGGTGGAGGTTACCTCTGCACAAAATTAGGTGTCATGGAAAACCTACTCCAATGGAAGATAGTGAGAGGCCACCCTTTCATGCAGACCTCTTCAAACCTTACCTAAAATATACTTACTACTTAGTGGGACAAGTATTAGGGATGGAGGTACCTGAGCATATGGCGGTTGTGCCCATGGTGATTGCTGTAGACATTTAGTATCACAAGTCCAGATCATTTGACTATGCTGCACATGTTTTTAAGGAGTTGGATGCAGGTTTGATGGCGATAAAGAGTGGTTCTTCTATTCTCCATCTTAGAAATTACTCACTGCTAATGCACTTAGTGTTGTATTTTGGACAAGAGTTAGGTTTATGGCCCCAAGAGCTGAGGATTTCACAATCCGACAAGGAAGGTAGGCCATTGCCTATTCAATTATGGACTGGTGTTTGGGACAATAGGTTTTCCAATTCAAATTTCTTGCATTTTGAAGAATTCTTTGTGAAACCCTTGTATAGATTTTTTAACCATCCTTGTGATTATTCTTTATTTGAAGAAGTAAAAAGGTTTCTTAGGCCTAGAGATTACAATGGACCAATTAACCACAACTGGGGGGATTGGTATTGCTTAGAGAATGTCACAATGATTAGGGTTTATGGCTTTGAGGATACACCTTTCATTCTGCCCAGAACTGTCTTGGATAGAATTGCATACCTAGAAATTGTTAGGCAAATGGATTACTCTAGTGTTATGAACTTAAGTTCATATGGGAAACATGCTTTTATGCCTAGTACATTATGTTTTAGTGATTCCACTGTACTAGCCAAGGAAGCTTATGATCTGATTCTAGACAAATTATTGCACTACAACATGAGAAGAGCACCAGTGAGAAAGAACTTTGATCCAGAAGGGTATATCCACTCTGCCAGACAAAAAATAAATTTAAGAGGGTACCATCATGTGCCCTATAAATTTGATGACATAATCCGAAACCTGGAGGCAGAGGAAGCTGAAATTGTGATTGAAAAACATAATCAGGAGTTGGTGGATGCTGAGTTGTTATCCTCCATTAAGGGGATTTCAGAAATAGACAGGACACAAAGCTCATCTAGGAAAGTTTCAAGAATGAAGACTCAGGACTATGCCTATGTTGCCAGAGAAATAGATGTTGATGAAACCATGGATGTAGATACAAGACATGAAGACTATAGGTCTTTCATATCAGATGATGAATTTCTAAAGACCTCGGAGTTTAAGACATTTTTATATAAGCAAAAAGGGAAAGAGATAAGGGGACAAGTTGACAATGTCACTCCAGGGAATGAGGATCAACTATTAAAAATCTTAAAACATGAAGTAGACAAAGAGATGATTGACATGACCCCTGAAAATGGGAGGGAGTTGCTTGAAAAGGCAGGTGTTATGATTTTTCCAGGTTTGGATATGAATTCTGCATTATTTTTTGATAGTTTCTTAAAAGATAACAATGCTACCCACAAGCTCAGTATAGAGAAGGTGACAGAGGTATACACAGGATCAAGATACAATCCTGATGATGAAACATTTATGATTTGGGCCTTGTATCCTCCTCATAAGAAATAATTGCTATTGATACTGAAAAGGCATTCAGACATGTCATGACCTTGAAGGTTGGGGAGGTTGATCCTGTAGCGACTGCTGATATTGGGATAAATATAGCCAAGTTGAATAAAGCCCAAATCCAAGCATTGATAAGGGAAAGGGAGATGTACAAAACCAATAATGAGAGGATGTTGAGAGAGAATGAATGCTTGAAAGACTTGGTAGGTGCTGTAACAAAACCAACAAGGATGCTCACTCAAGGTGAGAGTTCAGAAAAAAAAGACCGTTGGGAAGGGTCAACTGCATACTCTCAAGGGAGAATGGATGCATTTTCTGCAATAATCAAAAAAAGGAAAGTAGTTTTAACCACTTGGTTAAATAAACTTTGGGGAAAACATTCATAGTACGTAGATGCAATAAAGGAACATAGGAGAGTGGATAGCAAAATTCAGGAAAGAATTAAGGAATTGGAGCAGAAGGACACTCCTAGTAATGAAGAGATTGAAAATGCCAATTGTATTATGGATAGGCACAGGGATTTTTTTGAGGAGTTACAAGGGGATATGCAGGGATTGAAAAAGGCTACCAAAGATAGATTGACCAAGTTATGTGATGATGAAGGGAAAATGAAGGAAGCGACTACATGGAAAAGTGAGTGCGAAACAATACTCCAAGGGATGCTGGAGACAACCACTACAAAAGATGTGATATTGGATGCAACATGTGAGCAAAATGAGCGAATGATAATGATGGAGATTGTGATCCGCGATGCATTGGGAGATGCCAACACTCATGCACGCCAGGATTATACGGAGCATATGTCTGTAGTCCATTTGTGGCTTAACATAAATTAGTTAATAGTGGATTTGTTAAACCTTTTATGCTTTAAAACATTTTGAAAAGGCACATCCTTTTGCAAACTGATGTATAAGTATCCGTTGTTGGATAAATGTAAAGGGGTAGAAGATAGAATTAGAATAGGATAGACTGCTGTAAGCATTAAATTTTCAGAAATGATGACATTCAAGGAGACTATGTTGCATGTATGAATTTTGAAGGAGATAATGAAAGATTGTTGATTTAGTGGCTTCATTCTGGTATCAATTGTTTGTTGGATTCTTGCGATTAGTTGATTGTCTCCAATATGATGTTTCTTGGTTGTTTAAATTGAAGTATCAAGTATATATTCGATTTATCAGTACAAATTTTTTGCTTTTGTGTGATTTGGTTTATTGGATTCTTTAAACAAGAATTAAAATTCCTTTCAATAAATTACAGTAATCCGGGAATGCCATTTGGATCAGTAAGAAGAATCGGATAATTATATTTGATATTCTACCTCAAGTAGGGTTTATCAATTACACTCTTGCATGTTTATACCAGTTGTAAACTCATAGTTATATGCCAAACAATTAGAGGACCTGCTAGATAGAAACCATTCATTAAAGGCTTTCATTTGACTCTGTTTTACCGAATAAGGCACTGGTCTCCCTTATTTACATTACATTAGTTTTATTAATTTCATTTAACATCTCTTAATTGAACATATTAATTCATACCTTGATATTGCATATACAATTTATACCAAAGTAGGATCATATCTTTCCACTGTTAAATTGCCATTTGTGGATAGTTAGATCAAGTAGGAAACATAAATTGAACATATTAATTTAGTATAAGAGTCAACCAATCATAAGGAAAACATAATATGAAGATGAATTTTCTCAAATCTTGTGGTTGTAGATGCCCTTTTGAAATCTATGCAAAATGTGGGAGGATAGACAAAGCTCATGAACTATTTGACACAATGCCTCGAATAATTGTAATCTCATGGAATACACTCTAATTAGAAAAGTCTCATCACTGCCCTCATAACAATCTATCAATTTGTTTTAGTGTCTATTGTGTTATACCCAATTTGGGACATGGGGTATAACAAAATAGACACTAAAATAAATTGAGAGATTACAATTCTTTGAGACATTTTGTCAAATAGTTCACAAGCTTTTTCTATCCTTCCACATTCTGTATAAATTTTAAAAGGGCATCTACAACCACAACATTTGAAAAAATTCATCTTCATATTATGCTTTGATGGATGTCTATACCTTGTTCCAAATCTCCCATATTAAGGAAACCAATAAGGATTTTGGTGAAGGTTGTGGAATTTTTCTTTGCATCTACCAATTGCATTTGTTTGAAAGTTTCTAAAACCTTTTCAACAAATCCATTATGTGTATATTCTAAAATCATTATAGTACACAATTTCACATTTATTTGGCTTTGCATCTACCAATTGTATTTTCTTGAATTTCCCTACAATATTTTCAATGTAGATCTCTTTTGTGGATATCTTATAGTCCTTGTAGTCCACATCACTTTGTTTTTTGAAGAAACTATTACCATATATTTCTTATTTATGTTCTTATTTTGCATACATGTTTATAAGTTTGATATTACAATTAATAATATTAATTTTGGCAAGACATTAAAAGATTTTGTTGATTTTAAAAATATATGAATCCCACTGTAAAAATGCCATCAATGGAAGCAATGATTGTAATACATAATTTTTTATGTAGTATCCAATTCAAAGGATCATGTTACAATTTAGGGTTATGATTGGGTATTTAATTAGGGTTAGGATTTAGTGTTCGGGTTAGTGTTAGATTTAGAGTTAGGGTTAGGGTTAGGAAAAATAATGTTAGGATTAGGGTTAGATTAGGGTTTATGTTTTTTGGTTAGGGTTAGATTTAGAGTTTTGGTTATAGTTGGGATTAGATATGAAATTAGGGTTAGGGTTTAGGATTACAATTAGGAATTATAGTATTAGGGTTATATCTAAAATTAAGTTTTAGGGTTATTGTTATGATTAAGGGTTGTTTTTATATTTGGCTTAGAGTTGGGGTTAGGATTAGGGCCAGGGCTAGGGCTAGTGTTAAGTTTAGGGATAGGTTTAGGGTTATTAGAGTGAATGCAACTAATTAATAAAAGAAAAAATATTTAGGGTTAGGTAATTAGGGTTAGGGTTGGGGTTAGAGTTTTGGTTGTGGTTAGGGTTATAAAGATATGATAATGGTGAGGGTTAGGGTCAAGGTTAAGGTTTTGAGAAAAAGGGTTAGGTTATGATTTTGATTACCCTAAACTCTAACCATAACCATAAACCTAATCCCAAACCTAACCCTAATTGTAGTGTTTGAGGCTAGGCTCAAACACTATATAACCTAACCCTATATAACCTAACACATAACCTAGCACTAGAAAAAATTCTTCTCCCAAACAATCTCCTCTACTTCTATTCACGCCTACTAGAGTTGCAACATTCAACATTGGTGCTTCAACCATTCATTCAAAGCTAAGAATTTGAAAGCAGTGTTCATTTGTAATATAATTAATGATTTAACAATATTATAATTACTATTAATCTAATACAATATTAATATTATTAATAATCTAATATAATTACTATTAATCTATAGATTATATATAATCTTAATATATCAAATATATCATTATAATTCATATAATGTAATATAATATTGTTATATAATATATTAATATTATAACATTACTATTAATCAAAGTGCTTTAATATTTATGTCAAGTTTTAATACATTATATGACAGGTTACTAAAGTGGCTCCGAGATGCACGTGCTCAAAATCGATGGTGATGTTATAATCTTGATGAAAATTTGCTTGACGGTTATGTTCATTGTTGGTGACTACTATGAATGAACATGATTGCTGATGGTGGAGATCAACGGTTGCCCACCCTCGCATGATACAAAGATGCAAGGTGTTTATTGATTGTGATATCACAGGCGAGCGCCACGTGTATTTCCTTGGTGATGCATGATGTGGCGGGCCCTTGGTGTTGAGATGGAGATTACATCAGCCTTTTGAAGGCAACCATTCGATAAATTCTCAAACACAAGAAGATGTGATTTTGGCCCTATTAGAAGAAGAAAAAAGAACAATGGAAAAGATTTAAAATTTGATTCTCAACATGAGAATGTATTATACTCATGAGGTAATAATAATTAAAAAATAAAAATGAATGTTATTATTGTAAGAAAAAGGATCACATAGTGTGGACTTGTATAACTCGAGCCAATGATGTTCTTGAGGGAGAACTTAAGGAAAAATAAAATGAAGTTAGCTTAGACTATATATATTTGTTTGTTTCAATCAACATGTTTTATTGTGAGGAATGTAAAACTTAACGGAGGGTGTTGGAATATTAAAATTAACATTAATAAATTCACCTTACTAACTTGTTTATTTTTGTTATTAAATATTTAGTTATATTCTTATAAGATAGTAGTTCAAATGGGAAGGTATATTTGAAAGGCTTTGTAAAAGCCATATTGTAATATATTCCCAAATGAACTGTATGATATAATTATTATTTTGAGTGTGTTTGTGTGTAGATATAAGTTCTCTTGAATTTTCCAATATATTTTGTATGCTCTATTAGCCATGACTTCATGATTAATTTTCCGCTTTCGACACTACTTCTTACTAACTTTGCAAATGGCAGCTTACTTCTACTTAAAACTTGTGGTAATTTCATTAATCTCTTGCTACCTCTAGTGTTGAATTGGACTAGTTATGTCATCTAGGATTTGTTCCTCAATTTTTTTTACCTTTTTCAAAAAAAAGTTATGATGGTTATACTTGTATTACCATGAATGGACATAAATTTGAGGATTTTGGGTGTTTTCATTCAATTTTTCATGTTTTCCCCTTAGCTCCTACTTTATGTGTGTTTTTTATGGAAGCCTTTGGATATCTTTTGGCTAATAGTATTTCATGGAACCTTATTAAAGGTGCTACTTTTCGTAACTCTATAGCCCAACTATTCAATGGTCATTTTTCTAATGACTCCTTTCTCACTCTCTTGGAGGACAAACGTGACATTATTTAGGATATTCAATGCCTAGATATTTTCTGGAAAGCTTTAAGGTCAAATATATAGTGGCATAAAACTCAATGTTATAGGAAATCATTCTTAGCCAAGCCCAATTTGTTCAATTCCTATGGATAGAAGGGGGTTGATCATAAGGAAGTGTTGAGATTCCTAAGCATCTCTTTTACCTTTTAGGTTTCTCCTTCCTCTTTAAGGAAACATATCATTTCTAGAGCTGAGAAAAAATATCATATTAAATTATGAAGCCCCTTTCTTTGGCAAGGATATTCCATGTGTGTTCAAAAATTCTTGTTGCACACATTTCCATTACTCATGTTGCTAAGAACCTTGCAAATCCTCATATTTGAAGATTGAAAAAATCCAAAGGTATATTTTATGGCCTCCCTTTAACCAAGGAAAATGGTTTCACAAAGTATCCTAGGAGTTTTATTATTTCCCTCATGACTATAATAGGCTTGGCTTACTTTATATTCACTACTCTAAATGGTGCCATAATAGGCTTTGCTTGCTTTATATTCACTACTCTAAATGGCGCCATAATTTTAAATTTGATTAACATACTCTAAAACCTAACTAAAGCAGGTTGTAGCTCATCAAATTGGACAAGTGAAAGGTCAATACCAGCACTGAGGAAGAGTTTGGAGGAGTGAAAACAAGGTCAATACCAGCGCCGACGAAGAGTTTGGAGTGAAAACAAGGTCAATACCAGTGCCGAGGATGAGGTTGAGGGCACTCAAGGAAAATCGACGACCAAGGGACAATGAGTACTGTAAGTTTGGCACCCCCATTCTCTTTAACTTGCAATTTTCATGCCTAGTTTCCAAAGAACTTCTCATACATTGGCCCCCCCATTCTCGTAAAATGGTATAAGATAAGACAAAAAATAAAATAGCTTAGTCTTTCACATTTTTACAGTGATTACTAGAGGCACATAGACCAATTCTTCATAATAGAAGAATTTGATCATACTTTTCCAATGATGGCATTATGAGAAAACGTTAGGTTAAATGAATAATTCCTAGCTAAGTTCTTGAAATCATGTCCAACCATATAAGAGAAGACCGCTGCTATGTGTACTTGGATAACATGGAGAAAGGCTCTTTGGGCTCTTTCATCAATCCATGTATTGTTAAATTTTAACACCTAAAACTAAGAATGAATAATCTTTCCTAGAATGGTGGCCAATTATGCTTCTCAACACCTAGATTACAAAATCCTTGTCAATATCATTGCCATCACAATTAAACCTATTGCTTGAGATATAGTCATAGAGGTAAACAAATTGACTTTCTTGATAGTAGATACATTCTAGACAATTCAATCCTTGCATCAAAGATTGTTGAATGGGCCCAACAAATTACTCATGATGCCCTTAATTCAAAACAATGAGACATAAATCATTTTAATACCCACTCCAAAAAGGTAACGGTCGAATATATCTCACCCAAGGTTTTACATGGAACATTAGGATTTTATGAAAGCCAAGGTAAAACCGAACCTTAGGTTCCTCCCAAACAATGTAACAAGCCAAGACAAGGAAAAAACATAAATAGAATTTAAAGAACAAGATTTGAAACTCCATCAAATCCACCATGATGCACACCAATCCACCGAGTTATAGTTCCAAGACAGTGGGTGGATTGGTGGATGCCATTTCTATTTAGCCCTCAAACCCTTACATAGGCACAACAGGGCAGTCCCTGTATTTGATTGTTTAATCCCACAAAACAGTGATTGAGAACTTCAAAAAAAATGCAAATGAAAGGGAACACATATATTTATCTACACCAATGATCTTAGAGCATTCCAAGCTTGTATGGATCCATACAACACAAAAGAACTTCAGAAAAATTGTAAAAACACAGAAAATTGCTTCAAGAACGTGGTATCTGATATGAAATTTTGGTATCAACTCCTCCAACAATTGCAATGGGATGGGAATACAATATGATAGAAGTGGGATAAAAAATGCATCGTTTGAAGCATCAAACCAATATGCAAAGATGAAAGAAAGTGCTAACCCCTTAAACTGAAAAAGTTTCTTTTAACTTTAAGTTTGTTGGGTAGCCAATTCTTTTAAGTTATCAAATCCTACCATCATACATAATCAAAATGTTGTTGTTTCAAATGACTATAAGCACTAACTTTCACTATTTGAAGATGTTGAAACCTTGTCATAGAGAATTAGAACATTGATGTGACCACTCATTCTACCTTAAAACATATCAAAAGTCTCCTAGCAATTAGACATAGGAAGATTTAAGATGACTTAAACATTTTTTATTGCCAAAGCATAAACTTATGATGACTTTACCAGGCCTAGTACACACTCCCTCCCCATTAACCACTTAGACATATGGAAATTAAATGTAAATTTTCTGCTATTTTTAGTCATGTAAGTGTCCAATAAACCACTTGGTGGTGTTTCCCTTCAAGTTTATTTACTTGAATGAAGAGAAAAAGTCCTTTGATTACAATTAGAGAATACATTTGACACCTTAGTTGTGTAACTGGTGGACCATAGTCACATTTAACACTTGTTACAAATTTTGGGAGTTAAAACGTTAAGTAGATTTGATTTGTGATGGACACATGTGGACGGTAGTAACAATAACTTGCAATCTATCAAGACTTGATTACCTTATAACCTATCAAATGCTAGCGATGAAATAATAGATTAATCATAATGTCACCTTCGGATCACATCACCATGAAAGAACTTCATCCAACATCCTTATGAGTGCAGGTACCACCAAATAGGTATTTTTCAAATTTGTCTTCCTCGAGCGAGGGAAAATCAGGAAGAGAAGAGGAAAGCGAGACATGTAGTAGGTCTAAAAGAGGGAGATCAACTAGAGGTCAAAAGATTAGAAGAAAATTCCGTAAACGCATGAAATTTTTTCTTGCTAAAGGGGGGTCATGTTCTTATGATGATGAGAGCATAGGCGACATCGAGGTGCCCTTGAGGTACAAACATCTATAGAAACAATGGGTACCCAAGGAACTTCCTCCAATTAATACTGATCTTTGTGTCAACGAGAGGATATATCGCATAGCACCGTCATCATTACATGGTTTGGTCCTATTTTGTATGGACGACATAAAGGTCTGTTATGAAAAAGTTAATGAGTTTATGGAGTATATTGGACCCTGTTACAGTTACAAAGATTGGATGCAGCTAGTTCGATATACACAAAGTATGCGTAGGTATGCACTATCAAAAAATTATATACAACTGAAAGATAAGGATCAAAATAAAGGAGTGGCTAGGTACATTGACGGGAGGCCAAAAGCATAAGGGAATATTGCAGGGTTTATAAATAGTACATGGTCTGGGTCAACAAATAAACAACCCAATTGTATATTTGAGGCACGAGAGGGAAACGGTGTATTCGTATGTGGGATAAAATCAATAACTGTAGGGGAAGAGTTGCTAATTGATTACAATTTGAATCGCTTAGATACAAACACAATTACTATGGGGGTGGTATGTTCTATCTACCATTTTACCCAACCTCCAATTAATGACTCCAATATACCATTTTATTATTATGTTTTTTTCGTAAGTCTATTGGTTTCATTTCGGTAATATTTTTTATATTTAATTTTTGTCATAGCGGGACATTGATCATACGAGGAAGACTCTGGCCCAGAGCACAGATCGCGATCCATCTTCAGGTGCTTCTATCTGACAAGTTTACCTCATTGTAATTGTACAAACTAGATACGAGCAAAATTTTTTATTATTATGTTTTTTTCATGAGTTTATTGGGTTAATTTTGATAATGTTTTTAATATTCTTGTTGCAGTTGGATGATTGGGGAAAGGCACCAGCAGTACAGGAGAGCATCCATATGGAGGTGCAATCACTATTATGCGATGATGACATCGTATTTTCCACAAACCCTGTGGATATGATGAGGAAGGCCCAAAAATAATGCAATCAAGAAATCCTTAAGTTGGTATTCATAGTGCCTCAAATAGATGAGATAAGAGATAGGGTTAAAATATTGTCTGAGAGAGCACAAAACTTGGAAGTAAGCTATCACGAGATCTTTAATTATAACATAAGTTCATTCATGGTTTTATATTTTGTACTCTTTTATGTCATGAACTAAAATATGTGTTGTTTTTATAGGATTATTTGCGTCTTCATCATGCTGTTGGCCATGATCAAGGTACTGCAAGTGTTTCCCGGGAAGTAGGGGACGATACAAGTGTCAATCTTGATCTTCCTACGCATACAACACATCATCCGACCCCATCATCCATGCCTATATTGTTGACTAAAATGTCGGCAACACATACCATGCAGGCATTCGGTAGTCCACCCTCTGGCAGTGAACACATGCCACTACATGTGTCAGTACCTATGGATGCAGAGGCCACTACTACTGGTGATGTTTTAGCAACATTTCCTGGATCTTCCCGTATTACTAGTACGGGAACATTGCTGGTCACATTTGTGGTGACCGAGGATTTACTTCCCATAAAGATAGAGAAGGTCCCAGATACTTTAAAATGTTTTAAATATTATTATTATTATTTTTAAGTAAGTGCTATCAGTGAGGATAGCGCACTATTATATTGATTTACAAAATGGAAATATTTGCCTACATCATAATTACCTATTTATAGCTACTATATATCTGACTGTATGCTTATCATGCTTTATGCTACTACATAGCTATATAATACTCCCAGTGCGTACCCCAACTTTACTGCATGTTTCATTCTCCTTTTGTTGAACCAATCCTCATTTTGAACATACCTTGCAAAGGCATTCATGTCATTATTGATTATGCCACCCGATATACATCCCATGCATTGCCTAGGAAGCAACTCATTGCCTTGGTCTGGTGCTGTGAGCTGCTAGTGCCTTCCTCCCCAGCTTCAACCTCCACTTCTTTCCCGGCTCCCCCTACCCCGTTTTCTCCAAAGATGTATTTTAGGGAGCTCACCATACCTTCCGTGGGCAGTTCCAAGATAGCATTTGCCACCGCTTGAATGTTGATCAGCGTAACAAAACCCCCAAGCTTCTCCACCAGTACTTCTATGGCACCCAGAACATCTATTAATAGGCTTAGGACTACCTCATAGTTTCTTGCATCTCACCAGTGGTTCCCCTCCTGTAGGATCTCCTGGGTTATTTGCTCTATTGCTTCGATCACTTGCAAGGAAACGACTGAGAAAATTCTTTTGCA
Organism: Sequoiadendron giganteum; assembly: GCA_007115665.2. NCBI lineage: Eukaryota > Viridiplantae > Streptophyta > Pinopsida > Cupressales > Cupressaceae > Sequoiadendron > Sequoiadendron giganteum. The sequence goes on along the minus strand of CM021101.1, from coordinate 165,944,522 downwards.
CTGGGCTCTCAACATCTCGTTTGAGCCGATACAGTGCACACTGAACTTATACACCATTGTCCTTCTGAAGTTTGAGTATGGAGCAGTGCCTTAACACCTTCTATCCCTTAGCTTCCTATAAATGCTTGCACTTGTCCCGTGAGTTTGGCACAACTTCCTAATGCTTTGGCTAAATGCTGCTCGAGTCTTATCTATTATCCCATCCAATTGTCCCAACTCACTGCTTTTTAGAGATTTCAGAGATCTTTCATCCGCCCAAACTGTCGGTGATTAGAAGTGTTGGCAGTCCTGACCACTGCTCCATGCAGTTGTCAACTTTTACTACCTATCCTTGATTTACTCCACAGTTTTCCAGGAGGTCTGTAGCCTTGGTTTTGTGATATGCTTGCCAATACTGCTTGGTTTGGTGGATTAACTTGGTATCGCTTTGTTTCGTATTTCTGCGTTTTTTCGCCTCCTTGCCTGCTCTCACCCATTTTTTTTTTCATTGAAATTTTTAGAGGTTTCATGTGTTACAATGCATCATTGCATTCATTTTGTATTTTGAAAATGTTTTGATTATTATTATATATAATCCAATTGAAATTTACTTATTGATCACTCTTTATAGACTAATGATCCCATGATCATTTTGTAGGAAATGATGGTTTTTATAAACATCTAAGTGATATTACATTGGAGCTCTTCGGGCCCACCATACGTACACGGTGGAATGCCCAAAATCAAGATATAAAAGATGAGCTCATTAAACATTTAGTTGTGTTGTTTGGTGATAAAACATTCAACCGAACCAAGGTCCTTAAGAAAGATGGTACCTATCTAAAGTATGTGAGGGACCAATATAGGTCACATTTAGAGAAGAATAGAAAGTACGAGCATCCCCCCATGATTCTGGAAAGGGAGTGGAAGGACTTGGTGTCGGATGGAAAGGAGAAGGCTGAAAAGAAGAAAGGAAAGATACCACCGGGCCAAGGAAGGTATGTGATACTATCAACAATTTAATTATATACTGATTACTCTTTCTTTTTACATAATCTAACGTATTTCAAATTTTTCATAGGCTACCCGACACATCGAAGGCAACAAAGGGAAGACTAGAAAAACATGGGTAGCACAAAGTTGTCTCTGGTGGTTATATGAAAGTAGCCGCATGATTTGTAAGTATCAATAAATAAAATATTGCATCCAAATAATAAATTTCAAACAATTTTGGTTTTATCACACCATAGAAGCAAAATTCATGATCGCATGCAAAAATGCAGGGCTTTGATTTCAACAGAGTGCCCACAGAAGAGGACCTGAATATTTCCTTCGACCAAGGCTATGGAGCCCTGTCTGAACAGCTAAGAGTCTCGACTGGGCAAACACAATCTTCCACTACATCCAACACGTAGGTAAATAAACTCAATAAAGTTTATTTCAAATTGAATACTTGTGCAATTTGTTCAATATTAATTTCCACCATAATAATGTGCCTATTTGTTTTACACAGATAAGCAATGATAATACTACACATGACATTGGAATGCAGCCTGGTGAGGGTGGAGCACAACCTACCGATGAAGGCCATGGTGTGCATCCCGATACTAGATGTATTCATGTGCTATACAAAACACAGTATGGATTAATACAATTAAACATCTTTAATTGCATTTGGTGTATTAATCAATGTAGCCTTTCGTGTTTGAACTTTAGAGCATGTAGAGCATGATCATCATGTTGAGCATGATCAAGCTAGACAAGATCAGGAACATGATGTGGCTCCATCAGGTAAAGAGGACCACTCTAATGTTCTTTTAAACATATTTAATTGCAATTGGTGTATTAATTAATTAATGTAACCTTTCGTGTTTCAACTCCAGATCAAGATTTAGAGGGTGTTCAACATGTTGAGCATGAGGCTATAAAACAATATCAGGAACATGATGTGTCCCAATCAGGTAAAGAGCACCACTCTGATGTTCTTTTAATTAATGAAATACATGTAACAATAATAATAAAACATATCAATTTAAAATTTCTTTGCTATTCAGCAGACCCCCCCTTGCAGCTACGTCCACGTTGTGAGTACACGACTAGGCATACATTAAGATCATGAGAAGAGCTTAGAACAACTGAAGGGGGGACAAATGATTTTGAAAATGATACTCCACTTCAGCTTTTTTTAGCTGCAAAAAAGAAACAAAAAAAAAGTGATTGTAATCATATTATGACAGCCATATTTTTGATAATATGTAAAAACTGAAAAAATGAAATATGTTAATGAATGAATGTGAATATGTTAATGAATAAATGTTATATGTTAATGAATGAATGCTATCTGTTATTAATGGATGAATGAATGAATGTTATATGTTATTAATTGATGAATGAATGAATGTGAATATGTTAATGAATGAATGTTATATGTTATTAATGCAGGATGAATGAATGAATGTTATATGTTATTAATGGATGAACGAATGATTAATGTTATATGATTGGGTATGGGGAATTGAGAGTGATGTGAGGGGGGGAGGGGCCAAATGAGCTTCCACCTTCACGTGGTTGGCCATGTTAAGTAGAGAATATTAAACTATTCTCAAAACAAAGAGAAGCTCAATAAGGTAAGTAATGCATTTTTCAATATAATAAATGCATCGTTTGAAGCATCAAACCAATATGCAAAGATGAAAGAAAGTGCTAAATTTTCACTATGAACATTGTGTTGTGTGTGGATTTGGTTTCAAAGCTCTATCTTTTATTTTTATTTTAGTGGTCTCTAAAATTTGACTTTTGTGCATAACAGGTTAGTGGAAAATTTGACAACTCTGAAGGGTTTAGAGGCTCGATTGAAATAGATACACAGATATTTGGATCTTGTTGTTGATGGGAGGCTTCCACTTAACCATGAAATTTTGTACCACCTACAGGTATGCTAAAATATCTCTACTTACATTCATTCAACTTACTGTAATATAATATCTGACAAAAATCTTTTTTTCATTATACTTAGATGGATTTTCATGCCCTGTTCCAAAGCAAGGGTTAAGGAATTTTTTTGCAAAGTTATCTTGAATATATTTAGGACAAAAGTAACTTATACAGATTGAAGCAGAATATCGGTAGTCTAAAATCACCAGTCAACACATCTTAGTAGTATCTCAATTCAAGAGAACTAGGTCCACTATCCATTAGCTAGTAAAACAAATAAAATCAATTCATAAGATTATTTTGTTCTAATAGGGTTGACCGGTTGCTTGTTTCTTTTTGATTATCAAGAAGTCATCAATATACACTTGGTTTTCCCGCCTTCTCTTGCCTCGTGGCCAGAGAGTTTCTGCAGAAGGCATCAAAGTAACCTTCAAGATTGACAATGATAATGAGTACAAGGTCAGTATAACTTAATGCTAATTGGGTATGATTTTATTTGTTCAAGACCAATTTAGATTCATTTTCTGTTCACACTACTTTTATTTACATTTATGTTTTGCTAATATCCATTTTACTTTACATTCATATTCTTCTATTCATATTGTGTTTACAATAATGTTTTCCTTAATTTAATCTAGGGGAGAGGACCCAGTACTTGAGCAACTTTCAATGTCATACTGTTAGGATTTACTGTGAAGCTAATCCAAAGTTTTTCATTGCTGCTCGAGGCCATATTGCAGTGCTTTCTCTAGGAAGCCCACATGATCCCCATCAGGTATCTTCTTTTTGTAGTCTCTAAATTTCTTAGAAGAAATCAACAACCAGTTTGTCTAAATGTGGCTCCTTGTTTACACATTAATATCTCTTTTGGCAGTAATGGATCATAGTGGATTCATGGGGTCTTAAAGAGAAGGCTCTCAAACATGGAGATCAAGAGTGGGACCAGGTAAAACCATTCATAATCACGCTCATATTGTTTTATTGACTGTCTAAGAGCTAAGTATCCAGGATAACATTCTGTATTTTTCTATTGAATTTCCAGAGTGAGAATAATTTTGGGTTTGCAATCCTATTTTTTAGTACACTAGCTAAGTATCCAAGATGCACTTCAGGTACGTTTTCTCACCAAATTGCTCATTTCCCACAAATTTAGATTCTAGTGTGTAGTTTAATATTCACTAGTTTGATTTTTTATTTTTTAGCAAAATTAGAATCCAGTTCGTAGGTTGTGCTTGTTGTCCATGACAGTCCCCTTGATCTCATGACTCATCATAGGTTTTATATTTTGCTCCAATTGTTGATCAACATCAAATGTGGCCATCATAATATCATCCATAGCCTCCATATTCTACAATTATTCATTTCTCATTTCTCATACATAGTAACCAAATAATCTAGGCCTAGAGCTTGGACTGCAGATGTATGCAAAAAATGATAAATCCCTGCCTCTATAAGCCTAATTAAACACAACAACTGACATGTTGTTTGATATTTTAAACAGTCATATGACTGTCCTTTTTCTACCTTGTAAACACTTACTCAATGCATACAATAATTTATTGAAATGCAAAGTTGAATGGCCTCTTAACTCTTGACACTAATGTCATTGCATTTGTCCAAATAGGGTTAATCATATTTTCTAAATCTATTTTCATAATGAAGTATTCCAATCCGTCCTTTAAATTTGAGCATTGATGACAATCCATCTTGTCTTTTAATACCCCTATTAAATGCTCATGGTCTTGGCACATCAACTTTTTCTCTTTGATTGACCTGTCCTTATGTCCTGTCATTATCCCTATGGATGCACTTTGGAGCCTCCTACTACTTTTATATATCGCCCAGAGTCACCCCGATAAGTATTTTGATCCATTTGTATCTTCATCGATAAGAGATCATGTATTGCTAGGATATTCTATAGTTTCCCCGATGTGGTGAGTCTTCCCGATGATTATTCTTTCGATCTCAACTATGTCACCGAGATTCCTGCCAATGTAACCTTATCAACGTCACAAGCGGGTCGAGTAGACATTCAGAACTTACTCCGATGGTATATGTCTTGCCGATATGCTTCCCTCATGCTTCATCGATGAGACATGATGTGTATCTCACCGATGAAACGTCATCGCTGAGACCAAAATCCACTCCTCCCAATATATATTCTTAGGAAATTTTGATCACTGTAATAGTCTTGATCTTTCACCGATATGCCTACATTTCAACGAATAGTTTTTTTTTTTTTTTAAATTGCATTGTTCAGTCGAAATTGCGACGAATCGCAAAAAGCGTCCGAAGAATCTCAAATGTATTCGATGAACTTTCACCGTAATGAGTTGCCTATTTCATCATGAGTTTGACAAACTTATGTTGTATCTTCATCGATAAGAGATCATGTATCGCTAGGATATTCTATAGTTTCCCTGACGTGGTGAGTCTCCTCGATGATTATTCTTTTGATCTCAACTATGTCACCGAGATTCCTGCCGATGTAACCTTATCAGTGTCACATAGCGGGTCGGGTAGAAATTCAGAACTTACTGTGATGGTATATGTCTTGCCGATATGCTTCCTTCGTGCTTCGTCGATGAGACAAGATGTGTATCTCGTCGATGAAACGTCATCGCTGAGACCAAAATCCACTCCTCCCAATATATCTTAGGCAATTTTTATCGCTGTAATAGTCTTGATCTTTCATCGATATGCCTACATTCCAACGAATAGTTTTTTTTTTTATAAATTGCATTGTTCCATCCAAATTGCGACGAACCGTAAAAAGCGTCTGACAAATCTGCAATGCATCCAATGAAATTTCGCCGTAATGAGTTGCCTATTTAGTCGCGCGTTTGATGAACTTATGTTGTTAATTTGATGGTTTGGAAAAACTATGCCGCCGATACTCCAGGTACTGTTCGTCGCTAGAGAGACGAAACTATCGTCTCAATTCCGATGAATGTATGTCGCTGCTCCGATGCTTCAACAACGATATGCTGCCCGTGGTCCAGCCACTGTTCGTCACACGATTGACAAAGAGGGCGTTGTGGTTCCGGAGAGCTTGCATCGTGAGGTCGACGTTTTTTAGTCTGTAGGGATATAGATGAAAAGTTAGCGACGACGCTGATTTCTACGATTCGTCGACCGACCGACAATAGATCATCGAGATTCCGATGAACGACCATCAGAAATTGGGGTCAAATCTTGTAGTGTAGGTTTTCACTATGGTACATGTCCTAGAAGTGCCACAAAGTGGTTTTGACATAAATAACATTTTATTTCTCTTTACTATTTTTCTTGCTTTTTGATTTTTTTCTTTTTTGGATTTTTTACTGAGATACTCTAATGTGTTTAAGTATAATTTTTTTGAGATGGCTGCTATTTAGAGGTTCAGTTAAAATTTCTCCTTTAGGAGTAGCCAACTGATAAGCTCTAGAGCCATAACTTGTTGTGATGATGAAAGGACCTAACCAATTTGGTTCAAACTTCCCCGTCCCATCTTGATTCAATTGGATCTTTTGATTCTCATTTAGTACTAGGTCACCAACTTGAAATTTTTTTATTTTTGATCTTTTTGTTGTAGCTTTGTTTGATCTGATTTTGATAAAACTGGAGATGGTTTAATGTGCTCAAACACATTTCATCTACGAGTTCCAACTCATTCAATCTAGACACTTGATATTCCTCATTGCTGACCATGCCTTTCAAGGACACTCGCAGTTAGGGGATTTCAAATTCTATAGGTAAGATTTCCTCAGATCTGTAGACCAAGGAAAAAGGTTTGGCACCTATTGGTGTACACATGCTAGTTTGGTAAGCCCATAGGGCTGGGTTTAGTTGCAAATTCCAATCATGGCCGACATCATAAACAATATTTTTCAGTATTTTCAAAATAGTTTTATTGGATGCTTCAGCCCGACCGTTTCCTTGGGGATAGTAGGGTGTTGAGAACTGGTGTTGGATAGAAAACTTGGAACAAAGCTCAAGGACATCTTGGTTCTTGAATGGGGTTCTATTGTTCTTTATGATGGTTTGGGTAATTCCATATCAATAGATGAGATAATTCAATATGAACTTGGATATCTGTTTGCCTATGATATATGTTAATGGATTTGCTTCTATCTAATTTGTGAAGTATTCAATTGTAGTGATAACAAACTTGTTCCCTTTAGATGAAGCGAGAGTTATCTTACCTATCATGTCTAATCATCACTGCAAGAAAGGACATGGTGTTGTTATTAGTCTCAGTTCCTGTACCAATGCATGAACAAGATCACTATGCTCTTGGAATTGATGAAATATTTTTGAGAAATTGATGCATTCTTGTTCCATTAAGGGCCAGTAGTACCCTATTCTTAGTAGTTTATGTACTAGATTAGGTCCACTTGTGTGAAACCCACAAATACCTTCACACACTTCTTGTAAAGTAGTTTGTGCTTCTTCCACATTGAGACATCAAAGTAATGTTCCATCTAGACTTCGTCTTTATAGGGTATCTCCTAAGATAGTGAATGAGGAGGTTCTATGAATAAAGGTCTTCTTTTGGCTTGTTGTTAAGTTAGGAGGTATGATACCATGTTGGATATAGTCAAATGTATCTTGGTGCCATGGTGAGTTAGGACCAACAACATCACAAACCACTTCTAATTCTGAGTTATTGAATGCTAGTATGAGGAGTTGCTCCACGAGGAATTCATATATTGGAATGTTTTTTGGAATGTGAAGCGAACCTATTATCGCCATAGTGTCAACTGCTCTGTTGTTGATCCTAGGAACCTATTCAAAGGCGATGATGATAAATTAGTGTTTAAAATTGTCCATTATTTTAAATGACATCATCTTGTCATCCTTTGTTTGATACTCATCATTTACTTGCCTTATTACCAATTGAGAGTCTCCATAAACCTGTAGTTCCTTTATCCTCCATTCAATGGCCATCTTTAGCCCTATGATTAGCGCTTTGCATTTAAAGATGTTATTTGTACATGGAAAAGCAATCCTATAAGCCTTAGGTATACTATCTCCCTATGGTGTGAGAAATAAGATACCTTTTCCTAAGCTGTGTTGAGTGTGGGACCCATCAAATTACAAGGTCCAATGACTAGACTGATCTATTAAAAGGATTCTTTCATTTGGGAATTTTGCTATTAAAGGTTGGTGATCATCCATTGGTGCTTCTGCTAGTTGGTTTGCTATGATTTGTTCTTTGATATCTTTTTTGTCTATGTACTCTATGTCAAACTTGCTCAGTATCATTACCCATTTAGTGATCCTACCTGCTAGAGCCACTTTTAACAATAGGTACTTTAGAGAATCTACCTTTGATATCAAATTTACTTATCTGTTTAAGATATAGTGTCTCAAATTTCAGTGTCACAAAGATGATAGATACACACACTCTTTCTATGGGAAAATATTTCAATTCATAGCCAACTAGTGTTTGGTTGATATAATAGACCTCTCTTTCCTTGTTATTATCATCTAATTGTGCTAATAGAGCTCCTAATGTTGCTTGTGTCATAAATTCATAGAGGATCATTGATATCTGGAATTGGTGGCATTAATACGGGGGGAGTGAGTAGATAATCCTTGACTTACTAGAACACCTGATCACATATATCATCCCACTTGAACATTATGTCTTTGTGTAATAGTTGGGTGAATGGATGGCACTTGTCTACCAATTGTTCAATGAATCACCTGATGGAATGTAGTTTCCCTTGTACACTTCTCAGTTGTTTTAATGTCTTTGGAGGATACATTTCTAATATAACTTTTACCTTGGTAGGATCTACCTCTATGCCTCTTCTTGATACTATGTACCCTAGTAGTTTCCCAAATGTTACTCCAAATACACACTTCTTTGGATTGAGCCTCAAGTTGTATTATCCGAGCCTGCCAAATAATTTTGCTAGGTTGGTCAAATGGTTTTCTCTTTTGATGGTTTTTTCTAGTATGTCATCCACATAATCCTCCATAGTTGTATGTAGAATATCATGAAAGATGGTATTCATTGCTCATTGATAAGTCACACCTGCATTCTTTAGACCGAATGACATGACATTCCAGTAAAAGGTTCCCCAGGCACAAGTGAAAGTCATTTTATGTTGCTCCTCTAGGGATATTTGATATGATTGTATCTAGAGAAGTAATCCATCAGTGATAGAATTTCACGACCTACAATTAGATCTACAACCATGTTTATGCTGGGAAGAGGGAAGTCATCCTTCAGGAAAGCTTTGTTTAGATCTCAAAAGTTTGTGCAGATTCTTATACCCCCAGTGAGCTATGATATTGGTACTAGATTCGACACCCATTCTGGATAGTCAATGGGTTTGATGAAGCCCACATCTAACAGTTTTGAAAGCTCTACTTTTACCAAAAGTGTTATTTGTGGATGCATCTTTTGTAGCTTTTTCTTGATGGGTTTAGCTCTAGGGAATACTACTAGGTGATATACGACCAATGTTGGATCTAGCCTTGGCATGTCTGCATATGTCCATGCAAAGTTTATTTTTATTCATTGATAAATGTTGAGAAGTTTACTTTTTCTTCAGGATCAAGTGATGCCACATGACATGTGATCTTGGGTGTTTATGCTATGCCAACATTGATAGGTTCAGTGTCGTCAACTAGGAGTGTTGATTTCTCTTGATATTCTATGGTGGGGAGATTGAATGTTCCATCTTCAGGTGCCTTAGAGAGGTTTTCACCTTCATATGTGTCCTTTTTTTCTCTTTTTCGGATCCAATAAAGCCATGTCGTGGTTTTCTTTAGGGGACCTCTTTTTTATTTTTAAATTTTGTAGTTTATTTTTGCAACTGGAAGATGCAATCTCCCCCCCAAAATATGCTCCTTGATCTAATTTCATTAAAAACCCTACTTTGTGATCTCTTTGGGGTACATATTTGTGTGAAGTCCCATGAACTTTGCAATAGCCTCATAGTTCTGGAATATATCCAAAACTGAAGTGTGATGTTGGTGGTCCCAATCTATCAACTATGGATAATGCAAGGATATTTTTCATGGGTATCTACAAAGCTTATGGAAGTTGTAACTAGATTAGGTAATTTTGTTTTTTTAAGGCTCCATTGTAGATTCCTAACTAATTTATTATAAACTTGGTAGAACCTACACAATTCAGAGGTTTATTTGACTAAACAGTCCACTCAACATTTCTTAAAACTACATTAGATTCTCAACCCAGGGTTTGTTAACTTACGATGGTGCAACATTATATATGCCTTCAAAGACTCTAAAATACTTAAGCTACCCTATCCAAGTGATTCTACTTGCTAGAAACTTATATAATTAAAAAACAATAAAAGAAATAACTAGAGCTAGTGGCTACGGGAACCTACAACTTAGATTGTAACTAAACTACTACTAATAAAATGGTACCGTGTCAACTTAAAATTGATGAAAAATACTGACTCAACTAAATTAACCTCTGGAGTATTACTGGTTAACCATTGCAGCGTGTATATTCATAAGCATTCATTAACAATAAGAAAGATTTAAAGATTCTAGTTAACTTGCATAAAGTTCATAAAGCAGTGATGAATGAAAAACAACTATTAAACAAAAATGAATAATTGAAAAGAAGTGAGGAATAGTACCTTGAGTGGCCTTCTTGAGTAACTATTCTCACTTTAACTAAACCCAAATGTAATTAATTAGATTCTATGCTTCCCATGAAATTAGTTCCATTCATTGCATATCATAAATATTTACACAAGATCTTTTCACACATTGTACTCAATCATTCTAAATATTTCCTATCTTGAAAACTGAAAGATAACTGGTAACATAAAACTAGAGATCAACTAACTTCTCTACGGATTCAACCAATAGCTATATACAAGCTTGAGGAAATCTTATTCAAAGCAAAAACTTCATCGAAATCAGTAACTCGACTCCTTGATATTTAGAGCGTAGATTTAAAACTTATTTATTCAACCCATAACTGAAAAAGGAAAAAGAATCCTAATAGGACTAAGAATTTGTCAAAATAGAATTGCATATAATCATACAAACAATTGTCAAAATCCTATAAGTAACGGAGTCTTCTTCTTCAACATTTATTAACTAGTTATAATAACTCATGTTCAACCTTCATCAAGTTCATTTAATCAACAACCATCATGTTCAACTTAACTTGGAACTCACCTATTTCACTATTCTGATCTCCTTCTGCTACAGGTTCATCTTGCAACCATTGCAAACCATAGTTTCTCATTGACTACAAAAGGTTAATTCCACAAATTATATACACAAGACTAACTATGACAATTAAGACATAGCATTCCATCAACATTTCATACATATCTGTATATAAACCATACAACACTAATATATTATAACCATATTTCCATCATTATATTTAAGGTTCAATTTTGCATAATAGATATGAAAGGATAGTATAATATAGGAGAATTGTCTAGAAAATGTATCTAAAAGTGTCTCAAAATATGTATGAAAAAACAAAAAATGAGCTATTATCTAGACCTATCATCCATAAAGTATCTAAGTTGTATTCACTAGAGTCACAGTAATCCCATTCATACTCATTGGAATCTGCCTTGATATGGTCGTCATCAAATGTGGTTTCAGATGTAGGTCCATCAATGATAGCATTTATGTTGAGGTTATCAAACATGTTTTGGATATATATAGATAGTCATCTAGACATTCACAAGTATTCGATGTCTCAACAGTGGTAGAAGTAGCTTTTTCTTCATAGGAGGTGTTTTCAGTATTTGGGTTAATCATGTTAGATGTACTGTAACCCAATACAATATTCTTTGGGTGCATTTCCATACTAATTGGTTCTCTTCTACCTTGTCCATGTAGACCAAGGCCACCTTGTTTAGTGAACCCCATGTTTTTGGCTAGCTGATATCCTTTACTACTCTGGTCAATAGGAAGGGGAGGTAGTGGGTTGTTCCCATCCTTCTTCTTTGTAGATCTAGGAAGATAGGTCTTCCTCACAAACTTCCTCATCCTACATGTCACCACACTTGGTGAAGATGGTGGGTTCGACTACCATTGTGACAATTTGTACATGTGTGATCTCTTTTTTCCCTTTGTATGTTCTTGGTGTGGGAGGTAGCATCCTAATACAAAAAGATTGGTTGAAGTGGTATTCCCCATAGCCCTTGTCAAGTACCTGGATCTTGGTATCAAGTTTAGGTAGCTCAGTTGATAATGGTGTAGTGGAGGACGAAGCTAGTTATGTTGGGTCAATGTATGAAAAGGAGTGGAAGGATATATCATTGTTGGGTATTTGAAGGATCTTTTTATATTTCACTTCTAACTTGGCACAGTAATGGAAAGGTTCAGGGTTGACATATATGGCAATTTACTTATTGTAATGAGTAAACTTTTGGAATTTATGGAATGTAGATGGTACTACTTTAAAAGCATGGATCCATGGTTGACCCAATAGAAGGTTGTATGGAAGCTTGAGATTTAGTACTTAACAAGTAGTTTCTATTATTGTTGGTCCTATTTGAACAGGTAGCCTGATTGTCCCTTCTAAATTGAGCTCCATGTTATCATAAGCTTTGATGGTGATTCTCTTATTTTTATCTATGACATCATCAAAGTATCTCAATTGTCTCATGAATTTTAAGGTACAAATGTTTAGACCTGCACCATTATCTATGAGTACCCTCTTGACTTTGTGTTTGTGGACACCTAGTTCCAAATAAAGGGCTTGATTGTGGAAATATTTTTGCAAAAGGTCATTCTCAAAAAAGACTAAATGATGGGTGGACATAATATTACCAACCATGGCTTGAAATTGATTAGTGTCAAGGTTATTTGGGACTGACATTTTGACAAGGGATTTCTCCAATATTTCGTTATGTGCTAGTGACAGTTTTAGGAGCTCAAGGATGGAGATTAGGGAAAGATTTCTCTTAAGTTGGTCCTTAATGCTAGTCACTTGATGGCTTAATTGTGGCATTGACTTGGGTTGGTGCTCCTTGGATGCTTATTCTTCCCCTTCGGGTAGTCACATTACATTCAGGATCTCTACCTCACATGGTTAATGTACAAATGGTATGATCATAACAAGATATATGTTCTAGAATGGTATCTTCGCTATAAGAGAAGGTGGATTTATAATAATCTTGTTATTTTCCTTTGTTGTTTCCCCTAAAATTTTTAGGAATTGGATGCTTGTAAATATTTAGGTCTTTATTTCCAAGATGATGTTTGATGTCCACTTCTCCCTTCTCGATTAAGTCTTGCACAAAATTTTTAAGTGTCATGCAATTATTGGTGGTATGCCCCTTGATTTTAAGAAATTCACATCATTCTCATTATACCAAGGGGGTTTGAAGTTGGGTTCCTCAAAATTTTCTCTATCATTTATTGTGATGAGGTTCTTTTGAACTAGTTTGTGCATAATGAACTCAAAGGTTTCTCCCAAAGGAGTAAATTTCCTTCATAGTTGGTCATATTGTTGAGGCGCTCTCCTTTGATTATCCTATCCTTGATTTTCTTGTTGGTTGTTGGGTTGATTGTTCTGAGGATAACTGAGTTGATTGTTCTGTTGATAATTGGGCTGGTTGTTTTGAGGATAACCAAGTTGATTATTTTGTTGGTAATTAGGTTGGTTTTTATTTTGATAACGTTGATGTGCTATTTGGACATGATTTTGTGGCATATTGGGAGTTTTCACATTAAGTACAACCTTAGCGTCAACTACTCCATCATTGGTTACATTCTTGTTTTTCACCCATATTTTGGGTTTGTTATTTGAAGTAGAAGGTTGATATTTTGTGTTGTAAAGTTTGATTGTTCCTCTTGAAACAAGGGCTCTTTCAATAAGTATACCTTTTTCAATAGTTTCCTCGAAATTGCTTGGGCATAGTACCATGAGTTTGTAATTGATATTTGCATGTACGTTGGAGATAAATACATCGATAAGTTGTTTCTCTGGAATGGGCCACTTAATTTTTCTCGCTTTGTGTCTCCATCTTTTTAGGCATGAGACAAATGTTCGCCTTGACTTTGTTTGATTTTATATATATCAGTGATCATAATGTCCTATTCTATGTTATACAAGAAATGGTTGACAAACCTATTTGATAATTCATCAAATTTTCTAATACCTGGCGATAAACAAGAGAACCAATCTATAATAGGTCCATTGAGACTCAGTCGAAAAATTCTCATCAAGTAGGTATCATTTCGTTGTAGTTCCATGCAAGATACCAAAAATTCACGTACATGCTCAATTGGATCTCCTTTCCCCCTATGCTTGTGAAATTTTGGTATATCAAAGCCTTTGGGGAAAGGTACTATGGATAAATCCTGGTCAAACAGATATGGAAAAATGTCTTGGAGAGCATAACTCTTCTTTGCCTTTCCAATTTTTATATCCAATATCCTTTGATTGAGTGATTGAAGTTGCACATTTATGTCATTGTTTGGTGTGCTTGCTTGAGGATTTCAGGTATTGTAGATTTGTTATCCGATGACATTTATTTGGTCATAAAATGGATATTGTGTAATCATGGGATTCTGAGGACCATGTTGTACATAAGGTATGTTAGGTCCTTTTTGCTTATAAGGTATGTTGGTTCCTTGTTGTGTACCCTGATATTGACTTTGAGGTGTTCCTTGGTACTAATTTTGCGATCCACCTTGTTGTTATTGTTGAGGATTTTGATTTAGGGTTTGTTGAACAAAGTGTTGTTGAGTTTGGGTATACCCTCGTAGTTCATTTGTGGTATCCTTTGTTGTTGTGAATGTTGTGAAAGGTTACCTTGATGTTGCACTGACAGTATACCTTGTTGTTGTCGATTGTGTTGAAAGGTAACTTGGTATTACGTTGATGGTACACCTTGTTGTTGTGAATGTTAAGTATACCTTATTGTTGTGAATTGTGTGGAAGGGTACCATGGTATTGTGTTGATGGTACACCTTGTTGTGGATTGTGTTGAAGGGTACCTTGGTATTATGTTGAGGCTACACCTTGTTTTTGTGAATTTTTTGGAAGGGTACCTTGGTATTGCGTTGATGGTACACCTTGTTGTTGTGGATTGTATTGAAGGGTACCTTGGTATTGCATTGAGGGTATACCTTATTTTTTTGAGTGTTTTTGAAGGGTACCTAGGTATTGCATTGATGGTACACCTTGATGTTGTTGATTGGGTTGAAGATTACCTTGGTATTGTGTTGATGGTACACCTACTGTGGTTGTTTGGGTTGAAGGTTACCTTGGTATTATTTTGATGATACACCTTGTTGTGGTTGATTGGTTTGAAGGTTACCTTGGTATTGCATTGATGGTACGCCTTGTTGTGGATTTTTTGGTAATTTCCCTTGTTGGTATTGTAATTTGTTGGAAGATTCAATGTATGAAGTGTGTTGTGGCATGGATTTCCCTTGTGATGGGTTACCAACTTGTTGGTCCATTGGAATGTTTCCCATGTTTTTCATAGTGTTATGTTGTGGCATGTTTTGGGTTGTATTTCCTTGATATTTTTGTGCCACAAATGCTTGTTCAATTTAGGATGGTTGTATAAACAAGGGGTTATCCTTAGGTTGTGTTTGATCATTGTTTTGTGAAAACAATAGTGGTATGTTGGGATTTGTGGTTGGTTTTGTAATTTTTCTAAATATTGGTTGATATCCTAGTGGAATAAGATTAGGACCTTTTAGCATGTCCACATTGAAGTCAATAGGTAGTTTTGCACCACTTTTTGTGAGTGTGAGGAAATATTGGTTTGTGTTTATCCCAAGCATCTTGCCCATAAGCTTCTACATCTTAGGATTTTGGGAGTGTTCTATGAGTATTTCATCAGTAAGTTCCTCATCACTATCCTCTTCTTCTATAGTGTAAGTTTGAGAGTCATGAGGTTGGTTTTGTTTAGAAATTCATTCTTGATGCCTAAAAAGTACTTCTGCCTCACTAGGGGGTTGATCTTGGTTTTCTTTAAATGCAGGTTCTCTTTGAGGAGTTTTAAGGTCACTTGGTTTATACCCCCATGGGTAGGTTTCCTCATTGGTAGTATTTGTTTTTGGTTCACTTGAGATACTCTTGTTGGCTTCCATATTTTTTCTATGTTGAGATCTTGTGGTTGTCATAAACAATTCCAATACCTTGAGAAAATTTTGTGATCACTAACTATAGAATGGAATGATGGTTTTGTTTTTTGGAGGGGATTTTCTATTTTAAAAGAATGCTATTTTGTAAGCTAGGATTATCTATTTCCATGTAGGAGGTGGTAAAATCAGCCTTTTGGTTGCAAGATCAACTTTTTGTTCTTCTTTGTCTAGGATATTAGCTACGTTTCTTCATTGATTGGGTGTTTCCTTTTTCTTAAACATGAAACATCTCAAGCTACTATAATGTCCAATTTTTCACCTTTGACTTGCATGAGATTTGTTTATATGATAGGTGCAGTAAAATCTGGTTGTTGAACTGGAGTATTAGGATACCAAATGGTCATAAAGTGCAAGCTTTTTATTTTGATCTTTTTCTATTCTAAAAGAATGATGAATGATGATGTAAAACAAAACCTTTTGGAAAAATGTGTTGGTGTTTTATCTATGGTTTTTGTGATACTCAAGACCCTAGAGTATGAGTGATGTTTTGTGGATGTTTTGGAGATGATGCTAATTTTGGGATTCAAAGTGTAGAAAACTTGGACTGATATTTACTTTATTTATCTAGAGGATATGTTTGAAGATCTACTTGGACTAGCTTTGAAGTACAAGAAAAAGTTAATATATTAGAAATTGAGAGTAAAGGAATAATCCAAGTTGTGTTTCGATTTTGAATCCTAAAAATAGGTTGATGTGTTTGGTTTTCGTAAATGGATTGATGCAGATATGATTTGTTTTGGATTTTTTATTTTTATTTTCTCAAAAGATGAAAGATTAATCGGTTTTGGATTAGTCTTGGATTTTTACACTAGGAAAACAGGGAAACAACGACAATCTTTTAGGTCAATAGCGGTTGGATTTTCTAGCAATAGCGATCAAGTTTAGCAAAAGCGACTCTATTTGGTCAATGCCTATAAAAAACCAAAGGAAACAATAGTGATAATCCTAAGCAAAATCAAGCAAGTTCAAGTCAACAATGATGGTTTTCAGATCAATAGCTGTAATTTTTGCAATAGTGACTCTATTCAAATAAAAAGCGTTACTATTTTTCAAAAGCGGCCTTCTTTTGTCAATGAGTGCCATAAACAAAAAGTAGCAAAAGTGATTGTTCTGAGCAATAGTGCACAATTTTTAGGTCAATAACAGTAAAAACAATAGTAATAGTGACTTTGTTTAGGTTTGTTTTTAGTTTTTCATTTTGATGACAGTTTGGGAAAGTTTGCAATTTTGAGGTTTGGTTGATCTTATTTGTTTTGAGAATTGGCAAGTGACACAACACAACCAACAATTTTTTTGACTCTAAATGTCTATAGCTTAAGCAAGTTTCTTTCCACAAATCTCAAAGTTTGTGAAACTCAAGATACTAAAACCATAGTTCCCAATGTTGGCTTTGGTCTAAATGTGACTTGAAATGTAAGCCTAAATATTCATAAACCTTTAGAGATATTTGTTTAAAATATCTTTTTTAGGAGTGTAAATATAGGGCTCTTTTCAAAGGTATTCACATTTAGTCCAAAGGGTTTGAAATTTTGATAACCAAGTTCAATGTTTATTTTATTGTATTTTTTAAAAATCAAGCAAAGTGTTTGATGTCTAAAAAAATAACTTTTGGCATACATCAGTCAAGTCACCCTAAGTAGGTATGCTCTTTTAGGAAGGCTTACCTCATGCCCCAAAGGGATGATTTTACATGCAATTTATGGAGTAAACAATAAATCGGACTTGGTAAGTAACTTCTCGAAAGCAAAGTTTCGATGCATCGCTTTTGGAGATGGATTAGGTGCAATATGTTGTCGCCCTAGATTGAAGCTACTTTCATTACAATTTCACAACCTTTATTTAAATCCTGCTAGTAAATGTGCTTGCAAGAATCACTAGGAGTTCTTTGTTGTGGGATGTGTCTACTAGAAGGTTCTCTCTTAAGGGTGACTCAAAAATGCAAAAGCCTAAAGTGTTTCTCATCACCTAGGATTTTCAAAAGACATGGGGGAGAGGATAGACACTCGGGTCACCAATCATAGTAGACAAAACATACAATTCATTGCAATTTCTTTTTAAATCCAAAAACTTGAAGTGTGAAGTTATCAATTCATTTTTATGTGCAACAAATCGAAAGCATTTGAGACTTCAGTCAAATATAGTAAAGGTGCAAATTAAAAATGGATTTTTTCAATTTTAAGCACCAATATTGAGTGTTTCTAATGGCCTCATTCATCTTAATGTGGTCAACAAAAATAAAAGTGTTCATTCATCAACAAAATGAAATGCGTTGGTCAAAATAAAAAGTTCAATTTTACAATCACCAAATGAAATGTTGTTTAACTAAGAAAGATTTTGAAGGTTCATTTTTAAGAACACCAATTTGAAGTGTGCAAGCTGTTGGTTCATTTTCAAAACACCAAATTGAGAGATTTTTCTAAACTAAGAAAGCTTTGAAAGTTCAATTTTAATATCACCAATTTGAAGTGTGCAAGTTGTGTGTTAAGTTTTACAACATGAAATTGAAAGATTTTCTAAACTAAGAAAGATTTTGAAAATTCATTTTTAAGAACACCAATTTGAAGTGTGCAAGTTGTGGGTTCAATTTTACAACACCAAATTGACATACATTTTTTTAAACTAAGAAAAGCTTTAAAAGTTAAGTTTTTTAAAATTTAAGCATCCTTGAACTGTTCGACATCCTTGCAATGAAATCATGTTATTTTCATGGAAAAACATTTCATAATCCTATAAGGGTTGCACAAACAAAGTCAACAAATTCCAAAACACCCAAAATAGTCACACGTTAGTGTTAGGTAAATCTGTGAAATCAAAGAAAAGCTTTGAAAATTGACAGATTCAACAAATACATCAAGAGCGACCTTGTTTCTTCCAATAGCGAACAAGTTTAGGTCAATAATTCCCCTATCGAATGTTAGTTCAAAAGCTTCTATCTAAAACCTCTAACACAAAATTCTAATAGCGCACATGTTTAGGTTAATAACATCGCTTTCTAGGTCAATAGCGCCCCTGTTTAGGTCAATAGTGACCAAAAAGAAGAAGCAAGCGCATGTAAGTTTGGAGCAGAAAAATTCCAATTTTAGCAAAAGAAACCGAGCACTTGCAACTACTTATCAAACTCAAGAAAAATGTTAAAGTCAAGGATTGAGGCCCCACCGGGTATTCCAAATGTTTTAAGGGGGGAATGAAGCATACAATATTTAAAACAAGATTAAGAATCCCTAAACCTATTACTCATGAAATGAACAATATAAAAACTAATGAATTCAATGAAACAATTATTAAAAAATGAAGAACAAACAATGAATTCAAGAAATCATATCGTTACCCATCTCATGTTGAAGTGTATTTGTATCGATGTTGAATGTCGGATTGTTGTAATCAATACAAAGCCTCCATTGTGCATTGCAAAAGCTTCAATGTGAGTATAATGTTGAACTAGAATGTGATGATAAATAGTAACATGCTCAAGAGGTAATTGTATAGTGCTTCACTATGTAAATTATAGATGATTTGTGAGAGGGTTGAAGAGTGTTTTATAGATTTCTTGTCTCAAGATGGACGATCAAGATTTCATAGTAGAAGATCCTGATCAACGGTTCAAAACCATTGAGAGGAATTACATTGGAAAGATTAGTGGATTTAAATTGGATAATATTTGTGATTCATGAAATCAAGTTGAGTATTCAGTGGAATTAAGGAAATAGATTGAGATGTTAGTGGGATTGAAGAATAGATAAGTTAGTCAACTGTTTAGAGTGAGAAATCAGTGATCATGATTTGCTCAATCATAAAAGGGGTGAAGATAATTAATTAATTGAATTAATTAAATGGTATTTTTGAGTTGAACGTGCAAGTCATGTTTTGCTTTAACAAATAAATTTATATTTATTTGTTGACTATGTTTGAATAATTAATTTAATTATTCAAGTTTAGAAAGGGGGGAGTGACTTAGTTAAATTATTAAGTGATACTAATTTAATTGATTTAGGAGAATAAGGTATATTAGTGACATAATTAAATAATTGATGTTATTTAATTAATCAAGATAAATAAAGTTAGATAAATGATGAAATAGTGAGTTAATTAAATAATTTAAACATTATTTAATTAATAGAGGAAAATACGGTTTTTGATGTAAATGATGATTGAGGATAAATTAATTAAATAATGTTAAATCACTTAATTAATAGACGAATATGAGAAATGATAATAATTAAATAATAATGTATTATTTAATCATTTAAGAGGAGAAGGGTGAAAGTTAGTTAAATAGTGTTGTTTGCTAGTCAAGACAATTTAGGGTATGTATAGGTATATATTATAAAACTTGGTAGACATATTCGTATTTGTATTGATTTCATAGATCTTAATGAAGTATCTCTTGAGGATTTTTCTCTCTTCCTAATATAAAAATGATTGTTATTCTACCATTTGACATTTATAGATTGATTCTCACACTATAATTAAATCATGATTAATCCTCAAGACCAACATCACACTACTTTACAACACTTTAGGGAATATTTTGCTATGTTTTCATGTATTTTAGGCTGAGAAAAATCAAAGTTACATATCAAAGGGAAATACCATTAATCTTATATTATTTTATGCATAAAGTGTTAATAGTACTATGTGGATGATATCTTAGCCGCATGCAAAATTTTATGGGTAGATCATTTACAATATTTAAGGATAATATCTGAATTTTTAAAATAAGATGTAAGGAACTAAACCCTAAAAATTGTTCCTTTGGACTTACTAGTGGTCACTTATAATTAGGGTCAATTGTATCCTAGAGGGGCATTGAGGTTAATATTATTATTTACATTCCTCCTCTAATTTGTCACAACTTTGTAGTCCTTAAGGGAAATACAAGACACTAGATGTTTTATCACCCAATTAATGGATACAACATTATCATTCATTTAAAAAATATATATTATTTGAATAGCATGAACATTGCGAAAAGGCATTTGAGGACATGAAAAAATTGGAGTTGCATATAAAAGGGAAATGCCACCAATCTTCCATAATCTTATGTATAAGGTGTTAGAGGACTATGTGGACAATATCTTTGTAAATCTAAATTATAGAGATCATTTAAGAATAAGAGGTAATCTAAAACTCAAGCCCAAAGGAATAGACACCTAAAACTCATACCCACCCTTGAGCTTCACCCCTATATATCACCTCACCCATTATGGGTGCTTGATCTAGAAGATAAAAATTTATTTCACCTCTTTTAAAGGGCATATATTTATTATTATTGCAACAAACTATTTTGGAAAATGGGTTGAAGTAACACCATTGAAGACCACCACTACTGCTAATATTTGCAACTTCATAATGGATAGTATCATTTTCAGATTTGTATTTCCATCTACTATTGTGACAAATAATAGTACATTATTTAAGAATAAAAAGGTAAATAAATTATTCAAACAATTTCATATACAACAAAAAATATTGATTCCATGTTATCCAGATGGTAATAGACTAGTTGAGCCTATTAATACAATGTTTTAATGAATTTAAGAAAAAAATGAATTCATATTTTTCTAATTGGTATACACAACTTGTTCTTATATTATGTGCATACTATACTAGAATACACACTCCTAATAGGTTCACACCTTATTCTTTGGTTTATACCTAACAAGCTTGATATTACATCATTCTCTAATTCCATTTATGAAATAATTGATGATACATATAGGGAACATCATTCATAATATCCCAAACCCCTTTATGAGAAATGGGTAAATTTATTGGTTAATTAACACATTTGTCAAATATAATTAAGATAACTATATAACAAAGGAATTATCTAGTGAGACTTACAAATTATAGAATTATTTCTCTATGTGAATCTAAATAATTTAAATTATAAAAAGGAGTTAAGAGTTAAGTTTTGACCTAATAGGATTGAATCATTCATCATCACTTCCTACTTTGGGACCAATGCATTTGTTTTTTCTACGTATGATAGGACAACATGGTGAAAGACCTAGTTAACATCATACACTTGAAACTTTATTATTGTTGACCTCTATAGGTGGTGAGGTCACTTATTATCATCTTTTCATACCCTTCTATTTCATGAGCTTCACGGTGCTATTCTACCCATCTTGGTATCTAGATTTTTTTTTACCTAGATGATCACATTATTTTATATCACTTATTTCCTTTCATACTTATTTATTAATATGATACACATGATTTCTTGTTACATGATTGATTAAGCCAATTCTGGCTATTCTATTTATTACTATGATATTATATTGATGCATATTCTAAGTCATATTAGGGGCACAATTTCATTATTCACATTTGCACTATTATTTCCATATATTTACATAATATATGGAGTATCATGCATTCCCCCCACTTTATAGTGATACTACTATTGACATGGGGGGAATTGACCTCTCCCTTTGCACAACTTATTGCATTATGTTTCCCACATAGGGCTAGTTAGGTATGCTCACACTTATACTCTAGTTTATTCTTATTCCTATTTATTTCTCTATGTTTTATGTCTCATTAATTATGAGGAAACCACGCTCTTTTAAAGAGTGGTTTTTTGGTAGTTGAATAGGTGGCTACACATTATTATGTATTTATTCATATATAATTATACATTGGATAAATGAAGGAATATAATCTTATATTAGTACCTACTTCATGCAATTTTTCTTCTTCTTTCTCCATCCTTGATGGTTTTGTTATGTGTATTATAATGGTATCAACGTAGAGGTTTATGAAGGAAAATTTGAAGGGAGGTTGTTGCTAATATATTGAGAGGTTTTATAACTATTGTAGGCATTTATTATTGGACAAGTGGCCTTTGAAAGGTGAAATTGTTCCTAAACTGAGTTGGTGTTGAAGAGGAATTGTTGATCAACAATGTCATGCCATTATTTTCATGTTCTGAGAAGGTGTTGAAAGAGGAGTTGCTGGGAGATGAATTTGTAGAACAAAAAGTTAAATTTTTCAAAAGAGGCATTACAAATCTACTAG
Organism: Sequoiadendron giganteum; assembly: GCA_007115665.2. NCBI lineage: Eukaryota > Viridiplantae > Streptophyta > Pinopsida > Cupressales > Cupressaceae > Sequoiadendron > Sequoiadendron giganteum. Next base: position 165,921,470 of record CM021101.1, on the reverse strand, counting down.
AAAGTGTTGAATTACTGAGGTATGTTGGTGTAATTAATATTTAATTACACTTGCATAAGTTTACTTAGGCATTTTATTATATTATTCCTAGGTTGTATTCACTAGGTAATTAGTTATAATGGGTCCATCCCCCCTCACATGTACTTAGGAAATAAGATTCCTTCTAGAAGCCTTATCTAAGACTTCAAGTCATCCTAGGTAGTTAGTTAGTTGTCACATGTTGTTATATTGAGACACATGTCAACATCATATTACATACTACATCTCATTCATACCTATTTATACAGGGAACTTGTACATTGTAAAATATCATATCTCATGAATAGAATCTCATTGCATGCTCAAGCTGCAACACTTTCTTGTGTGGGTGATATTATTCCTGGTTAAGATCCTCTGAAGTCTATATCTTCATAGGGTTATTGTGCATCCATAATTTCTACATGGTATCAAAGCATAGGCTATTAAAGACTCGTCTCAAAATCAAAAAGTTGAGCTAAGGAGTTTTGCATTGTAGGATTGAAGGTTTTTTCAAAGGCTAGTTGGTTTCATCTAGGGAGCAATAGATTTCTAGAGAAAATTGAGTCCTCTCTAACCTCACCATTGGGCTCAAAAGGCCTCAAAACGTTAGAATCGCCTACTAAATCATCAAAATCAGAGATTTCACCTGGGAGCCTACAAAGGTTTTTTATCACTAGCTGGGATACCGTATGATCCATACGAATTGCACAATACCATCAGTAATAATCTAAGGCAAAAAAAATTTAATCGCAGGCTTATTTCAAAAAAAAAGATATCATGCTTTTTTATATAGTTTTTGGTTGGAAAATATATTTGGGTGAATATAATATCATTAGGGTTTGAATTTTGTTTTATGTGGCATAAATATTCTTGTCATCTTTTATCACTATCATAGGATTTTTTTTGGCAGATTAAATATATAAAATAAAGGCTTTTGATTTTTAAATTGTAATATGCAATATTTAAAAAGCTATCAAAAATTATTTTGAATCAACATTTTGGGGGGTCAAAGATTTCTTGCAGGCTTTACTTATTGTTTTATAGGGTTTAATATTCCATGGTCGACCCGTACTCAGACCAACCACGCCCTGTCACATCTGGTCGGCTTTTTCGTTGGCCTTTTTTGTGGGCCTGCCAATCTTTATGCTATCTATGCTCTCCACCGTCGAGGCCCTCCTCACCATCCACCGGTCTCACTTGTCACCACTAGCAATGTCTCTGGCCATTGATCATGTCTCTGCACCCATGCTCCATACCCCGATCACATAAAAATCCGTGGTCTAGGCCTATGACTGGTGTCGCCCAACAACCCCCATTCCGCCACCCAACCTTTGCTCTGCTACCGCTCTTCAGGCAACACATTTTTTTTAAATCAACCAACTGCCCCTTTGTCATATCAATGACTAGGGGATATTTTTTAAGCCCGAGGTGCTTGATTTTTGCACCCAGTTAGTCTACCTAGTCCTAGAAGGGCAAAATTCTGCTAAGGAGCATAACTTCTCACCATGATATAAAAAATTGGCAAAATAAATATCATTGGAAAGGTAATTCAGAGCACTACAAAATGGTGCAATTTATTTTCTAGTAAAAATTATAGTCAACTAAAGTCAACTCTCCTATTTGGACTCAAGGTCTCATAACTTCTCATCAGTTTGTCAAAATTCAGTGATTTTAGCAACATTTAGAAGGTATTTCAGTGATATTTTCATCAGTCCATCCACTTCTATCAGTTTTAGCTCTAGGTAGTTTATATTGGATTTTTGCAATTTGGTGCACTTGTTTAATTAGTTGGACATCCTGAAGTTTGAAGAAGATTTTTTTGCATTGGGAGGCATATTTTTAGTTGCATATCATATTTGGGAGTTTTTATTTGATATTGAAGGTCAATATCTTTGTAATATTGGAGATTTTTCATAGTTTGTTATGGGGTTTTCAATTCATCCTTCACTAATAATGTTGGGAAGGGGAAACTATAGACAATGGAGAGATTGCATCATAAACCATCTTCAGTCACTTCAATTGTTGCCACATTTGTATGGTTTAGCTCTCCCTTCTGATCAAGGTATTCAAAAAATTTCTTGGAGTTGTAGCAGATATAATGTTTTAGGGGTTATTGCAATACATGTTGATGATGATGTTTTAAAAGCTATTGATCATTGTGATTTTCCTCATATTATTTGGACTAAGATTTGAGAGCTATATGGAGATCTTGATACTCCACCATTCCCCTATGATCATGATTCGTAATGTCATGTGCCTCTTTGTTCTTCAGACATGATACCCTATAATGATATTGTTATGCAAGAGCTTACAAATTTGGAATGATTTGAATCTTTAGATGAGGATGTCAATCGTTCTATAAATGCTTCTTCTCCATCAGAGATAGTTGATGTACCATCACATTCAATGAGTCCTTGTCCAGAGTCATTGATTGAGGCTTCCATCATTTCTATTCATCAAGACATATTTAGTTTTCTAGACTTGAAATCACATGATGGCTTTGTTTTAGGTATTGTAGACTTGGCTACTTCTATAGGTTTGGAGGACATTCTTGAGGGGATCTCTCCTCTATGCAGATTCTACTTTGGAGGGTTTTCTTGAGTCTCCACATTCCTTTGTTTCAACCTTGATTAGGGATCCTGATCTTGATGAGAGTACCTTGGAGGCACTTGATTCCTCTTTAGATATTTCATACATGAGGCTTCTTCCCTCCCATTTCATTATGAAGTTGGAGTTTCTTCATCATCTACCATTGGATTTGTTTCTTCCTAGCGAGACATGAGGTTTTTCATCACTAGACACTCTTTTGGCTTTAGACTTATTTCAGTGGTTTTGAGGACACTTCATTCTAAGGGGGGAAATCTAGTCTCCATCTATTCCTTCAATGGAGGGATCATTGTATTGCATTCTTTGTATCTTGTTCAACATCAATTTTTGCATAGTCCTAGTTTGTCACCTTCTTCATCGATTGGGCATGTACTTGATTTGATTGTGGCATCTTCATCTTCCTTGGGCAAGGAGACATATGAGAAGCTTTCAGAGACATCATCATCATTCACATTCATCCTTCCTTCCTTCAATTCCTATTTGGAATGGGAACCATCCCTGCATTTGTACTTGGTTTTGTTTCTTTTGAAAGGGAGACAAGTTGTTTGTGAGGCCCTTTGTCAAATGGATACACATATTCCGTGTTTTGTTGTTATCCACGTGGCTATGCTTGGTTACATTTTTCTTTTGCCCGCGTTAGGAAGATGGTTGATTATGAACATTAGGTTAATTGTTAATATGCTTATTATTTTAGTTACTATGTGAATCATAATTTTATGAGTATGCTAGTTGATCAAACTAATATTTTGAATGTTATGAAGGTTGAAACAATATGCTTTGTGACATCATTTTAATCCAAAGTGAATTGTTGGAGTTAGCATGCAATGTAATGCATATGATATTGTTTTGATTCAAGACAAATAATTGAATTATTATGCAAGTGACTATAAACATTGTGATTTAATTTTTTAGAAGTGAAACTAGCGTTGTTTTAAACTATAACAATATAGTGTTTGAATTCTATAAAGGAAAATGTAAACATGGATTACACTTATATTTGTATTAAGTGTGAGAAACATGTATGTGTATTATGCTTCATTGTATGTATGCATTTTGATTTAACTCTCTTGGAAATTGGACTAACGTTTACATGGAGTGTGTAGATTAACTTTCCATAGCCATGGAAATTGGAGGCAACCAAAATGATCTTTGTGTGACCCTGTAAAACCTGACTTAGCCATAAGGAAGGGCTAGAGTCTTATATCGTTGTATTAAAAGTTATGTGTTTTATAATGTGCATGTTGGGGTTAAGGGTGTAAATGTTTGAATTGTTTGAAATCAATGGGATCTAATGTAGAAATTTGTATTTTTTTAGTTTATGTCATTTTAAGGGGTCAATAATGTCTTAATTTTGGTTAATTTGTACCTTTTAGAGATCCTAGGCATATGACCTAAGGGTTGGGGGTTATTTTTAGGCCATACTTTTGGCCATCCTTCATTTATGACCCTCTTACATTGCTTATAAAAGGGGTGACGAAAATGAGGGTATGCCAACCCATGTGAACACCATACCTCTTAAATGAAAAGAGGACATGCTAGTTGGGAGTTTTCTTGAGAAGAAATTTAAAGAAATTTGGGAGAAGTATTCATTCATTCTGGTTTTTTTTTTTAAAGAATGGGGGAGAATGATAAGAAGAATTGGAAGAAGTGGAAGGAAAGATTGAGGAAGAAAGCAACAAACCCCTTTCAAAATTTAAAGGTAGGGTCTTCTTTCTAGTATTTTGTTTGATTGTATGTGTGAAATCTAAATTGTGTTACTTGGCTGTTTTGTTTAGATTTTCTGTTGTGTTAGTGCATTTGATGTAAGTTGCATTGCAGGGTTGGCTCCCCGTTTTTGGTTGTGAGCAACCATGTAGGGGATGGAGGGGAAGAGATCCCCATGTGGGGCTCATATTTTAATTCTAAAAAAATGGTGTGTTTTCAGCTATGAAAATAATGGGTTTGAGTACCCAAGGGTAAGAGTACCCTTCTGGTGAAAATGTGAAATTTGGGTGAGAAAAAAAAATGAGAAGATTGTTGTTTGAGAAGGTTTCTTGATGCATTTAATGCTAATAAGCCCCCATGGCTGTGATCCTTCCAGCCTCTCCCCATTAAAGCCATTAAAATGGTTTTTGTGTAATGTTTTTCCATGTTTAAATGAATGTATGTCATGTGTTTAGTGGTGAAATTGTGTTTCTTGTTCGGGAAGGGTTGTTTGTGTGTTACCCAGGCCAATTTGGCAGCCTCCCAGCTCAGGGGTGGCTAGTGAAATTTTTTCGTTTGTGCAGGTTGGAAGATTTGAGAAACTTTCAGATTTGGAAGAATGTTCTAATTAGTTGCAGATTTAAAGAGTTATACTATTCCCATGTTGTTGTGTCAAAAATTATGTGGTGTCTTGCTCAAGCAAGAGTTGAGTAAAATGTAAAAAGTATTCTGCCCAAATGAGAGTGTGTTTTCTCTCTTCTTTGCAGAGATAAATGTGTCCTGTTCAAGTGCGTGCCATGCTTATTACTAGTTCTGAAAGATATGAAGTAATCATGTTGCATACATAAGAATGGGTTGTTGATTTTATAAAAAAACGAGTGTTTAAATTTGAAATGCAGTAAAGAATTTGTTGCTTTGAGCTTCCATGTAAACCTTTGTATTGTAGCTTGCTGAAACAAAAAAAAATAAAGTAAATCATGATTCCTATCTTGTGCTTACTTCAGAACTAAAATGAGTTCCATAAGTTTTATTATGCATGAACAAGAAAATCTTTACATTTAGCTATGAATTTGGTAGCTGCAAGAATACATTATGTTAGATTTGCTATTGCATGAATTGGTCTGTTAATTGCATCAAACATAAACGACTAAGGTAGTTGTAAAGTACAAATGATTAAACTTATTTAATTTCCTGTGCATGGCTATCCTAGAAATAAATTAACCTGAGTTATGAGTTATAAATATCTTTGCAGACTAAATTTGGGGACAAAAATATAAGGAAAAATAAAAAGGAGATTTATCCAAATATGCATAAATACATAGACATTATTCTTGTAATAAATCAAGTTAGGAGTCTTCTCAAATTACTTCTCTTTCTTTTCCACGCCACCAAGGTTAAACTAGATCAAAATGAAATCCACACTCTCAAATAAATGAAAAAATTACTAGTAGAAAGTTTCAAAATAAAATAATAAGATTTTCCAAGAATGAATGTTAAATGAACAAAAGTTAAAATAATAGAGGAAAACTTAAATATAAATAAAATAAAAGAAGAAAATAAAATAACATATAAACCCAAAATAATTTATACTTGTGCAAAAAAAAAAAAATAGAGAAGAGAGGGGAAGACGCGTGGGGTTTAAATCAACACCTACAGCTCATTTAGTCTCCTCTTTCCCTTCTCGTGCAACCTGTAGTAGAGTTTCCAAAGGACATAGGAACATAAAATAAATAAATTTAAAAAAAAAACTCTGTGACCAGGGCACAAGCTTCACCTCCAAACCTAGTTGCCATGCTTGATTTATCTATGTTGTTGCAAACTAACCCTCTCCTCCAACCACCACGTACAAACTTCCTGTGCAAATGAGCCTCATAGCGATTAGGGCTCTTTTTCTAATATTTTGTTAGATTAGGTTTTTGTATTTTTTTTTTTTTTTTAAAGGATCCGAATATATTATTCTATGCACCTTATTCATGCTAACTAGAGAAGGAATATATTGGTTTGATATTAACGTAGCAACATGTATTTTCACAGTTGTAGAGCATGTATTATCAAAGTTTGTTAATAAAAGACTTTATATATATATATATCTTTATGTAAAATTTTAGTTAAAACAAGAGCTGCTAAGTTCAGAAGTTCAGTTTTAGAATAGTTTTGTTTGTATTTATTGTGTTTGTTGTGTTTTAGGAACAATTGGTCAAGATAAAGCAGTTGTCACCTAAATTTAGGAATTTGATCATTGATAGAGTCAAATTTGTCTTCCATTGCAAAATGACCCTTATAACAAAAGAATTTTTCTCACTTCAAAATTATGAGATGCTCTGGTTGTGCTTTTAGGCCATGAAGAAAGCACAATTTACATGTTGCCAATATTATGTAAATATTAACGAGTTCAAATATTTCCTTAACCATTCAACATATATGAAAAAAAACATCTTTAAAAAAGAAAAGATCTTTAGAACTTTCATTGCACATAGAGTCATGTATAACCAACCTACTTAAATTTTATAGTTTTTTGCACAAATGAAACCGAAAGCATATAGTCCTAAGTCCTCTTATAGGTGCCTAATGTCTCCAAAAAATGCCTTACGATAGAAAATGATCTTTTTATCCCATTCTGTAATAGATAACTCATTTATAAGCCTCATAAAAATTATAATGTGAAGTGTATTGAAAAAGGCCTTGATCAAATATCAGAAACCTCAATTGAACCCATATGCATGTTTTGTTGATTGTAGAGTAATGGACAAAAGCATTGGAATATTCATTGGACCAAGACCACAAGGTAGAGGATTAATTGATGAAACTATTCTTGAAGCCTCTTCATAGGAAACATGACCGACTAATTGGTATTCTCTTTTAGCACTAGGATCCTACAAAAGTGGAAGCAATAGTTTTAATTTTCTATATATTAACCATCTTTTACTTACAAACTTTTTTTGAAAAAGGAAGTTAGAAGGTGTCATTCCTCTACTGCATTTAAGCCAAGATCAATTAGTACTACACCAGGTTTTAGCCAATCACCATGAACCAAATTTGGCACACTTGCTATTTCAACAAGAATATCTGCTTCATGAGTAAAATCTGGAGGAAATTCTTTCTATTTTGAGTAGCTATGGTCTACATAATTTTTTTGTGGAAACACGGTTTAAAAATTTAAATTAATACTTAAGTCAGCAAATTTTTTTAGTATTTTAAATAACCATATAAAATTTTAAATTATCCTTTGTAGCTCAAATTTTGATGCTACTCTTTGGATTGCAAATGTTTTGCCCTTAAAGAACTTGTTCTTCATGTGATAATTTTTACTCAATATTGTGGTGGACACATCAGATACTTCAACCATAATGATTCAAGGAATTGATGATTCAAATTATTTTATTCCTTTCAAGGTGACCACACAATGCTCATGCATTTCTAGGATGGTACAGTTATAATCCTACCGTCTAGAATCACAATTTTGTACTTCAGACTCATCACTGTGTGAACTAATATTTTTCCAAGGTATTAATTATTTAACTTAGCCATTGATGTGTATACCCTTATCTTCCAGATCTGCTCGTCTCATTTGGATTTTTGTTGACATCACTATCTCTGGATAAGTCATAACCAAATTCTAAGGTCATCTCTAGATGGGCATGCTCTCTTCCAGATATGATGAACTAGGGCATGAGTGTACTAAATGTGTTACATATCCATCAACATTTTATTTGGATGATCAAACAAACTTCAGGAAATCATAGACATAAAGAGAAAGATTAAATAAAAGCTAAATGAGATACACTCTTGACAATCTTTGTTTGGGATTTTCACTATTATTTGGTTCTATGTTATATTCTTTTCAAAATTGGAAGTTTTTTTGTTATGATCAATTGGAATAGACTCTGCAAGAAATACATAAATATATTGTCTTATGTAAGAAGCCCATGAACAAAAATAATAATTTTCTGATAAATCACAAGAGATAACTCTTTGTAATCAAACACAAATCTCCATATTTTACACACAAATCCAATAATTATTGCTAATGAATCAGAACAATATTATCAATCTTAGTTCAATGATATATGTCAATATCATATTCAAAATTAAAAATGAATTCCAGATACTCCACACTAGACATTTAAATAAATTGAAATTTTTTCTTTATTTGCATCTCCTCTAGAAACTCGTCTATCTTGTAAGTCAGGTAACATTTGCAAATTATATGTACTGGCTTATGCTACTAGAATTGGCAATCATGTAAATTTTTGTAACATACTGGCTAGTATAAGTTCTGTACTAAGGGCCTTTGCCATTTTGATGGAAAAACTACATGATAATGGGTCTCTTTAACTTAATCCCCTACTTGGTGAAGAAGACCCTATGGGGGATGATTAATCAAATTGAAAAAGAATACAATTCATTATGCAATTAGTACTCCCTTAGTTGAAGTTCACAACAAGTATATGCAGTATAGAAGTTATTAAGTCAACTTATCAAAGGCTTTGGACATATCCAATTTGATAATCATTCTAGAATAGAAGTCAAATTTTGAGAGATTGAATGGTTCTCTAGGTGTAGGTGGATTTGCAAGGTGTACTTTACTCTGAAGCATTCTCATGAGGTCAAACACAATGATAAAAAATTTGAACAATATATAAGGTATATAGAAATAAATGTTGTGTGGGCTTCGACAAGGGGCCTTTTAAACCAAATTGGCATCTAGCATGGTCATGACTTAAAAAGTAACCAATATTATTATACCCTTATTGTACCTTACCCTTTATTGAACCCTAATTTAAGCCTAACCTTGCCACTTACCATAGCCCTAACCTTAGGTCCAAGTTTTATTCTGGATTAATAATTTTAATCCTAACTTAACATTAACTAGGTAACCCTAATTAAATAGTAATAATAATCCTAATTAAATCTTAATTGAACCTTATTTTAACCTTAATCTAAATGAACCCTAACCCTAACTCTAATTGAACCATAAACCTAACTCTAATTAAACATTAATTGTAAACTTAACTAGAATAAGCCTAATTGAACCCTAATTGTAACTTGAACTTGAACTTAAACATAACACTAATTGAATGCTAACCCTAACCCTAATTGAACCCTAATTCCAACCATAAGCCTAATTGAACTTGATCATTGACTCTAATTGAACCTTGTTGTTGGGGTTAAATTAGGGTTCAATTAGCATTCTAGTTAAACTCCAATTGTAAGATTAACCAAAATAAGCCTAACTAAACCCTAACTATAACTTGAACTTGACCCTAATCATAACATTGATTGAATGTTATCCCTAACCAGGTAACTAAACCCTAATTCCAACCATAAACCTACTTAAACCCTAACCCTAACTCTCATTGAATTTTATTGTTACGGTTCAATTAGGGTTTAATTAGCATTCTAGGATGGAGATTAAGGTTAGGTTAGGGTTAGAGTTGTGAATATCTTAATATTAGCTTATAAATTTGACCCTAACTATAATCATAATCATAATTGAATCCTAACCCTAACCCTAATTCTAACCCTAACACTAACCATAGTTAAATTCTCACACTAACCCTATCTATAATTAAATCCTATTGTTATGGTTGAATTAGGGTTAGGTTTAGGGTTCAATTAGAGTTCTAGTATAAATCTTGAGGTTAAGGTTATTTATTTCTTGATATTAATTTATAAATTTGGCATCAATGATAAATATATTAAACAAAGAAAAGTTAGTATATATTTTTATTTGTATGTGAAATTAAATACTATTAGCATTATAATTATTAATGTCTTAACATTAATTTATAAATTCAAAATTAATAAAAAATATTACAAACAAAAATAAGTATTTTAACCTAAAATTTTATTTGTATGTGAAATGAAGTATTATTCAACTTGAACTATTAATCAATAATTAATCAAATCACAACAATATTTGTAAAGCTTAGAATTAATTATAAAATTAAAGGAAATTTTAATTTCTAAAATTTATATAATATTTATTATCTAGTTTCAAAAATAATTATAGTAATTATAGTAATTATCTACTACAAATAAATTAAACTAAAACTAAAATTTATTTTTAAAATAATTCAACAATTATTAATTATAATTTTAAAATAATTTTTTGCTTTGCATCCAAATTATTTTATTTTCTAAAATTATATTAAATTCTAACTTAAAAAAAATAAAAAATGATTTTGCATGCCTACTTTTGTATTTTTGAGTTCAATCAAGTATATTGTTCTTTAAATTTGGATAGCCAATCATTTTGTAAATTAATAATCAAATCACAACAATGTGTGTGTGTATATATATATATTACAAAAATAAGTATTTAAATCTATAATTCTATTTCTATGTGAAATGAAGTATTATTAAGGTAAGAGTTATTAATCATATAAAAAAAAAAAATTAACAAAATATTTTTAAAGCTTAGAATTATTTTTAAAATTAAATAAAATTTTAATTTTAAAAATTTATAAAGTATTTATTTCTTTGCATCCAAGTGATTTCATTTTCTAAAATCATATTAAATTCTAACTTCAAAAAATCATAAAATGTTTTACATGTTTATTTTTATATTTTTGAGTTGAATTGCATTGTTCTTAATTTGAATAACCAATCATAAAGCAAATAAATAATCAAATCAACAAAATATTTGCAAAACTTAAATTTTATTTTAAAATTAAACTAAATTTTATTTTCTAAAATTCATAGAATATTTATTATTTAATTATTAAATTCATAATTAATTAAATTATAATGATTATGTAATATAAATGAATTAAATATTAAATAGAAGTACATATTCCTTTTTAAATAATTCAACAATCAAAGACTAAAATTTAAATTTAGAAGTATTTTTTATATTGTATTTTTTTTCATTTTTACATACAAACTTTTTTATATTGTAAAATTAAACTAAATTCTAATTTTAAAAATATAAAATATTTGAAGTTGATAAGTTTTAAATTTATTAATTATGATGATATCCAAAAACTAAATAGATTCAAAATAACCAAATAGATTAATTACTAACCCTGAAAGTTGCATGAAATTTTATTTGAACATCTATGAATTTTTTGGCTTATATCTAATTATTTTTTTAAATGTTTAAGTGTATACTTTATAGGTAATTGAAAAATAATAGTTTAGATTGTAAATTTTGTTAATAATTTAATGATACTTGTATTGTGAGATTAAAATAATAATTTAAGAGTAAATGTTCAAAACGATCATTTATTCAATTTTTATATTTTATCTATATATAGCAAAAGAAACTTATAAATATCAATATTAGAGTAAAAATTAAATCAACAATTAAAAGAAAGTGTTAAAAGATTGTATATTTTATGAATATTTTAATAATTATTATCTTGAAATTTTTTAAATTAATTTCAAAAAAATCTCTATTAAAAATATTGTACTTTATTGAATGATTGTCATATAAACAAGTAAATAAATGAATAGAATGGAAAATATAACAAGTAAACAAATTTTAAAGAGTTCAAAAAAATTCTTTAAAATTATGTTTTAAAAAGTTAGAAATGAAATTATTGATGAGATGGGACTGTTTTGTAACAAGAACAAATGATTTAGAGCTTTGATCTCCAACATTCATTTTGGGCTTTTTTCAGTCAAATAAGAAAAACGAAGAACCTTTTAAAATGAAAGATTTGAAGATTCAAAAATACATAAGAGCAAACTTATCTAGCAATAATAATGACAAAGATGTTGTATTCAAATGCAATTTTTTTTTTGCATAGGTTCTACTAAGTCATCCAATGATCAACCGAACAATCAGTAGAAGTGGATGTCCTTGCACCCTCTCCAAAATTGGACATCCTTGGACTAAATAGCTTAATTTCACAAAATCTTGGGCCTATAGTATTTTGAGGACTCTCTCTTTTGGGACTATAGATTTGTATAGCCATGAATACAAAGTAAGCCCATAATACTAAAATTACAATCACTTCAATGATTGTAGATTGTAAATTTTCTTGGCTGCATGTTTAAATTTTTTTTACTTGAACATTAGACTAAACAGTTGGTCTGAGATACGTTTTCAAATCACTAATACTTGACAGAGGTTTTCACAGTCCATAAAAATGAGTACAATTGCTTCTAGAAAAACTTTGTCAGTTTAGTTTGCATCACTGTCACGGATGGTGATGGTAAGCCCTCAGATATTTGCATTGCGTAAAGAAGATTGGTAGTACTAAAACTGTAGAGAAAGCATATAGTGATAGTGGTGTCCACAGTTATTCCTCTAGAGTATTGATGAATAAACAACACCTGGACAGAAACCAAAAATGAATTATATCAATATTCTCGAGTAACCAAAATCAGACAATGAAACTAAGCAGTACAAGGTTGTAGTTCCTCTAAAAATCAAACAGTAAATAAGAGACCATATGCTCTAAATTAATAACAAAGCAACTTTTCATATGAATGCCAGGCAAGCTATTCCAGGGAGATTTTCTACCATTTTGTGCCGATGACGTTCAAAGCTTAATTCACCAAACTGCCAATCTATTGATAGTATCTAATAGAAGGATACACATCACTCATTGGTGAGAGATCTCATGACACATGAAATACTCCAAATTGCTATAGAGATGGTCCAAGCCCTATGAACAATGAAGGCCCAATACTTACACCTCTACTCACCCATGAAAAGGATTTGCCTTAGAAAGGGCTAATTCAAAGCGTAGCTCTAGAACCTAAAAATAGAAATAGCAATGTGGTGACAGAAACTAATCTAAGCGAAAAAATCTTACTTTCTCCCAATGTTCTCCGAGTTTCAGCTAGAGGGGGGTAGATTTCAGGTATGGCAAAACTTTATCCCATTTAAGGGAGAGATGGGGTGTACAATAGAGAGATGACTATCACTATATAAATTAGCAATTGTTTTTTTAAATACAAAAGAATCAGAAATACCTAGAAATAACATAACAAAGCAAAAGAGAATGAAATTTTAATTAGTTTTTGATTAAGTTAAAAACAGGTTTTGAAGGGACTCTGAAACCTTTTATAAGCAGATTTTAAATAGTTAATACAATAAAAATTCATTGATTTCATAATCCATGGGATGGAATGATAATCATAAACATAACATAAAGCATGATTATATTGAGAGATGCCAAAAATAAAAACGTTGCATAATGCATAATACATCCCTCTTTTGTCAACGTATTTTCTGTAGTAGACACAACCAACAGAAGAAGAAAAAATATCAAGCAGTAAAAGCAGGGGAGCAATGGTAAAGATAAGGCCAAAGTGACAACGAAGATATTCAAGGCAGTGGATATAGCACCAACAAACACAATGAAGGAAGTTTATGCTTCAATTTTTACATCATCTAGGAAGAGAAATTTGAGAGATATTTTCATGCACGGCTTTTCGTCTTGGGAGAAACTAATTGTGCTCTTCATCTTGGAAGAAACTGATTGCAAAATTTTTGTGGTTATAGAAAGTGGAACTCATTGCAGGATAACTTTGAGGATTTGGATTGGAGCTAATAAGTTTTTACTTGTGGATGTGAGTACTTATGAAAACACCATGTTGGGATCTTTGTTTTGAATATTGCCATAAATCAAATTTCCCTTTGATAGCAATTCACAAGTTGTGTATATTATATTTTACTTCAAACATAGTTAATTTTATTTTTTGCATGAATTGATGCCCTTCCAATATTGATTGGGTACGTCTCATTTAGCAGTACAATTTTTTGGATATCAATTTGTAGATTTAGTTTTTCCTTTTTTGTATGCCATTGATAAGTATCATTTGAAATTTCTTTATCATTTTGAATTAGGTTTTGTGCCTTTTTAATTTTCGGGAGTACCTTATATTTTGCTACCTTATCAAAAGAGGGATTAATTAAGGATGATGAAAAGCTTTAAATGACACTTAGTATCATTTTTGGTTCCAGCGAGGATGGATATTGTTCATGTCATATGATATGTTTGTTTTCTTCTTTAGTAAAAAAATTTATATGTCTAGAGGCAAGCTACTATTGTATTTGTCAAATGCATTGTCAACGTTTTTAATGTGATATGATATATTTGTTTACTTCTTTAGTAAACAAATTTTCGTGGTCAGAGGCAACTCAGTGGTGTATTTCTCAAATGCACTATCAACGGTTTTTGACATTATCTCAAAATTCTCTTATATTGAATTTTTACAAATTCATCTGTTCAAAGAAAAATGTTATTGAGCATTTAATGCTCGAAGACCATACATTGTTTGCTTCTAGATCAAATTTTATTGAGAAAAGTTTTAACAGTGATTTAGTTTGTCAACAAAAAGTAAAACTAAGACTGCATGATGACAAGTATGAAATGAGTGACTGGGAATTGTCAAGTGTTTTCATGATAGATATTATATATTTCTAAGGCATGTTTTTTCCACTTCTGCAAATATTATTGAAATTTCAGGGCCAAGATTATACTGATTGATCATTTCCAAATAGTATTCTTGCTATTTTGTTTCCATAACATACATGTAGTACATACTTGAGGACACATTTCTTGTAAGTTTTTTAAAATTTAAACTTCATAAAATAAGAAATAGAAACATTGATACGCCAAGAAGAATTGATAAATCTATAGGCATAGTAGATCCTCGTTAAATGAAATGCCTCCTCAACAAGAGTGCCAACTGTAACCATTAATTTTAAGGGTACTGTTTGGCAGCAAAGAAGCCCACAGTGATCTTTCTTGCCAAGTAATACGAGCTCTACCAATCCAAAAATTCTGAAGCCAGACATGATAATGAAATTACCTGTATTACAAACAGGAAGTCGTGTGTGTGAAGTGCACTTCCAAATTGTGGCAAGATTTTTGATTTCTTCAAACCCTTAGGCATATGATGAATTACAAGTATTTCCACAGGCATTACGACTCCATTTTATGTTGCAATCAAATATGACTCCATTTTACCCATGGAAGGAACTGCAAATGGACCACAAGAAGGACAGTCTTCATCAATTTTAATACAGAAGTATGCTATTTCTTCCTTCCATAAATGAGGGGAAATCCTTGAATTGTGGCATTGTCCATAGATTTTGAAAAGCAACAATGTTCTTCCCAATAGACAGAGCTGAGAATGAAAGGTTTTCGTTCAAGTCCATGCAGTATGCAATGTTTTCAAGTTGAAGGAGGAATATTATCTTTGCAGGTATATATGATCAAGATTAGTGAAAAAATGTCAACATTCAGAAAAGATGAGAGTCCCATCATGGCAGCATCACGTAGCAAACTGAATAAAATTGCCATGTTAAGTCCTGCATATTATGATAAAGAGTGCAATCATCACAACATAACTGTGCAACCCAATATGCATAAGATGAAATAAATGTTAGTATCTATTGAATCCACTGGTGTAAGTAAACAAGTTACACATATTGCAATGGATAAATTGAAAAAATGTATTAACTCTGCTATAATTTCTGGACTAAAATTTATCTTGCATCAATAGATCAAATAAATGCAAAATGGTGGTAATTAACCAAGGTAACATCAAGTTTAAATTAACATGTTCGATAGTTAAATACATGATGTTGAATTGCTAAATGATGACAAGGCATAAATGTGTCCTAAAGATAATATCTGTAACACTTGAAACAAATAGTGTCATTAAGAGAACGTGTCGTCTATTGATGTAATTTAAAGTTACAACATAAAGGGCCAAATCTTAATGCAACACATGTAATAGTTCAAACAAAAATGATACTCGTCAAACTACAATCAAACGTACATGCTCAGCTAGCTTCAGTGTACTACACTTCCTCATGTTACATATTGTATGGAATGCAAAATTAGTATTGCCACATTTGGGGCAGACCCAATCACCATTAGATAACCCATTTGAATGAGAAGAGTAGTTAGAGTTTGTTAGGCTTACTATTTTCAGTGATTTCATGTTCATTCAGTGATTTCAAGTTCATATAAAAAATATTGTTCATAAAGAAAATCAAGACACAACATACCTCATCTTTGCTTCTAGGAACCGTTTTCATCTGGTACAGCTCCAGGTCTGAGACCGTGGGCCAAAAGTAAACAATATAATAGTTAGAAAAAATAAATCACATTTCATTTCTTCGAATAATTACTACTATGACACATGGCAATTGCAATGGCATGTTTATACCAAAAACATATGACCCCAAGAATTTGCATGAAAGATGCCAAACATTATATAGATTGTGTTTCCTTTTTCTATCTCCCCACATAATTTTAGTAATTTTGGATTTACTTCATTAATTAAACAATATTTGTTTAATTACGCAAAGTTCCCTTTTATCTCTTTTTCACTTAAGCTAATATTAGGTACATAATAATTAATTACTTTATTAATTATTATTGTGCAAGCCTAGGGTTTTCCTTTTTAGGGTTTTCATCTATATGTAGTTGAAAACTATCTTTTGTATCATTATTCATTTTACATTTTTAGGTGAATACATTGCTCCACATTCTTGAGCATTTCTTTTGTTGCTTCTCTTTGCTTCTCCTTGTAACAAGTTATTTTCTTGCAAAGATCTTTTGGGCTTCTGTGGTGTTGTATCTTCTCAACTCCAACATGGTATCAGAGCTTCAGATTTGCAGCTGCTTGTTCTTGTTTTGAGATTTTGCATTGGAAGCAAATCTAGGGTTCTAAAGTTTTTTTTGGGTGGATTTAGCATACTCCATTTTTTGGGTTCACTTTGGGCTCAAATGGACAGTTCCATTGGATTTGTAGCACCCAAAAACCACTTAATCGACTGTCAAATCATCGATTTTGGTTACAGTCAATTTGGAAGGCAAAATTGTTTTTGCCCTAGGGCCGTATGGAGCAAAAATCGCAAAAAAATCAAAAAAATAAATAAAAAACAAAGGTTTTGTTATTTTCTTTTTGCACGGCCAGTTCAAAAGTTTTCAGCCACCCGCATGGCCACCATCACGCCACCCGCCATCAGCTTTCAGATTCATCGCGCTTCCTTCGGCTAAAGCACTGCCTCGGCCAGGTTCGGCTTTCTCCGAGTTTCGGCTTCGCCGTTTTTCCGCTGAGCGCTCCCGGCCACCAAGCGGCCTCCGCCACGAAGTTCTCGCCATGCTCCTCGCCGTCACACCTCCACTTCTCTACTGGCCACCCGAAGCTCCCTGCTATGTTCGCCAGCTCCTGCCTCACGTCTGGGCTAAGCTCCACCCATTGGCACCTGCATAATCATCACTGACTTTGGCTGAAATTAGTTGCTTCATCTAGGAGTTCACGACATGAGCTCACACTCCAGCCGGCCTTCCAGCTCTTCAGAGTTTTAAACCCCATCACAAATACTATATGGCAACCGAGGGTTTTGGCCCAACTCCCTAATCACACAAAATTGGTCACGTCTACACGTCGCGACTGTGGGTCAAGACTTAGTCTTCGGAGGGTTCTTGTAAACATTTTTTTCATGACATCGAGCAGTCATACTAAATTGGGCGTAGAATGGGCAATTTTTCTCGGTTTTTTGCAAACGAGATATTGTCAGAAAGCTGGTTCCGATGCCTTTCTAGTGGTATTGGTAATTTTTCTTGATTTTGCAATTTTTCTATGTTTTTTTCTAGTCAAAGTCAAAACTTGGTTTTCTCACTCCAAGGGGCGTATCTTTTGCGTCCGAACTCCATTTTGCACAAACGAATAGGGGTTGGAAATGCATTACAGTGCTCTTTCTAGATTTATAGTCTATTTTACTAGTTCATTTACCAAGAATTTTTTATTTAGCTTTGTGTGTTTTTACACTTTTCTCAATTACTTGGTCATTCTGGCTCCTTCATGAGTTTTGTTTGCATGGGATGGGTTATATTAATTTGATCTAAATGCTATAAGGTTAGATTTCTCAGTTTGTTTTTCATTTGAAGAGTTATCATGGGTTTCTTTACTCACCCTTCAGTTGTTCTTCTGGAATGGGGTAATTATGAGTCATGGGCAAAGGGTATACTTACACATTGTAGGTGGCTTAATATTTTGCCTTATTTGTATGATCTCATACCTGAATCAACAACTTTAGAGGGCAGATTAGCATGGGATATTATTAGAAATCACATTGCAGGAGTTATATTGTCTAGTGTTGATCATGACACTGTGTTGGTTATATCGGACATTGATTTTCCTCACCCACTTTGGACACGTCTTTGGGAGATCTATGGAGACCCTATTCTATCTCCATTCCTAGAGGATCCTGCTTCAGATTGTCTCATACCCATTGCTTGGAGAGAGAATACACCATTTGATCATGATACTTTAGAGGAGCTTGAGTATTTAGACACCCTTACATATTTCGATGGATCAGAGGTTTGTCTCATAGTTCCTACTCTTCAGACTGAGACTTCATCAGCATCTCTTGTTGTTCTTGATTCAGTACAGCAAGAAATCATACATCTTCCAGACATAGCTACTTTGGACTCTTATGTTGCAGACATATCTTTCTTGTTTGTGGAGTCCTATATTGCAGATTTGGAGGATTATTTTGAGGACATTCATCTCCTCTACCTTGACAGTCAGGTTATCACTGTTCGCCCACCATTATCCGTGCATTCAGAGGTTGCATTTCAGTATTCTCCACTTCAGTTTGGATTTGACATTATTTGTTTCCATTCAGACAGTGAGACTCTTTAGCATCCTATCATGGAACACATCTTGAGACAGATTGGTTCTTCCTTCTTCATAGGGTTTCTTCGATACAGGTCCATGGATCCATTTCTTCCCAAGGGGAGGAATATCTTTTGCTGCTTCAGGATCTCCTTTTGGATTCTACATCAGGCATCTACCATTGTGACAGGAGTTTCTTCATTATGGGGGGGCCTTCTTCTCTCTGTCTATATCTCCTATGGAGATCATTGTACATGTACTTATATGATAGAAGCTATCTATGGGGGGTATTATGTTATCCACCTCCTATCCTTCTTTCATTAGTGCATTGCATTTCTTCCTTGCATTCTATTTTGGGGAGGAGTTTTGTTCCCACTGGGTTTTCTCCTTTACCCCATTTCATTTAGTTTGCATTGATTTTTGTACATGGGTACCTGATCTGGCCTTGTTGCCGAGACCCACTGCTTTTGCTTTCAGTAGCTTCTTCTAGGTTTTAGCTTCTCCCTATGTCTATCTTAAGGGGGGGTGTTAGAGTAATCGGGTATTTACTTTATTAATTAAACAATATTTGTTTAATTACTTAAAGTTCCTTTTTACCTCTTTTCACTTAAGCTAACATTAGGTGCATAATAATTAATTACTTTATTAATTATTATTGTGCAAGCCTAGGGTTTTCCTTTTTAGGGTTTTCATCTATATATAGTTGAAAACTATCTTCTGTATCATTAATTCATTTTACATTTTGTGTGAATTCATGGCTCCACATTCTTGAGCATTTCCTTTGTTGCTTCTCTTTGTTTCTCCTTGTAACAGGTTATTTGCTTGCAAAGATCTTTTGGGCTTCTGTGGTGTTGTATCTTCTCAACTCCAACATATGGTACTCTAAAATCCAATACCATTTGCATAAATACTCTAGAAATAAGAAATAGAATATTATGGCTAAAGAAAGATATCATCCAATCAAGAAGCAAGATATTCGTCCAAAACTCAAACCCTTGCAACAACTCCAAAACTGAATATAATTATTTACTTCAATTTTGTCTCGGTAGGAGACTCACATAATTGCAATAAAGCTTAATGTGGAAAACCTCTATGATTTACCCTCAATCAATACCTGTCACCCCTATCTTTGAGTCCCTCACCCATCCTTATTATTATATTCTCTAAATATGAGAGATCCTTAAGACAACACATCCAAATATTAATAATATTCTAATTTTTAAAATGCTCTTGCATGTATAATTGGACTTGTGGTGATGGGGCATGGTATTGAGAACAAGTTTTTTGTCTAATTCTTAATTTGATTTTGGTTGTGATGGCCACAAAGATTTTGTATTATGGATCGAATAAAAAAAGGGGTCCAAGTGATTTTGTATGGTGTTAGTACCAATGTCTTTTATTTATTAACTAAATCATTCCTGTCCAAATAATAAAAATCCATTTTGATTTGTGTTCAAGTGAGAAGGCATAATTTTGTTTCTAGCACAAATTATTTATACACATGTTGGGCAAAAACATTGCCAATGTTTAGTTGTGAATTAAATAAGAGTGCTTTATAGGCAAAGTGCATAAATCTAGAGCTAAATGTTTTATTACTAATCACAATGCTAACACCATAGTTGAAATGGCTAGAAAACCACAAGATGGGATAAAAAATGAGGTTGAAGCAAATGAAAGTGACCTTAGTCATATGAATGGTAATCACACTAGGCCATAGACAATGATGAACCAAAAGCTAAATTTAATTGAACTAAATTAAACAAACTAGACCATAGACAATGATGAACCAAAAGCTAAACTTAATTTGCCTAACTTTTATTCTTCTATTTTTGTTGTAGTATTCCATTTAATGTAATATTAAAATATATTTAAATTTTATCTTTAGTTTCCTATCGGCTATCCCTTGAACCTCCTATAGGTGCAAGTGCTAGTATTATCATTGCAAGAATATTGCAGTGGAGCCATCATTCATACAACCAACTGTTTTCTTTTTTTTTAACAACGCAAGAATAGAATATCGTTTAGCTAATAAAGAATTAATGAATCGCCATTATATTTTCTAGAGTGGTTGGGCATGAATTTATATAATGAGTGAGTGATTCTTTTCTTAATAAACATGTAGTTCAGGAGACATGACAACAACTCCACCCATGCTTGAGTATAGTGTCTTGAAGATCGCACCCCCTAATTTGGAATTGGCTTGACAAAAATGTTTCTACAGAGGAAAGATTGATATAAGGAAGAGACAAACAACCTTCTACCAGTTGCATTAACACATTTATTTATCATTGAATTATGAATCTGCCTTCTCGCTTACCAAGCATTGACATGGAATGCACATTAACTACTACTAACACTACTACAATTTTCATGGTGACATGAAGTTCATGCTCTGGCTCAACAAAAAAACTACACCTTCTTCCTACCATTATCACCTACACTTCCTTAAGGGGCCACTTCAATCTTAGTAGGGGGACGAAAGGACAAAGAGTGCAGCCAAGATATGATGTGCCAAACAATCAATCTGATAGACTATCAATACAAAGTGGATTATGAATAACTATATCGTTTATATATAATGTAAACAACTCTTCTAATGAAGCCACAATTGTTGAATATTACTTGACCCATTGTTTTTTGTTTGAACAATATAGGTATTGAGTTGTTTGTTTGAACAATATAGATATTGACCTCCTATCTGTTTGAATAGGAAAAATAATATTGATGGAGGGAAGAGAGAGCATGTAAGAATTCTACACTTAATCGATGGAGGGAAGATAATATGCAAATGAAACTTAGCTATAAAAACAAACCCCAAACCATTAAAAATAAACCATAAAAAAATCAAATGCTAAAAACCAAAGGGATACCACATATCAATGTGCCCTCACTATTAAGCCCCTATTAATTAAAAATCTAATAACATTGACATATTAGGGCTATGGGATTCATTCTACAGAAGATTAATGTAGCCTTTTAAAGGAAAATATTGGTTGTGAGTTAAAATAATTTGCATGCACTTGGTTTTTGTTTGTTTGTCACCATTTTCCTTGCTCTCACTAGAAATCACCTCTGTTGTGGATGAAAATAGCACTCATGTTGATGAAAATGACACTCCGATGGAAATACCTCATGCGGAAAATTGATGTTCTCCAAATATCACCTCTAACTTTAGAGGAGGGAAAACTTATGGTTCGATGGAAAGGAGGCTTCGAACGAACCCCAAACCAAATATCTTTGCATGGTTCCCCAAGAGTCACAAACTTTGAGGGGGTTTGTTAAAACACCCCCTTTGACTGAAAGGGGGGTGTTCGACCGAACCCCCTTCATTAGAACCCCCCCTTCAAATGAAGGATGTTCTTAATGTTTTTTCGTCAATAACATAATTATCTTCATTAAAATAATTGTAACCCACTATTGTGGGATCACCTTGTATCTATTTATCGTTGTTAGAGAGTTACAGGTTGTTAATTGACCTTGTCCTATAGGATTGAGAAAGGGATTGAGAAAGGAAGAACATTGTCAAACAATGATTGAATCATAACAAACAATCCAAAAACAATGAAATTTTTGGATGTTGTGGTTGTGTTGTTGATATGTGGTTGTCATTGATGTCATCACTATTAGCATTGGTGATTTTGAAGGTTGTATATGTCGAGGATATTAAGAAAATTGTAATAAATATATTGCAGGAAGCCAGCGAAGTTGAGAAGGTCAAAGTGATAAAAAATATTATAGTATGTTGATGATTAGAAAGTGTGAACTAATGGGTTTTTTGTTGAGCTTATCTAGTATGTTGTCCAAAAGTTTCAGTGGTACACATCAAGAATTGAGGAAGTTATGAAGTTTTGTGTTCCTATAGTTATTTAGTTACTGTAGCAGGTGTTTTTGGAAGATGAGATTGCAATTTTGGAAATTTTGGTTGTTGTGTATGTTTTATGAGGTGTTCAATGATGTTTCTAGATTATTCTCTATCAGTTTGGTATTTCCATGTTGATTGGTGTGTTCGTGATTGGAGATTTTTCCTTGTGTGTTTAAGCTTTTCATTATCTTGGCTGACATAATGATGGTAGCGTGTTGTGGATCCTTATGGATTAATATTGTATTGGTTGGCATGTTTGAGGATGTTGATTTAGGTCCTCACAGTGTTGTGATCGACTTAGGTTGGTGTGCATTAAGATTTGTTCATGCATTGGGGCCGATAGTTGTAATTTATTCTTTATTTGTGGCCGACAAAGTTGTTGATGTAAATCCATGTAGCGGATATATAAGAGTAATTTTTTACTCATTTTAAATGATGCTCAATGAAGGTATGTGAAGTATATGTAAGATACATGTGAATAAAGATCAGATCATTCTAGTGTAGAGAAGAGTGTGAAGGAGATTGAGCGAAGTGTGAAGAAGTGTTTCTATACCTAATCGGAACTGTAATCAAGATTTTGTAGAAGCTAATTTCTCAGTTCAACCTCATAAAATGGATTTAATTTGATTGTCTTATGTAAGGCAGTGAGCCTTCCCTTTGATCAGTGAGCTCTAAGCAGTGTCCCTGAATCCATGTGCATTTTTTATTCATTTCTTTCATTATACTTCTAACAGGCTATAATCTTGTGGACTAACATCCACCATGGTTTTTCCCCTAAAAGGGTTTCCACATAAATTAAAATCTTGGTGTTCATGTGTCTCTGATGTAATGTTGATTTATGCTTGCACTATTAATTATCATATCTGAGATTAAAAGTTGTTCAAGGTTGAATAATCTTAATTTTTGTAACAATTGATTCACCCCCCTCTCAGTTGTCTATCCTTGTTTTTCCAATAGAAATTTATTGTCAAATGGTGATTGAGAACATAGTGAGTAAGAAGTAAAAAAGCATTGGATCATAGCACTACAAAATGGTCATGAGTTACACAATAAAATTCAATGTTCTTTTGATCACAAACAATATCGAGATAATAACCAACATATTGATGTGCACATAAAATGTTCATGGAGTACAAAATTCCTTACAAAGAAATTGCCACAACAGAGTTTGAAAGGAATTGCACCTGCTATTTTATGTTGATATGGATATGTTCTATCCTATAGTTAATTGTTGTAGCATAACAGATAGGCTAAATAGTTTTTCATGTTTCATTGTTTGAAATTTTAAATTGCTATACCTTATTCTAGGAGAAAATCATAGGGGGAATCTATACATAAGACACAATTGTTTCAAATTCAAAATTGTTGACTCTTTCATAATTGTTTGCTTCATTTATTTGATCTAAGACAACCTGCTCTATAGAAGATGCTCTCAAAATCACAGTAAAATCCTTTATTATGGGATGATTGTTTAGAATCTTTCCCATCATAACAATGAATAAAAGAATTAGGAATTAACCTGAACTTTGTAAGAGTTTCATCAAATTCTACTTTTCCACTCTCTTTTCCATTGTGAATTTTATTCCCAATTTAATCCATGAAGCTTTTCCTTAGCCTCTAGATCCTGTTGTTAGCAATAACTTTACCAGGTGTCGAGGATAGCTTCGATTTTTTACCCAAGCAACAATTGACAAAATTCAGCTTGATTCTAGTAAGGCCAAATTTGGTCAGTTGTTGCTTGGGTAAAAACTCGAAGCTATCCTCGATGTAGAGACATAAAAGTGTTCAACCTTACTCATGTTGTTATCAAGCAATATTTTATCTATTATCATATTCATATTATAAAACCAATATATCATTATTCATTAATCATTTATTACATCACATTTATTACTCCTCAGTATTAATTAATACTTTATTACATTATGATATTGCAATATATCTCATTTATAATATCATTCCACTATATTATCATTTCCATCTATTCTCTTATCTTATTCATTTAATATTCTTATCATTTTATAGTCCTATCATATTTATGTTCTCATTTCCCATCCATTTCATCCACTCAACCAATGTGGGATAAATTTATTTCTAACTACCTTCAACTAATCCCACATTCATCCTACAACTTGCTTTTTACCATAAGGGGACCTATATCTATATGTTTTCCTTTCTCTCATTCAGGTCTCTCTCTCTCACTTTATTTGTATTTTTTACAAATCATTTTGATCTTTCTTCTCATTATTCCATAGCCTCTTGTGCATATTTTCTTGTAAAAGTCTGAGAGCAAAGGAAATATCTTGGTTGATAGAGAAACAATAGAGTTAGATGACTTATGAGTGAATTTTTTATTATTTAGTTGATAGCCTTTTTCATTTGCATTCATTAAGAAATCATTTTACTAATGTGTTGTGGAAAGTTATTGTGTTTTACCATATTTAGTTTTC